>JARLTB010000257.1:380000-677500 GCA_030141615.1 Unio pictorum | reverse complement strand
CCGTCCGTTCCGATTCGCATGATAACCTTCCTAAGATAAAATAGATTAAATCGTAAGTTCAAGATTGCAAAGATATGTCCGATAACGACTACAGTACATTAACATCAATGATGGTAAGTGTATTACCTCATTGCTTAGCAAAATGTTTTTAAATACACCTCTTATTACGTGTTACGTGTCTACACCTATTACTACTAATTGTCCAGCTATGAAGAAGAAACAATATTTTGGATTATCATTTCCTGATCTTGTTTTTCATTGCTGTGCGTGCTTTATTTGAATATACAATTCGTGTGGGCATTTATAAGGTAAAATAGAATGACTGACAGTTCCCTAACAATTCGTAACATTTATGATATATAAACATTATTTCATAATGTTTTCTATGATTTTATTAATGATTGAAGAGGTTTGCTCTAGTTTTAGAAGATTTCTTATATCCGAATTCAAGGTCTAACCTTGTTTACTATCTTTGTTGGAGATGGAAGCCAAAGTATTAAAAGTAGGTTAATGTGTCTAGAAAATGTTTCTATAGAGAAATATATTGCATCTTTTGGCAAGTAGGTGTTTTTTGTATAAAAATATATTTGTTAAACGATTATTAATTCATGTATGTTAAACCAGTATATGAGAATATATCAAGCATAAATTTGTGTTTTCAAATCAGAATAAGTTTAAGATAATTAATGATTCAAATTATATATTTTGAATTACTGAAATGGCCGTTGACATTCTAATCAATTCCTTACTTAGATTTGTAGCAAATCAATACCTTTAGCATATCGGGACATTGGACAATACTAAAGAAGACTATTCATCTAGAATATTTCGAGATTATTGACCTGGACTATACCATGACAACAAATATACGTTGTCCAAGGCTTTTGAAACAATAATAACTAATCACTCTGCTTAAAAACAAATGCAAGTTAGGTATGAAATAATAGTTTTCATCCAGGTGAAAAGTAATTGCTTATGCTTAAAATCATCTTTGGGCAATGTGGCTTGTTTTCGTTATAATATTAAAAGGAAATAAGTGATTGAACTTATATCATTCAAAAACCTTAGAAAACGGAAACCGCAATAAACCAGTCTTTAAAAAGATGTTACTAAACTATCTTGATTGAGATATCATGATCAGCTATTCACTGAATATTGAAGTATCCTCTCTGATACAATTGAACTATATATATTGTAACAAATGGATGATTGTAAATGTAAATCAAGGCACCAAGTATGACGTTTTAACTGGAGTATGGCAAAGTTTACTAATGGCAAGTGCAAATGCGATATAGTCATTTCGAACAACAGATCGACTTTGTCAGTATACATTGATGACATTTGAAATATAATATTATCGAACAAGGTTTCCGTGTCTAGTGATCATAACATAAGATCCAGACTATTTCGACGCGTGCATCACTGACATCGTCGTATTGAAAAAACAAATATATATAAAAATTGGAAATCATTCTGGAATCATTAAATCAGTAGTTGATTAAACTCTCCCTGTCAGTTTTGGTATCCTTGTGTCAGAATGTAAAGCAATTGTTAGTTGCACGTCTTTTCGTTGACTATTAGAAGCCCAAGATTCATAATGAGATACAATCTGATCAAATTATTAAAATAAATACCTGGACCACCATGTTGTAAAGTATAGGTATGATTGGTACAATGCAATGGTGCAGTCAGATACTAATACTTGTTCCTGGTAAATAAGAGACCGATTTGATCCGTCCACATTTGCCCGCTCTATTGTGAACGTGTCAATTTCACACCAGTACAACACTCCCGCTGCAATACAATTTGAAAGATTTTATTGTCTATAAATAATTAGTTTTATGTTCCCTATGGCATAAGCGTAATTGCTTATATATGCTAGAAGGCAGGTAATATTTTTATAAGATTTACATTTCCTGTGACTTTTTTAATTTATATTGTGTCATCATAATTATACCATTTAATAGGAGACTGCATAGCTGCTTCCGTTTTCTTCAGCCGCTTGCTTTATGAGACAGTTTGGTTCATTATTTGTAAGTGTATTATTTTGTATATATGATATATGTACCACAAAAGTTTATTCATCAATCATTTAAAGATCCGCAAACTTAATGACCATCCTTGCAACATAGTGTCACGGAATTCGAACAATATTTGCAAAATAATTGATTGTAAGAATTGTTTATTTTTAATTGAAATTAAAATTGAATAAAGATTAGAAACTATGGTATTAATATAGTTATTTTATATAAGTAGTTAAAGTTAATGTAAAACATGTAGCTAATTTTAATTATATTCATATATGTCTAGACTGTATGTGTGAAAGGAATAGGTTAAAAATACATTGTATGATTTGTAGCTGCATTTTTAGTTCGCAATTAGTGTGTTATGCCGTTAACTATAGTAAAAATGTCGCAAATGTCACCATTACGAATGCAATAGATATACATGTTTCCTACTATTACATAAGAAGAACACGTACGTTTTGAGAGAAAATGCGGAAAACAAACCAACCGTTAATATCCACGTCCAGACCATATGGAGTTGAAAGTCCAGTATTCACAAGTTCTTGTCTGTTTGTACCATCGTAGTTGGATGTTTCGATTTTAGCAGGGCTTCCCGAATCAACCCAATATATTGTACTGCGAACAAATAAGAGGACAATCACAAACTATTAACAATTGTATGATATAGCGCTCAATTATAAAATAAATCTCGTACCAAGTGGTTTATTGTTTGAATGATATTGTTGCCTAAATCAAGGTTTACAATATGTGATAACAAACAACAAAATCATAACACCTAAATAACAGTGAGGTTTTATATAAAACCGTCTACAGTTACACATATTACTCTATTTTATATTGTAAACTAAATGTCACGATTTGTTTCATACACATATTCAATATATTTTCTATCCATGTTTCTGTGCCAACAAATGCAATAACGTGTGAATTTAAGAATATCCAGAGAGGATAATAACACAACAGAAAACAAATACATGTTGTTTGAAGGATTATACTAGTCTGGTTTTATGTGTTATGAATAAACTTTATCGCCTATTGTGAGTTATCAGAGTCCTCTCCTTTGATTTCACAATGTTCCGGTACATGTCTACTAAGTTGGATTGCTGAATAGCATCGCCTAATTTGGTTGATGAATGTTTACATAATTTTCATTTCCAGCTTATAATAGTACATTATACGCCTCCAAGCACTTTTCTTATGATATATTGGTGTATCATTAATATGATGTATGGTTATTAGTTATCGTATAAATGCCATCATAATACACCACGTTTTATATACATCAAAATGAAGCTGATCATGACTTTATGCATTCGACGTTAACAAAATATTTGAATTAAAAATTGTATCCCTGTTAAACTGTAACTAGCAAATGTTCATTTTAATTATTACTATGTGGTTGCAATATAAATGACCCTGTAACGACAGGCTTGGTAAGCAATTCATTTAATTCATACAAAGTAAAGCATGACAAAAAATATAATGTATTGCGAATTACTTCCACAAATCCTATTTTTATTAAACTTAAATGGTAAACAAACACCTACAAATGTTATAGGTGTGATGTTATAGGTGTGATTGGGACAGTGGCTTGAAAGCTTCAGGTGTGCCTAGTTCTTGAATCCGAATAATACAATCTAATAGGATATCCTTATTTAAATTTAATTTTAACGTGAAGGCGCTGTTTACTAGAATGTACTAATGAAATAAATAATCACAAGGTTGAAAGTTACGTTATCTAAAACTGTCAATGATTTAAATAAAAGTTCCCTTAATTTAAAAATATTTCAGGTTTTTGTTGAACAGTCAAAAGGATGCAGAAAGAGGAACATATTAACAATATATTAAGATATAAATGGTTTCCTCAAATATCAAACTGAGAGCAATAACTCGGTATGACTTGAATCGAGTTCGCATAAAACATATTTAAATTATAAATATGTATCCACCCTTTGTATATTATAGTTGTTATAGCTACTACATGATTTCTATTTAACGAAGTGTAACTACAAACATGCTAATAAAATCAAACTAATTATGTGTCACACAGATTAATTGGGTACTCTTTTAGTGGAACGATACAAATACAGATGAATAAAATCGACATGTAAAACGGCACTAACGTATTGCCCTTCGACAATGTGTTTTCAAAGTCAAACACGAGTGATAAGGTTCATGAGCATTCAAAAAGAGAATTAATATAGCAATACGATACATTTGTGGACTAGTTCTTATGTGCTCTTAGCAGACTCGTAACTATCAAAATACATACTTTATAAATCAATAATACGGATTCCAAAATAAAATTCAATTTTAGATGTACAGAGATCGATTATTTAATTACAAGAGAAAATAACAATAAATTTACTACAAATGCAATAATGAAAGATATAGTATCAAATATACTGTCCGCAGAGCATGACAACACATGCTTTGTCCACAGAGACAAATTCCCTTATGGATAGCAACCGAACTAACATTTGATTGATAAATGGGTGTTTAGAGTTTTAATAGACGTATGAAAATTTACTAGGAAATGGACATTTGTTACAGATACCTATTAAAGAAATTAAAACACTTGCTTAATAATGGTAGACTGCAACCTACTATTCCACTAATCCTAACTAATTTTCTGACATGTATGAACTGCAGACGAATGCTAAGAAAATGAGATCATTCTGATCTCAACACAAAGATGTTCTCATTCGATTAATTTACCTCAAGCCTTACACATCAGGAACACCAACATTAAATTCACACAGTCAGTACAAAACCTAGGTGTTACTCTGGATGGTACTCTCACATTGCACTAACATGTCATGAACAAATATAAAGCTGCATATCTTGAGCTGAGACGCACCAGCTCCATTCACAAACATATTTCTGTTAATGCCACGAAAGCAGTTCTGTGTTCATTAATGCTTACAAGGCTGGATTATTGTAAATCAATTCTGTCTGGTTCGTTACAATATCTCCTCCAGAAACTTCAAAACTTTCACAACACAGCTGCTCGGATCATCCTTAGAGTACCACAATCAGAACACACCTACTCGCTGGTTTGTACCATAAACTGGCTATATATTCTATCCAAAATCAAACACATATTTTGTTATCTGTGCAATGTTTCACTGACTCCAGACCAAACTACCCATCCGACCTCACTCATGGGTACACACAAATCAGATGCTCCTCTTCTGACAATCGTATACTCATTATTACCACTAGGTAAAGGTATATGGACAACATTATTTTTGCATACCAGCACCCGCAATGTTGAACGAATTGCCCACTGAACGTAAACACAAAGACATTAAATATGTTCATCATATTTTATGCTTTTTAATGCCATTGTGGTTGTTTAAATCGTATAAATATATATGTAAGGTGTCTCTTTTATATATTTAACACAATGTTATTTTCCAAGTCATTTACAAGGTAATTGTTTCGATAAATAAACTTTGGTGACTGGCACTGGATTGGTTTTGATACCCCTGTTAAGCAAAAACAGGAAAACATGCCAGTAGCCTTAATCTTCCTATTTCGATCATCACTCATACAATATTAAAGGTCAGCAGGTTGACTCGGGTTTGCTAAAAAACAGGTAAGTCATAAAATCTTAAGTACCAGTTGGCCAGATTGATTACAGTAAATTTTCAATACCTGATGGCTAAGGTTTTAGTAACATTTTGACACTGGTCATTTTGAAGACCAGTATCAACGGTATTCTTTGCAACAATAAGACCAGCTGTAAATTAGGTCTTTTAGAGCTATTTTGGATAACTAGTGGACACAGACTTGTACCAATAATGGTAAAGCTTATAAGGTCCAGGATTATTGTTCAGAAAGTAATGATTACCAGTGCCTTGTATGTGTTGGTATAACAATGATTATGATATTAACACTCTGACATAGATACCCGCAATTGAGTATAATAGTCAGTATGTATTTATTGAAAAATTGAAAGTCAAAGAGCTAGTGATAAAAACAAATATTTTGAATGAGAGCAGAAACATTAAATACCCGTTTATTGGGTCTATCACAATGGCATTTGGAGATACCAATCCACTGCTGATAACTGTTTTCTGCGCATAATCCTGAAGACTGATGGCGGCTATAATTCGATTTCTCACATCAGTGTAAAACAGGAGTCTGGATATAGAGTCCACTGCAATTCCATAAGTCTGAGCAACTAAATAGACAACAATTTGCCTGATTTAGATTATTTCATTATTTAATCAATACCTTCATTAAGTATTTAACAAATATGTCTCTACAAAGCTAAAGTTGATGTCAAGAAATACAAAACATGATCAGCTTCGTATAATGAAGAGGTCGTTTAGTTCAGATTTATAATAATTATAATTTACATCCATTAGGCACAAATCTCTCGATATGTACATAAAAAAGCAAACTAGGAAACAGTGTTGCAGACAATATCTTTATGCATACAAAACGATGAATGTTTCAACACATACAAAATAACTCTTTTCTTCATCAAAACATCCGGACTTATGTGGATATCTGATAGTCACATAAATAGTTCCTACAAATAGAGACTTTGTTAGTACATGCATGCATGTTATTGTGAATAGTATTTAACAGTAATAGTTGGCTTTGACTGAAATATATCCAGTATACACAAAGTTAAACAAAATCATAATAATTACAATTTACATGACGTTAACGCATACATGTTGAATCTTGAAAATATAATGAGATAAGCGATAGTAATGGTAGAAACTCACTGCCATTCAAGTAGCGTACGGTCTTTGTATTCATCCCAAATATCGATCCTGAATTAATCTGATTCTCCCCATTGACCCAGTATATCACACCATCTGTTCGGTCGTAATCGAGGTCATAAGCGCCAAACGAATTTGGAAATGGAAGGTTGACATAGCTATAATTATTATTGATGTCAAGTCGACGCAGAACACCGTATTCATCGGATGCAATGATAAATTCATCAGGCAGATCATCTGTTGAATAAATAAACTTGTTTTTTTATTTAAAAAAGATAGTAATACAGATTTAAATCAGCAGCTACTTTGCAAAGATTAGTAAACATTTGTTTCTTACCTTTTCTATATATATATATATATATATATATATATATATATATATATATATATATATATATATATATATATATATATATATATATATATATACATATATATAGATATATATATATATATATATATATATATATATATATATATATATAAGGATATCATTCATTTATTGCAACTCACAGCACATAAGTTGCCAAATTATATATATGTCCAAGTTATATAGTTTAGATAATTTAGCAGCCAACACTCGTTAACTTGACTGAAATCTTACTATAATTATTTTTTCCAACAACTATAGTTCATATATTTTTCTTAATGTAATGGAAAGAAGTTTCAAAATTTACTAAAAACACTAAAAACGCCCATTTCGTTTCTAACAAAAAAATACTTTAATTGTATTATAAAGAAAGAAAAAGGAACATAAACGAAATATTAATATCAACAGGATTTGATATAATATGATTTAGACAACATTTATTGCTATTAGTCAGACATTAGCTGGAAAAGTGACAAGGATTTTTTTTTAATTTAGATTCATGATGATACGAATCATGATGATTACCCTTTTGTTGGTTTAACTTATTATTATTATTATTATTATTATTATTATTATTATTATTATTATTATTATTAATTGTATTGTTGTTATTGGCATTATTCCAAAATATGTTCAAGTTAAAATGGCATTGTTTATTTATAAACTGTGAATAATTGTGCAATGATTTATTTTTTACTATCATTCGTATCTATATTATCCAGTACGTTGTCCTGTAGCGAATAATTTGCAGCATGTGTTACTCAAAACCATTAATGTATGCAGATATATTTCTTCAAAACATTCATCATATCAAAGCTCTTAAATACTGATTATATTTAAAATAGTTCCATATTTGTGATTAAAAAACAAAAAACAGCTAAATAATTCAAATTACAGTGTCTGAATTTTGTTTGCAGAAATAAAATTTTAAATTACGTACAAAAAATTTAATCATATTTGTAGATCTTATCTATATACCGTCGTTCATTAACGTATCCTTTGGAATGATACTCCTTGTCGTATTTTGATAGAAGATATACCTCAACATCTTGACCATTTCCTGAGGAATAGATTAGCCATATAATGAAATATTATAAACTCATAGTGAAATGTATTAGGAGTATCCGAGTGTCAAATTGCATTCCTTATGAGTAGGGTTACTATAATCTCATTCTGCGATATTTAAGTGTCACATGTATTTCTCTCTCAGGGATACAACATGCATTATTTTAGTAAGACAGTTTTTAGTCGTCATCAGTTTAGTTGTAGAACAACATCGCTATCCTGATGATACACTACTGAAACGCATGCATGGAACCAATGCCTACTAAACTATTCGCCTGTAACATCTGTATAAGGAATGTGATGTACATACACAGACGGAGCATGGTTGGATGATTGCATTTTCTTTGACGGTTCTGTTCTGTTTGTAACAACATACCAGTCGTGTTGAGAGAATTTGTTCATTTCGTGGCGATAGTTTTTTGAAGTCGTAATATTTACGTCACTTGGCATTTTAAAATAATTTATATAATTTATTTTAAAAACATTTCGAAATTTCACAACGGATCTATTTTAAGCCACTATGCCCATCATGTTCTACAATGTAACATATTGTTTATGTATATTAGTAACTCTGCTATAAAAACAATTCCAGTGTCATTAAACTTTCTAACACTTTTCAGACATTTGTGTGACACAGTGGTCTTAGTACGAATACTGTATACACAGTGTAACTAACTGAAAGTCGCTGATTTTGTGGGTCTTTTATTGATTTAAATTACACAGATCATCAGCTATGATAACCATTCTGCTATAAGCTCACTCGTTCATTTTGGTTGATTGACAACATCATTGTATTTCACCCTTGGGGCTATTGTTTGTTTTTGTCCTGTTTTCATTCAATGTTCGTATTCTTTGTGTAATTTGCCATGCAAATACATGATTATACCATATGCAAATGTATATGATCAATCATCATTCTTTCTTTGGTTTGATGTACTTTCTAAATAAGCAGACTACATCCTTGATGTTGCATATCTTGCACTCATTGATTCTAAGGCATGCTTGTAAATAAATAAATAAGTATTGGTAAATGCTTTAGGAAGGAATAATATCAGTATATATATGTAAAGAGTTGAACTAGTAGTGTGGCAATTTGACACCAAAAAAAATTGTTCCTAGCTACATACATTTTGATATATTAAAATTGTGGAATGATATGCTCTACTCATGCTTTATTATTATTAATATTATTATCATTATTATTATTATTATTATTATTATTATTATTATTATTATTAATAATATAATAATAATAATAATAATAATAATAATAATAATAATAATAATAATATTTTTTTTGAAAAGGAAACAAAAACATCCTGAAAATATTTAAGGTAGGAAACATCATTAGGTCTTTAAGTTTCTTATTGCAGTCAGAAAAGGCGTGTATTAAGAGGACTTTATTAACGGATTACTGTGTCTTTATGTCTAATTTAAATTATGCAACAGAAAGTTTTCCATAAGTAAACCTGATTTTGATATATTAAAATTGTGGAATCATATGCTGTACTCATGCTTTAATAATAAAAATAATAATAATAATAATAATAATAATAATAATAATAATAATAATAATAATAATAATAATAAGAAGAAGAAGAAGAAGAAGAAGAAGAAGAAGAAGAAGAACAAGAAGAAGAAGGAGAAGAAGAAGAAGAAGAAGAAGAAGAAGAAGAAGAAGAAGAAGAAGAAGAAGAAGAAGAAGAAGAAGAAGAAGAAGAAGAAGAAGATAGAGGCCTTATTATGGCACCTAATGTTTAGAACATGTAAGCGCCTTACAACATATATAATGATATGACATCAAAGAAAAACACACCCTGAAATAAGAAAACATGAAAACATACTGAAAATATTTAAGGCAGGAAGCATTATTAGGTCTTTAAGTTTCAAAAAAGGCGAGTATTAAGAGTACTCTAGAAAGGGATCACTCTGTCGTTTTCTCTAATTTCAATTGGCAATTCGTTCCACGTTGCGGGGCTTTATTATGCAAACAAATGTTGTCCATATGACCTGATTTTCATAGTGGGAATAATGAGTATACGCTAGTCAGATGAGGAGCGTAAATATCCTGCTTGTTTTTTCACATGCGTGAGGTCAGATAGAGGTGTTGGTCTGGAATTCATCAGGAAAACGTAGCAGAGTGACAACTTTTGAATCGAATGGATAGCTGTTGTAGAATACAGATGAGTGGGGAGGAGTGCCAAGATCACGGTACTCTAATGATGATCCGAGAAGCTCTGTTTTGAACGTTTTGATGATTTGCAAGTATATACTGAGACGCAAAAGACACAATTGAGTCACAATAGTCTAGTACTGAAAGTACTTATTAACACACAACTGTCTTAGTGGCATTAACTCAAGATATTTGTAAATGGAGCTGATACGAGTAAGCGTAGGTCATGCAGCCTTGCACATGTTCATGACATGTTTGTGCAATGTACAGTGCACAGTAACACCTATAATTCATACCAACTTATGTGTGAATTTAATGTTATTGTGCTGATATTTATTGTTTGAGGTAAAGGATGTGAATGAGAAAGTCTTGGTAATCAGCATGGCCTCAGTTTCATCATCACTCATTTGCAGCTTGTTACATGTTACGTATGATTTCACATCAGAAATACACCTCTCGTTTCTTTGGATGGAAGCGTTCACTTCATTTTGGTGGCTAGATTTGTATATTTGCACATCATCACAATTTGTGAGACATTGGATGACGATCTTTGAAATTTGAGATGTTCTGAGTGTATAGAATGAATAAAACAGGTCCAAAAGCAGCCTCTGACGGACACCATAACATATATTAACTAAATTAACTATATTTGCGGACACATTTTGTGTCCTGCTGATTATGTATGACTTAAACCACAGAAAGGCTGTATTGTGAATGCCAAATACATGCTTGAGACTGTAAAGTAATATATCATGGAATATTGTGTAAACTACTCCATAAACTTCAAGGAAGGTGAGGTCTGTAATCTTTCCTATATCCAAAGCATAATGAAGGTCATTACTACTTTCAGAAGAGTAGTTTCAGTACAGTCGTAAGGACGATATTGAGACTGTACATTGTGGAACAGAATGTTTGAATATAAATGAGATACAATTTTGGTTAGAACAACTATTTCTAAGAATTGTTTATATGAATTGGAGATTCGAAACACAGCGGTAGTTATTTCAATCTTTACGGTCGAGTGTTGAATTCTTGAGCAGAGGTCTTACAATGGAAGTTTTGGAAAATGATGGAACTCTCTGGATGAGAAAGAGATATTAATAACATCATTTAGTGAAGCGAGTATTTGATATAAGCAGTCAAGCAGCATTGATGTTGAATTTTGATCAAGTTCACATGCATTGGTGAACTCTTCATGACGATTACACGCACTAACACGTACTAACTATAGAGAGACGCGGATCAAATGCTGCTAACGTTTGCTGCTGAAAGTCTGTATCTTAGCTCTATTGTGACGACGAGTCAATTGAAATTGTGTTGTCCAGCATATATCGAAAGGTTTGTATCATGTTATGGACTCAATTTGCCAATATATCTGGGATGTCAACTGGAGAGTATTACACATTTATTCCTTGATATTAGCTTGTTAGTAATCTCGAAGAGCTCTTTTCAGCGTGAACGTTCCGTGATCGTAGTACTGTAGTGGGATAATGTATCTGCATGGACATTATATTTGTGACGTTATTCTAAGCGACTGCATATATTTGCTTATGAATAGTAAGTCTAGTGGAACGTCAAAGTCTCTCATTATTACGGCGGTCTATTTTATCAGTACAAAGCTGGTCCCTTCACTGTTATACCACTAACACTTTAGAATTGATGCTCTGCACATTTGCGGCTGGGGTACGTTGCTCGAGCAATGAACGCAGACAGTCATCTAGTTGTTATATTGTAGGAAATAAGCGGGTTGTTATGTTCGCGTCCATGATATGCATTAGTTGTTTTTATTTCTCATACGGACTATTCTTTAAGGAACAAACAATGGTTGAGGATTAGGGTCTGATACGTCCAGATGGCATATAATGCAGAGGTGAGGTGATACAAATTCCTGGGATACAAGAGTGGACCTCATACTATTATAATCAGGTCTGTCAGGTGGCGAGTGGTGCGTTATTCGTTTATAGTACTGTAGTAGCCCCACTTGTCAAAGGATAAGTGTTAGGTCCCACTTCGTCAAGGGGTATTTCACGATATATAATAACAAATACAAACCCACTCCCTTTTTGGTCCTCGTTATCTACGAGATGACCGCTCTCGATATAATTGCCTGGTTCGAGTATGAGAATATGTGGATTAAACTGGACAGGTATATAGAACAAACAACTACTAGCACTGACCAATTTAACAACAACAATCAAATCAATTACATACAGAAGTATGAAACTTCCTTTCACTAGCAATACACGCTGTTTTGGAAATACAACTTTCACCAAATTACAATAAAATTTGAAAAAAAGATTTAAACAAATTAGCCGATCTGTTACTGTTAGCTTTAAATCATCATAGGATCGAGTGGTACAATCAAAGTCAATGCCTTGTTCGATTTACATAACCTGCTAAACGTCGGTCCCCGATCACTGTTCAGTTCAATGTTGGTTCTAGAAGACATTTTTTCTCGTCCATCTCTTGATAATCTGCACCCGTGGATATTTCCAGTCGATTCCGGACTTGTCCTCTGTATCATGCGCTCACTGCCATTCCAGTTATCCAATCTCTTTTCCAAAGTGTACGCCGCTATTAACGTAACTTCAAGATCATCCAAAAACTATTTTCTCTCTTCCAAAATAAATTAAAACAACCCTAAGTCTCTCTTTACAATTGTTACAGTTGAGAATTTTCATTATACCTGGTTCGAAAATCAAATATTTATACCAGTCGTAAACAGACGTTATGGCTAAAAATTAACTACACATGTTCTTAAATGACTGTAGTTAAACAAATTGTTAATTCGTTATACCTTGACCTAATACATAAACGCGCTATAGAGCAATGCTTTTAATTCTGGCCGTCCTTAATTTACACAGCACATAGATTGAATAAACTGTCGCTAAATTATCTATGCATGTTTAGTGAATTCACATGTATTCTGGTAAGTCATTAACTAATATAATACATTAAATCTCCAATAATAATCAGGTTGCCACCTACCAAATTTCCATTCTCCCGGAAATTCAGAAACTGCTCCAAAAAACATATTCAGTCAGTTTATCTTTTGTCTACTAAGAATGGGGCGGTAGAGGCAAAACAAACGGACTGACCTTTTTTCCAGAGATTGTGTTATTTGGGTTATTTCAAACGATGCGTGGCAGAAATTGAAGGTTGTGGTGTGGTTAAGATATTTGACGATGGAAATCTTTGTGATGACGCAATTCCACATATGCAAGAGTGACGGAGAAACGATTTGATGGAGTAACCGGGGGGTGCTAGATCTGTTCACCTGGGTTAATCGCTTGATGTTTGAGTCATATTTCTGTCCGGAAAAAGACGCCGATATTCTCATCTTTGATAAAACTAACTATTTGTGTGCTGTTTTTCCGTTTTCCAACTGATTGGGCATTGATTAAAGCATTACAATATACTAGAGACTTAAACCAGGTTACTTAAATTAACGGCCGATTGTTTAAAATGGTAAGCCGGAAGAACGAAAAGGAAATAACTGAAATTCTTCTTCTGTTCTACGCCGGCCAGATTTGAAACAACGTTTCTTTATTTGTCTCTTCCGTTTACAATTAAATAATGATGCATATATTTCCAGCACGTTTAGTCCAGAGCTAAGGAGTGATTATTTAAAGCGTTTGATGAGGTTCCGTCATTGCATAAAGGGGATGACTGGCGACCACGTGATGGCGGTTTATTCAAGAACAAAGAATGTTGTAGCAGTGAAGAAAGAACCTTGAGAACAGATATAATTGTTCTTGTTTCCAAAACAAGGAGATGAAGAAACCCATACGAACTGAACCGCCAATGCAAGACAAAACGCAACACCGTAGACGAAGGGAGACAACAAGCACATATGTCATGAAAAACGGCACAAGAAAAAACGGAACAGCTGCTTCAAGCCGGTTAGGCGATAATTGGATAGCGGCCATCTTGTATCATTTACATGAACGTATTCATATCATTTATTTACAATTATTTATGAAGTCTCGTTTTTTATACAGAAAAGACAAAGCATATATACGAATTCACTTTATACGATAAGCTAACACTACCAAAATGAAATTAAAATTGTGTAAACACAAACACATTCAAAAGAATCAGCAAAATGTAAAATTCTGGAAATAAGCGTAAATAAAGTTTATTATCTATGAATAATATTTAATGTATGTGTTAAAAATTATTTTCAAACAAAACATTGAAAGCCAAACCAAACATATTTAAAATCAGTTGGACTGTCAAGAAAATGAGCAAGGGTATATACATGTAGAACTAAGGAACAATACTCACCTTGTCGACAAGTCTTTCCATCAGCCTGAAGAGTCATAAGGTCAGGACAGGCGCACTCTTTATAACCACCAGGTAATGGAAAGCAAATATGGCTACAGTCACCATTCGCAGCATTAGAACATCCATTGATACCTATAATATGGATCCTCACAGTTTGACATGTATGTCTAAAATTTTATTTTTTAAAGTAATATTCCTTATAAAGTAGTTAATAATTTGCGAGCAAACCATTTATATATTGGTATTTTAGTCTAAATTAATGTTGACGATTTAATATGATTGATTTAATTTCTAAACTTAAGCTAACACAAGTCATGTGTGTTGTCTAACAGAGACACTGCTTAATTGCTATGTGTGCTCACGTAAACACGTCTTAGACTTTGAGATGTTTTAATGTTCTAGTTATCTTTATTTATAGTTGCTATAGAAGAAGCCTATTTCATTTAAAACGTTTTGTTATGATTCTTTGCTATCTAATTTGCCTTCTGCTTCTAGTCTATTAAAATGCAATATAAAACTTACTTTACTGACAACGAATTACCAGTGCCAAATATTTGTTTCTATGTTATCTGCATCTAGATTGGAATGATGAAAAATACATTTTCAGCGACTAAATCTTGAACAGTTCAACAAGATCATCCGGCTGTATATCAGAAATTAAACAAACAGAATCAACCAGATTATGTGACATCTCCTCATTTACCAATAATCATCAGTGATATATCGAATACATGCTGTTCGTATTTGCACATCGTGTCTGTACCATATACTTGAAACTTAAAGAATGAGCAAAACAGGAAATATATGTAGCGTCTGGTAAAAGTTTCAGTATTACATTTAGTTGATATTTTCATTATGATTTTTGTTGGTCACATTTGTTCATGTTTAAGCTTAATACGAGTGATTATAATGGATAAGGCATATTTACCTAGACGTCCATTAATGTGCACGTGAATGGCTTTTGGATACATGTATTCAGAAGAAGCAACATACGTAAGTCCTCTTCCATCCGTTCCGATTCTCATTAATGAATACCTAACATAAAGTATATTATATCATACATTCAGAATGATAATGAAATACATGTTAACAGTGATTATTGCCACAACATTATCAATGCTGATCTTAGTTATCCCATCTATTTAGAACAGAATATTGCTATACTCTTTCGTCTATCTTATTATATAAACTTCTGCAGCACAATAATGGTAATCATAGGCATATTTAGAAACAATGATGGGTGGATTTGTTGATCTGATATCTGTTTTTAATCAGCACGATTGTGTTTTATATCAAATTAAAAGGAAGTGGGCATACATTGATATATTATAATGAATATCACCGTACAATATGTAACATTTATGATACAAATTGACCGTGTTAATAAAATAAATACCTGGGCCACCACATTGTAAAGTATAGGTATGAGTGGTACAAAGCTATACTGCAACCAGATAATGATATTTGCTCCTGGTAAATAAGAGACCGATTTGATCCATCCAAGTTTGCTCGCTCTATTGTGAACGTGCCAATTTCACACCAGTACAACACGCCGTCTGAAAGAATTGGTACGCTTTTATATAGGCATTTTATATTACACTTGTCACTATTTCTTTATATTTGCTATGACATCCGAAATAATCATTTATCCATTCTAGACTAAGGATAATAATTATGAAAAATTTTATTTCCCAGAATGTAAAACACCACTTTTCAGTCCTACTAATATTACACCAATAAAAATAGTGCATGCAAATATTTTCTTTGTTTTGCAATACGATTATGAGACTTTTTAATTACGTTTTTGTAACATATTATGAAGAATTACTGTAATGTAAATCTCCCCTTAATGTATTATTTTGATCATGTATATAACTACAATATTAATGACAGCATATTGACATATAGTGGTAGCAACATTTACATGAAATTGTCTTGAAAATTTTGAATTAAATAAACACAAATGCTAAACGATATGATTTGTTATAGAAGGAAATAACTGATGAAAGCAAAACATGGGAACTAAGATTAGTATGTCCTTTTCAGATGATTAATTTCAACATAAAATGAAGGGGATTTACAACAGTCACCATGATATTCATTTTTTATAGCATAACCTACAACACGCCATATGCTTTGAGGACCAAGGTAGAAAAATACAAACCGTTAGTATCAACAGCCAGGCCATATGGAGATGAGAGTCCAGTATTCACAAGCTCCTGGCGGTTTGTACCATCATAGTTGGATTTCTCAATTTTAGCAGGGCTTCCTGAATCAGCCCAATAGATTGTGCTATAATAAGAAATACTCATAATAAAAATCTGAAACACATAATGGTATATAGTTTTAAGGAATACATATATTTATTTACCAACGTAAATCGTGAATCAGATATATATGTTTGTCGATATGAAACAATATTTAAATAAAAAGACAATGGACTACTAGTTTGCTAGATATACTAGAGATGTATAGTGCTTATAGCGATCTCAGGCTACTACACAAATAGTATGTATAGGTGGCTAAATAAATATTAGTTAGAGAATATCATTTCGATCATTAAAGAATAAGAGCAAAATATACAATTTTTTTGTCTGAAAGAGGCGTGCGCCTACTTTTTAACTCCCAAACATTGGCATGGTAAATGCATCGTGAGTCGTAATGCACTATTATATAAACTTGAATTTTGGGAGGGACTGAGAGACGATGCTACTTCTGAGGGACTCTTGTTTACAAAGATATGTAAATCACAGTTGTCCTCTATTGTATGTCAGTCTAAGGATAACATGAATTTAAATTATCCGTAAATGTTTTAGTAAAGATAATATACCTGTCTTAACATATGAGTCTAACAGAATTGAATCAGTTTTAAAAAAACATAAAAAAAAAAGAAATTGCTCATTGAGGCTAATACATTTGTATGAAAGTGTCCCCATTAAATAATTAGCCATGAACACAGAATGAATGCACATAATGAGATATAATAGATAATTTACTGATATAAAGTGAGTATTATTGAATTTAATACATATTACCCAAACCATGATGATACAAAAGTACAGTGTTGTAATACAGAGTTTCTATATAATCCACTTTGCTGTATTATCAAAGTTGTTTCAAGTTTATATACATGTGTCCAATAATATATGAAATAGCTCGGAACTGCATAAGTAACAGATGTACTTAGTCTCGCTTGTCAAAAACAATTGTATGAACGTATCTGTAAGATAAATTATATATATGGACGTATATGTAAGATAAATTATATATAATGACGTATCTGTAAGATAAATTATTTATAAAGACGTATCTGTAAGATATATTATATATAATGACGTACATGTAAGATAAATTATATGCATAGACGTATATGTAAGATAAATTATATATAATGACGTATCTGTAAGATATATTATATATAATGACGTATATGTAAGATAAAGTATATATAAATGGGCGTATATCTAAGATAAATTATATGTATCGACGTATATGTAAGATAAATTATATATAATGACGTATCTGTAAGATATATTTTATATAATGACGTATATGTAAGATAAATTATATGTATATGGGCGTACATGTAAGATAAAATATATGTATAGACGTATATGTAAGATAAATTATATATATGGACGTATATGTAAGATAAATTATATATAATGACGTACATCTAAGATAAATAATATGCATGGACGTATATGTAAGATAAATTATATATAATGACGTATATGTAAGATAAATTATATATAATAACGTCTATGTAAGATAATTTATATATAATGACGTATCTGTAAGATAAATTATATGTATGGACGTATATGTAAGATAAATTATATATAATGACGTATATGTAAGATAAAATATATATAATGACGTATATGTAAGATAAATTATATATAATGACGTATATGTAAGATAAATTATATGTATGTACGTATATGTAAGATAAATTATAAATAATGACGTATATGTAAGATAAATTATATATAATAACGTATATGTAAGATAAATTAAATATAATGACGTATATGCAAGATAAATTATATGTATGGACGTATATGTAAGATAAATTATATATAATAACGTTTATGTAAGATAAATTATATATAATGACGTATATGTAAGATAAATTATATGTATGTATGTATATGTAAGATAAATTATATATAATGACGTATATGTAAGATAAATTATATATAATAACGTATATGTAAGATAAATTATATATAATAACGTATATGTAAGACAAATTATATGTATGGACGTATATGTAAGATGAAACATATATGGACGTATATGCAAGATAAATTATATATAATAACGTATATGTAAGATAAATTATATATATATATATATATATATATATATATATATATATATATATATATGGACGTATATGTAAGATAAATTATATATAATGACGTATATGTAAGATAAAATATATATAATGACGTATATGTAAGATAAATAATATATAATGACGTATATGTATGATAAATTATATGTATGTACGTATATGTAAGATTATAAATAATGACGTATATGTAAGATAAATTATATATAATGACGTATATGTAAGATAAATTATATATAATGACGTATATGTAAGATAAATTATATGTATAGACGTATATGTAAGATAAATTATCTGTATGGACGTATATGTAAGATAAATTATATATAATGACGTATATGTAAGATAAATTGTATATAATGATGTATATGTAAGATAAAATATATGTATAGACGTATATGTAAGATAAATTATTTATAATGACGTATATGTAAGATAAATTATATGTATGGACGGATATGTAAGATAAAGTGTATATAATGACGTATATGTAAAGTAAATTATATGTATGGACGTATATGTAAGATAAATTATATATAATGACGTATATGTAAGATACAATATATGTACAGACGTATATGTAAGATAAATTATCTGTATGGACGTATATCTAAGATAAATTATCTATAATGACGTATATGTAAGATAAATTATATATAATGACGTATATGTAAGATAAAATATATGTATAGACGTATATGTAAGATAAATTATCTGTATGGACGTATATGTAAGATAAATTATATATAATGACGTTTATGTAAGATACAATATATGTATAGACGTATATGTAAGATAAATTATCTGTATGGACGTATATGTAAGATAAATTTTATATAATGACGTATATGTAAGATAAATTATATATAATGACGTATATGTAAGATAAATTGTATATAATGACGTATATGTAAGATAAATTATATGTATGGACGGATATGTAAGATAAATTGTATATAATGACGTATATGTAAGATAAATTATATGTATGGACGTATATGTAAGATAAATTATATATAATGACGTATATGTAAGATAAAATATATGTATAGACGTATATGTAAGATAAATTAGCTGTATGGACGTATATGTAAGATAAATTATATATAATGACGTATATGTAAAATAAATTATATATAATGACGTATATGTAAGATAAATTATATGTATAGACGTATATATAAGATAAATTATCTGTATGGACGTATATGTAAGATAAATTATATATAATGACATATATGTAAGATAAATTATATATAATGACGTATATCTAAGATAAAATATATGTATATACGTATATGTAAGATAAATTATCTGTATGGACGTATATGTAAGATAAATTATATATAATGACGTATATGTAAGATAAATTATATATAATGACGTACATGTAATATAAATTATATATAATGACGTATATGTAAGATAAATTATATATAACGACGTATATGTAAGATAAATTATATGTATGGACGTATATGTAAGATAAATTATATATAATGACGTATATGTAAGATAAAATATGAAGGAACAAGTTAAAGAAGTTGGGGGTAGTTTTCTGGAACACACTTCTTAATTTATAAACTTCATTCAGATTATGTGAAATATATATGTAACAATGTAGTTTGACATTGTTTAGATTAAACAGCGGAAGATGGTAAATATAGCTAGCGAAATTTTAATTTAAACAATGTCTTCATTTTATTGAAATCTGATAATAAGGTAGAGAGCAATTACAAACTTCTATAAAGGAAATCATTAACATTAAATACCCATTTATTGGATCTGCCACAATGGCTCTTGGGTTAACCAAACCACTGCTGATAACTGTTTTCTGAAAGGAATCCTCAAGACGGATGGCCACTATCATGTGATTTCCCATATCTGTGTAAAACAGCAGTCTGGATATTGAGTCCACCGTAATTCCACCAGTGTGAGCAACTAATTAGACAATACAGAATTAAGTTACAATAAGCAAGGCCATTCGATGTTATATTTTGCTTTATTATTTCGTAAATACCTTCATCACAATAAATAGCAATATATATATATATATATATATATATATATATATATATATATCCATCAATGAGGAAATACTAAAATAAAAAACATATGCAGTGTCATATTTGCGAAAACACGATTTATTATTAATTTAACAACATTATAAGAAGTAATTATCATGATGTGTTTACATGAACATCACCTTGGAAAATAATTTTCTGACGATACGTTTTCTATCTCTACAATAAAAAAGACAGAAATAAGTGCATAGATGAAATACTCTTTACATTTACCTTCAAGCGTTCACCAGGCATGAAGTTGAATTTAGTTTTCAGAATGAACAAGAAATGTTGATGCATTTTGTACGTTCATACACAATTATAATTGCAAGAGACTTAAATTGTTGATGATAACTGATACAAGCACGGAAATATTAATTGACTTATCACATATCAGAAATTGAATACTGTATATATAATATGCTTTGGAGAATCAGAAACAGACACTCACATCCATCCAATGAGCGCACGGTCTTTTCGCTGTTCCCGAATAACGATCCTGAACTGATCTGCCTATTATAATTCGTCCAGTATATAACATGATCAACTGGATCGTAATCGATGTCATAATGATAGATCCGATTTGAAAATGCAATATAGACATAGCTGTAATTATTGCTGATGTTCAAACGACACACAGCTCCATTGTTGTTGTCACCGATAAGAATAAAATCATCAAGCGTGTTATCTGATAAAAAAGTAAACTTACATTAGAAGAAAATTTGGCAAAACACATATAGATTTTAAAATTCAATTACTTACAGCCTGAATTATCTAGTTGTCTCTAGTGCATTATATCGTAATAACAACAAATAATGTTTAAGCTATCAAATTAGAATGCTTTCATATAATAAACGGAATGATTTAGACCATTTCATTAACAATACCATGTATCTGTGTACATGTTACAACAGTTATTTTGTTTTTGGTAAAAAATATATCGTTTTTGTTCAAAGAAACGGTAACAATGGTTTCCAGGATTCGACCCAAAAAATAATTTCTAGCATGATTTAAAAGAATGAGTTGTTTTGTAATATATGAGAGAAAAAAAAAAAAAATTATCGCATGGAAATTCTATTAGTCTCACTTACACTCTCACTTTCCTTATTTGCCAGATCTTACAATGAAACATGTATTGTATGATTATTCTAAATATCTCATTTGCATTTGTGTGTGTATGTATGTGTGTTTGTGTGTGTGTGTGTGTATTGAAGATTGTTGACAAAACAGTAAAGGTACAAATGTAATAATATGTAAATACAGGATGAGTAGTAGAGTAAACTGCAAGTTTGTTGTAAAATGTTGTAACATATGATGATTAAGAAAGCGTTTTTCCAGCAAATTAAACTACTATATAATGCAATCTTTTAAGTCTGATTGTTACAAATAAAACTATGATTATTAACAAAAACGGTTTAAGCATCTTGACAGCAGTTGCTTATGTTTTAATAGTTCAAGACTTACGCGTTTGGCCATTATAACATAGCGACATGACAGTATTATGATTGACATGACCTAGTCATGTAGTTAATAGAAAAAAAACACTATATTATCGGATATAACGTTGTTTTCAGTAGTATTGTAAAGTAGCGCATGTTGAAAACCACTTTTGCAGACAAAGCAATATACAAATCTATCACCGCGAGGCTCCGTTGTTTATAACTGGATTAATAAACTGTTCCAGACGATCAAGTTTAGATTCCCTATTATTGGCACATGTAGCAGACCCAATTAATTTGGTTCATGTGTTAAGTGCTTGTTTTTTGGTAGCATTTGTCATAGTTGTGTCTTCACCCATTGAAGGGGGCCCCGAGTGGCCGAGTGGTTTAAAGCACTTTCCGTTACGGATCACTGCCATCTCAACCCTGTCTGTGTGGGTTCGAGTCTAAGATTCAGCTCATGTAGTTAAGTGAGAAAGCTTGTCACTAGCTTTTCGTGTGTCGGCGGTTGTTTCCTGTGATTTTCCTGGGTTCTTCCTCCACCAATAATACTGGCCGCCATTTAGTGTTTTTTGTGTGTTGAAAATGGCGTTAAACCCTAGAACCCCACACAGAAACCCCAAACAAATAAACAAACACTAAATGAAGGACTCTAATTATTCATATATATATATATATATATATATATATATATATATATATATATATATATATATATATATATATATATATATATATATATATATATATGACCAATCATAATCATTAATTTCTACAATGCTGCCATGTAAAGGGCCAATACAATTAGATCTCGTACATACAAATGTTAACATCCACAAAATCCATTTTGGTTGATACAAATTTATACTGGAAGGAGTGGAGGTTAATTGTATTGTTCAGCAGGATTTCATTTCCTAGAGTTACCTCCCATACCAAACATATAACTTTTGTTGCAAAGAAAACGTTATAGCAACAACGCTATCGCTAGACATATCAGTTATAAAGAGCGCCAACTGCCCAAGAGTACTAAACATAAATATAAACTTATTTTCAAGTAATCATGTGATGGCTAATTTAAAAGTTGAAAAGACTTGCAATTGTAAATTGTTTCTTCTTTACGGTAAGTACAAACGTTAATGACATCCGTGTGCATCATACTTGTTAAAACGAACCCAAGACCGCATTCAAAGAACTATGGGAAAAACATCCTTTGGATAGACTAATTGTAGAGAAAAGAAAAAGTGGGTCATTTAAAATAAGATTGCAGTACTTACGTCATTAATTTACATTACATAAATTTTCTTTCCAAAATACTACTTTTAATGATTATGACTCTAACGATTATCCAGATAACACTAAAACTGATTAACAGACCCTTTCTCACCACCCTGTATCGTATCACCAAATGTATATAGCAAATTAAATCTGTTTAACTATCCGGCCTTCTCACCGCCTCGTCTCGTAACACTAACCGTATATAGTAGACGGGAAGTTTTTTAACCGTCCCCTTCTCACCGATTTGTGTCATAACAACAAAAGTATATCGAAAACTCAAACTTGTGAAAATTTCCCTTATCACAGCTTTGTCTCGTAACACCAAGGCTATATAGTAAAATGAAGCTGGTCAACCGTCCCCCTTCTCGCCGCCCTGTCTCGTAACACGAAAAAAGTAAAGAAAACTGAACAAAAAAAATATACATGCACATTGACAATATGAAACTAATTTAATTGTCATAACCTATCCAAGGTGTAGCTAAAAGAAATGCATGTGGCAAGCTCTCGTATTGAAAGGTATGAATAATAGTATTTATACTATTTGTACTCGTACTATATTTAGTTATATTTATGTTGAGTGGCTTAATGATACCAACTAATGGTAATTATTTATAATTAAGTACACATTAGGACACTTTCAAACGTTCGCAAACACAGCAATACTGCGTTTCTTATTTTGACAGTTCGGGCATCTTAAGTGTTTGCGTCTAAGACATGTTCTCGCTAGTTAAATGCAATTTGATACTTTCTTCCGGCATAGGCCTGACCGGTACCGATTGCTGCAAGAAAAGGTAAAAGATAAACAAATAAACATAATATTGTGAAAAGTATAATATAAATAATCAGTAATTACACGTCATTCAGTTTCATAAAATGTACAACTGTAAGTTTAATCAATGAAACTCAAACCAATTTATTGTCACGTATGTACGGATTGCTAACTAATTATGCAGAAACAGAATTTACCGATATTCTCTGAAGTCGCAGTGTCACGTGACATGCGTCAACAAATATAGAAGTCGAGCTAAGCATGTGTTTCTCTTTTGATATAATCATTGCCTTATTCTTCGTATTTCTTCGTCTGCCTTTCTCTTTATTTATTTATAGTCACCCACATTATATGTATTGCTAAAAGATTTCTCATTATATATGATAATTTAAAAGAAGTAGGCAAAACATCGATATAATGGAGTATCATGCCAATAAAGGGTTCCTTAAAGGGGCCCTTCTTGAAAGTCCCAATCCATTTTGCTTGTGGTGTTTGTGAGATTGTGTTACGTTGTAAGATAAGCCGAACGAAAAATATTACAAGTTGTATCATCAGAACCGCTATTAAAAGGTCTCGCTAAAGTCGCTTCTTAGGCTCAGAATAAAGTTTTATTTCTTGTACATGAACATTGCCACCTCAGGCACACGTAAGCGATAGTCGATATGATTTGCGTATTTGTTTGTACGACGTTTCCTTCATTTCATACTACAAAAATCAATATTTTCCCACATAACATTTAATGCATTTATTTTATTTGGAATAGTTTTTACTGAGAAATTTCAATGAATTTCTGCAGGACTTGATTGCTTGAGATGAAGTCGTTCTTCTTGTTGCACAGACGAATATACAAGATGTTCTGGCAGCCGAAGATAATGATTACAACCGGGGGAAAAGTCATACTACTTATAGGAAGTTTATTTAATGGACTTACGGATACCTTAGTGCTAGCAACAAACATGTCATTCCAAGCTGTTGTGTATGGCGTACAAGAGATAAATAGTTTTGGTCAGTACCAAGGCTTTATTCAAGGAAGACTTGGGTTATCTTTCCAATGATAGTATGTATGTATAATAAAATCTATGTTGATTTGAAGTTGTATAAAGTATTTCTTTTGAAGTATTCAATTTTTAATTTGCATGAACAGGTTGTGTTAAACATTTTTTTAGCTAGCTACCTACTATGGAATGATTGAATTTATGTCTGTTTTAAAAGCAACTGTGAGGAGACTATTTATTAAAAACATAGGATAAAATGAAATGTGACTAGCATTATCTTGGGATGCAAAGGATGTAAAGAACAAAAGTACACGGGTGAACATGATTTTTAATAGTGCATATATACATTAAATTAATTGTTCAATAACGTATATTCATACTGAATTGAGAAAGCAAAACTTGTTGCAGCGTTTCCTGAATACAGATCGGCTTGTAAATATCAACAGAACTACAAACATCAGGATACTATTCTATCCAGATAATGTTCATTAATTTCAATTAGAACAACATGGCTCTAGAAAGAGCAATAAGACTAAAATACTAGTTCATCTAAAGCAGCCTGCTTATATCACATATGTGGATCATTATCCGTCTAATTAGAGCTAAATCAAATATACTTGACACCATTAAAGCATCAAACTTTCAGTTTTTTAAAATGTGTTAATTTATCATAGAAATAATAATATCCTTTATATGAATATCCAGATGAATGTACACAACTGCATACGCTGTTTAACTAACTGTTATATATTACGAAGTTTACTAAATTTATATAAGTACAAATGTGCATGTACAGACATAACTTTAATTCAAGAGTACAGTCAGGCATAAAAAAACTGAAGGATATCATCTAAGAATAATTATGTCATATTTAAAGGATTTCCGTGTTATTTATATTGGGTGGGGTGCTCCCAATACTTTTAAAATTATTACAAAAGCCCCACCCTGGCTCGTTTTTGTGAGGAATTTAAGTTGTGATAGATGCAAAGCTCAGAGCTCCCATTCAGTGGTGCCGACAGTTAAATTAATGAATACACAAAATGTCAACGTCAAATAAACAAACATTTAATCTCATTAAATAACAGTCATCTCTCAAACGAAATTCAAATTATCATCTGATTTAATGTGATAGATTTTCCTCCTTTACTGTGTTCCTACTCATCTGTATGATCTTTCTCTGGACTGTTAGTCTAATTCCCTCTTCTCCGTCTAACGTCGGCGTTCTTTATTCTTTTTCTTTGTCTCCCAGAGGCTTTTACGTGAGAAACTAGTTTACCAGTATTTTAAAGATGGATTTCATACATCCGAGTCCAAAATACTAGACAGATTTATTTAAATTACATTGATGTTTTAGTATCCTGTGCTTTTGACAAAAGTGATTACCAATTGCGCAATGCCAAACTTCAGTACATCACCTAAACAAACAACTGCACATAAACAAATATTGAAATTAAACCCACCCCCACCCCCAAAGTACAATGTAAAACTGGGTCATCTATACATATCAAATTCAAGAATGCAGGGGTCATGCTGCTAGGCGAAGAGACTTTGCCCTCTTGACTTTTCAGATGTAAAATGACTGGATGCAGTTTATAATTTCCTTGATGTACCCATTCAGTTCTCACAGTGTTGTAACCCAAGGCAAAAGGTAATGGTTAAACGACCATTAACCCTGTTTACAACAATATATCAAAGCTCGAGTTCATGAAATTGAATCTACTGTACTCTGATGAATATATACCAAATTATGTTTCAAAAATTGAAACAGTGTGTGTTTTGTGTGTGATTTGTATTTTTGACATACCTTGGACAATTTGTTAGTCATATTGCTATGATGCTTGCAGTGTGGCAGTTTATAGTGGTGTCTACCACTGAGGCATCATGCCGCAGACATGTAACATGACATCCCACCCAGTTACATTATCCAGACAGTAGGCGAACCAGTCTATACACTAGCCTCTTAATGCTGAGCACCAAATGAGACAGCTATTAATATCATTGTTATGTCTTTGGTATGACTTGGCCAAGGATCAAGGCCTCCACCACCTCTCGCATCCAAGGTGGATACTCTTACCACTAGGCCACTGGAACAGTCAACACCAATATGTAAATGGCAATTTGTTGTTAACAAATATAATCGGTGAAGATCATTTCGATTTTTTTTATTTTTTTAAAAACGGAAAATTTAACAGCATTATATTCTTTATAAAATCAGTTTGAAACTGTACGTGAACCTCTAATGGCATACATCGCTGAGACTGTGATAACCACTTCGTTACATTGTATTTTTAAACAATTGGGAAAATAAATTCAGTAAAATATATAACTTAATTAAAGCAAAGTCGAAATATTTTGTATTAGAAGATTTAACTTAAATATTTAATAATTCTGGTCAGAAATGTGGGACAATACTATGTTGTGGAATTCGAAACAATTTTGTTAAGCTCAGTGCTGTGTTCTGATGTAATTCATTTTCACTAAAATACATACATACATACATACATACATACATACATACATGCATGCATGCATGCATGCATACATACATACATACATACATACATACATACATACATACATACATACATACATACATACATACATACATACATACATACATACATACATACATACATACATACATACATACATACATACATACATACATACATACATAGTAGTGAAGCAAAACCTCGTAAGCAATGCATATCGTTTAATATCAGTATTTAGGCAAATAATAAAACCATAAATATACAGTCCTAATATTGGATGTTTGTAATAAATCTAAAACGTTTCTAGTTAAATTAAGATACATTCACATGGTACAACACATGTTGTTGATGGGTTTAGTTGGAAGAAATGGTTCAGTTCAGTTATATATCTATTTTAATGCTTCAGTGTGTTGTCTATTGATAGGTACAGTAATGTTTAGTAGGGGCAATGAAATCAGGATGCACATTGCACTTTACTCCAATGTACATGCAATATGTTTGTTTCCTTCAAAGTATGCTAATAATCTGTGTGACTGAAATGTTGCACAAAACATTTAGAAAATGAAATAATTAAAAGGTACTTTATTATGCAATAATACAGACTTGCAATTATATGTTTTTAATCTTGTTACTTTTATATAATTAAATGAATTACAATGTATAGTTTCTGCTGTGCTTTTTATACATCATATGGCCAAAATACAGTAATTTTATCTGAATCTAAAGATACATATAAAACGAAAAGTTAGAAAATGTCTTACATCTTTTGGATCAAATGTATGTTAATAAAATGTGTAAGAACATAATCAACAGTGGTCTGAAGATAAACTGCTACTTGTAAATCAAACAGATGCTGGACATTGCCAGAGCCAATGGTAGGCACTTCAATGAAGACTAAGTCAAAGCTTATATGAGTCTGTGGTAGGAATTATTTGTTACTATACAATCACTAGAATAGTCTCTCTAGAACAATTTGATATCAATTGATGTTACCTGACTAAAAGGCCTAAATTGATGTTACCTGACTAAAAGGCCTAAATCATTTTAACTTAAAATGAGATTTATGCTTTGTAACAATCACGTCAGTAGGCGGTGATGGTATTGAAGCAAAAACATCAGATATTCACATAGAATCATTTACGTCCAAAACAACTGGCTGGTTCATGGTTCATGCTAACTCATCGAACCTCGTTTTCAAAATTTTCATAATTATTTCCGGAATAGACAGGTATTGTTGATCAGATTTCATCTTTCTCTTTTTTTGTTGAATGACCTGACAAGAAAATGAAAATATTTCGCTGACAATTTCATTTCATGATTATTTTTAAATCTCGAAAGTCCAAATAAAAACTGCATACAGTTACATGTAACAAATAATTTTGCTACAGATGAAAATGTGAATATAAGCAAACCTGTATGTTAGCGTTGTTCTGATATTTCAACACATCTTGTTGATTTGTGTCAGTTTAATTGCAACATCGTTTGTAGTATTTATTAACAATGACAAACAAGAATATCATGTCCTTCTATACTTTATATTATAGACACATGTTAACGAAAGATTTCATGGGATTGTAGCAGTATTTCAGTTACATATGAGTGATCAGCTATAAAACGTTACGCTCATTTAACGAAGTTGTAGAACAAAAGTAACACACACTGTAATATTATTGTCAGGTTAAAGTATACATTTCAATAGAAGAGATTTATTTTGTACATTTAGAAACATATTTAACATATTTAACTCTTGATCATAGATATAACTGTCTAACAAACTGTTTAATTTGCTCTTAGTAACCGATAACAATTGATGGTCAGTTAGTTGAGGAACCGATTATCGATTATGAATTTCTGACCAATTCCTATCACTATTGTATCTTACCCATATATCATCAAAATATTATTGTTTAGATTATTTACAGAATTTTCTAATTACATTAGACTAATTGTATCCAAAAATGGTTTATGAAATTTATTTTTAAAAAAATCTTCTGTGAAATATTAAAATTGTACCACACTGACATGGTTTATCATCTTTCAGGTAAAGCATTAATATTTTAACAAAAATGAATTAGTACATTAACAAACAAGATTAAAATGTATTACATTATTGTTCCATCTGTGCTTACAGCCACATCTCTGTCAATATAATTGTTATGATCAAGATCTGTCAGCATATTCCTAGCTCTGAGCTGGTGGTTTATATAAATGTCTTTTGGAGGCATACAATAAAATCAAAATTCTGGAAATTCTCCAGTTCTGCTGTACTTTTAAAACAAAGTAAAATGACTAAAGAAAAATAAATTGATTGAAATGCAGAAAACTTTAAAATTTATAAATCCCCATACATCTGTTTTGATGAAAATACCAATGTACATTAGCATTATACAGGCAGAGAAAAACAACTCATTCAACCCCTACCATTATTTTCCTTGTCACTTGAAATGGGGATAGGAAACGCATTTGTGGGCTAATGTTCAAAACATCGAAGTACATCAGCTTCGAAGAATTTTTCGCTTAGATATATGCTTAGGTGTACTAGAAACATCGTTCGGCATCTGAATAAGGATAAAAGTTGGATTTTTATTCTTCAGACGCACCATTTTTCTCATGGCCACTTTTTACTTCCAATCCCCAATTTATCGTACTTTTGCAAATGTTAACCTGTCTATGCATAGCTCAGACCAGTCTGAATTAGATTGCAAGCAAGCAGGTAAAAAAATTCGGACACAAAATCTGATTCCCACAATGGGCATGTGCGCAAAAATCTGGAAAAGCTTGACCTCTCCCTCCTTGTAAAATGCATACATTTCTCTTTTTTTACACAAAACCCAACCTGCGTACATGCGTTTGCTGCATCCGTCCCCATTTTGCAGAACAGCCTATGTTAAATCCACACAGAAAAGATCAATGATTAATTAATATGATGTATTTAACAAAACAGATAGTCCACCAAAGTTGAATGTCTGGCTGCATCAATTAAATAAGCTGCGTAACTTTTAAAATGTGTATATTGTCCACTAAAATTCAAACACCAACTGAACCCAGTCAATCTGGTTACATATTTGACAAAATACTATTGAGGTATATGTGTACATACATTATCAGTAGACAACCCACTCCCATACACCATACACAAGAATATCCAAATGGATACCTCTCCCTCAGTCCTCTTTATGTGTATGTACTGAACGGACAAACCATAACTGTGGCCTTAGTGTGGTTTGTATTTATAATACAATGTATTCATTTTCTTTATATGATAACCAGTATATCTTCATTATTTCAATTATGCATCGATACTATATATATATATATATATATATATATATATATATATATATATATATGTATGTATGTATGTATGTATATATATATATATTTATATATATATATACATACATATATATTGTTAAAGATACGTTACAAATCATAATGAAACAAAAAAAAATTTAATTTAGTTACATATATCATGCATGTATCATAATTGTTGTTTTTTAATGTACTTAACACAAATATACCCTTTTATTTCTGTATCACAATTATTTTGTGTTAGTATACTTACTCAAATGGGTTGATAAAACTTTAACACTTTCCTTCTCCTTAAGTAATTCAACTTCAGACAAGACTGAATCCCTTAAAACAAAATTTTGAAATGTGTATATACCAATATCAAACTTGAAATCTTTACAGCTTTTTATCATTCAACCTAAAAAAAGCATTATAATGTGTCGTGGTTATTATGGTGGAATGATAATGCTTCAAAAATAATAATAATACTAATAATAATAATTTTTTTAAAGAGGTGACTCATTTAGTCAAAAACTATTCTCCGTTTGAGGCCATTTAACTAAAATACAAAGAGCATGACGAGGAACATATTAATAACACAAAAGGACACAAATGTCAACAAAGAATTTAAAACTAAATATTATAAATACAACAAGCCATATTTTAAGAAACCGTACAATTTTTACAAACAGCAAAATATTTAACTAATATAGAATGATACATTGCCAGGTAATAAAGGAATTCCTTAAATGTGCATCTACCAAAACATTTTTAAACAAGTAAGTATACATAAATTGTTATAAAACGTAGTAAAACTTACACATATATCATGTCTGATTGAGATGTGGTTATATCAGACCCAGCATAAATTTGTATCCTATGAATTGTTGGCACAGGCTTAGAAGTTTTGGCATGTCTTATGTGACATTTCTCTCAGTTTCTGATGTTTTCCTTGCACTGCCATCCAATTCAAAGTTAATATAGTAAAGGAACATAAATGTTTCATTAGACACAATAATTATATATACTTTACAAATAATAGTATGCATAAAATATACTTAAATGTATTGCATTACTTTCCTTTAAAGTCATCGCCATTTACATTGTATATCATTTTTTTGAAAAAGACAGTAGTGATAGCTTGCCTCTGAATAAAGTTTTATGGTTGCGAGCTAAAATGAAGATGATCATTAAATCCCCTTTGGTAGCATTAAAAGCAGCAACAGTATGTCATGGTGTACATGCGGGTTATAGCGATATTGTTGCTGGACTGTAACAGTTTATTTCAAGAAAAATGGAATAATGCCAATTTATATAAAATATGTTAATTTAAGAGTTCTGATAAAGAATTAACTATAAAGAAATAAGCGGCGGTATAAAAACTTGACTGTTCATTGCAAAAAAGAGACTCACCTAATCAGCAAGAATTTGGCAACCTCTGGATTAGTTTTCAGGTTCAAAGTAGACTTCAGTTTATTCCATCGTTCATGCTGGTCACCAGTACATATTCGTGTGCTGCCATAATTTGCTCAGAAAGCTTCTTTCTTCCTTTCAGAATCTGTAAATTTTCGCTTTCCATCTAGTTCCGTCCGCCATTTCTTTTGTAAACACATGTTTGCACATGGCTAAAATTCTTAATCTTCGGGAGAGGTCAACTAAATGGTTACAAGAATATTGGCGTGGCAAACAGCGATTTTTGTATGCCAGACAATAATGAAGAATCGCATATTGTATCACAAAATTTCCGATACTAGCCCGATTTCGGCCTCAGTAACAGTCTGAATCGTAATTTTGCAACTAAATAAGTAATAATGAACTGAGAAAAGAAATATATATAATTTCATTCGTTTTTACTTAGGCTATAAGGCCCGTTCCTGCTTATATGATTGGTAAGAAAGTTTGTGGCGATCTTTCAATTCGGCAATAAATACCAATGGTTCTGCGATTTTATTACAATGACTTTATAGTTTGCTGTATAAGTATGGGACAATATGAATGAGGGTTTTCTCTAATGGAAATACTGCATGATCTTGGTAGTCAGTATGAATGGTGAAAGAGGAACCCATGTCAACCACGAAAATAACCACCGACCCAGAAGAAGCTTTATCTCATACCAACATTGGCCGAATCCGAGACTCGAATGCAACAAATTCAGGAACCGTTTTATTAAATCCTCATGATTTATATTCTACTTAAAGCCTAATTATAGACGCCAAATATAATACAATAAGCAAAGTAACTGAATGTATACCTTATTCCAAACTAAATAAACGAACACAGATTCATTAAAACACAACAACAGTTTTAATGCTCACACAGCTAAACCCAAATCTATTTGAAATTAATTGCTAGCTAGACGTTACTTTCGAAACAAAATGGTGTTACATTGAAGTGTGGAGACATATTGTGAATGTATTTCCGTTGCAGCTGCTTTTCCATTTGATCTAAATTGAATAGATTTTGGTATTTTTGTCGTTCCTACGAAACTTTGTGAATATGGACTCGATTTAGCTGTCCAGATTCCAGATTAAAACCATTTTATTGAAGGACCAAAGGAGAAGCGTGTTAAAATCTGCGAGCGTGTTTATGTTCTGTCATTGAATGTTATAAATCACAAAGTGGGGATAATATGAAGTCTTTCAATTGCCATTATCAGAAAAGACGTAATGTAATTTAATCTTTATTTCATTTGAGTGCAGTAATGATGATGTATTGCACTTGGAATATTGTCTAAATTACAGTACAATTTCGAAATGTATAATCAAGCCTGAGAACCGATGACATGGCTCATGTAATTCAGATTTGCAGAACTAAGAAAATGCATATTGAGAAAATTCAGGAAGTTAAACTATGTTTTCACCTTTCTCATTACCAGCTAAAAATACAGCTTATGCCCTGTTACTTGCATGTTATTTGAAATAGGAATTATATCGATATCCTAAATCCGAGACTGTATCGCACAAGTTAACGCGGAATGTCGAAAAGCAGCTAGTTTGTGGCCGTCCACGAAACATCTGTCTTAGCTCATTCCGAAACAAATTTAATCAATAAACAAACTTAAACAACCTACAACGTCAGTGTACATCATTTATTTACAAACCAAAAGTGATGGGTCAATTATTTGTTTGCAATATAAACTATTTCCTTATGAGTGCAATATGAATTAAGAGCGAGAGTTCAAAACCGTAAAATATTGAACGATTGTGACAAAGCAAACCTAACGGAGAAGACAAATGTGCTATAATAAAGTAGATTATTTCATCCACATGTTTTAATACATATTTAGATTTGTATAATTGCAAACTAAAAATTCTCTAACAAACAAAATAGAAGGATGTAATACATGACAGTATTAATAGCATAATGTCCTCCCTAAGATAGAGATAGAGGACAAATTAGATAATTTTTCAGAATTAGTGCTTTAAAAGATAACTTGTTGGTTCCGTTGATCTTTCGGATACTGTGTAAATGACATGCCACTAAGCCTCGCGGAATAGTTTACAATATATGCCTTTTATTATTGACTATCATTGTAACTCCATTGAATACCTCTCTCTCTCTCTCTCTCTCTCTCTCTCTCTCTCTCTCTCTCTCTCTCTCTCTCTCTCTCTCTCTCTCTCTCAACCAATCACCCACCCACATATGTAAAATTTAAACTAACCGTTCAGTGCTATCTGAGTGATTATAGGAATACAGCATTCAAGACTCTCTTCATAGAAAGCAATTTCTTCTGTTTAACCACTGCATCTATCTTAGAGATACCATTTAAAAAAAAATTGTATAACTAGAATTGCGATGAGTTATCTGCTTGAAAGCCAATTACCGTTTTACATAATAATGTACTATGTTCATGCAGAACGTAGACAAGCGAAAGTAGCAATATTCTAAAATCTAATATATCTTATGAACAACAATTAACTACAACGATACATGTCAAGGAAAAGCAAACAGACCAAGGAAATACAATTAAATGTATTGGTGTTTTTTGTCAAAATTACGAAGTGTTCATAATGTGAAAGACAAAGTTGTTGTAGTAGGGTTTAACACCTTTTTCAGCACAATATAGGTTGCCAGCATTAATGGTGGAGGAATGGAATGGAGAGACTATTCTAGTGATTGTATAGTAATGGTGAGCCAACGACACAAACGAGAAGCTATTGGCAAGCTTTCACACATATCCACTATGGCGAATCAGAAACTCGAACCCACGCAGACAGAGGTAAGATGGCACACCGATCCGTAACGCATAGCGTTCATATATATATATATACATATATATATATATATATATATATATAAGTTGTACAACAATTTACATGGAAACAAACGAGTCAGAGAAGGGGAATATAGTGGTATTAATTAATTTTAAGTCATTTTAGGTAATGATTATTTTTTAGTTTAAAACATTACCTAATTTATGCAGAAGTGATTTCTAGTTTAAATTGTAATACGCTATATTTTAAGCATTTAAGACTTTCAATTACTAAAATTATTTGCGCTATTTTGCCTTGCGCTCCTTCGTCGGCACTATTTTGGTATTGAGCTCCTTTGTCTTGCGCTCATTTATAGTGCGCTCTTTTGTCGGGATGCCGATAGAAACAACAATAATAAACTCTGGTTCTGTGAAGTAAATAATAAGGGTTTTGTCGAATTCATTCTTTTGCTCTGAGAATCGTTTACCGTTTCTGCAGGAAGAGTTAGAAATATAAAAGATGTCCAGAAAACCTTTACTAAAACAGAGAGCTTATTGATTAAGCTCATTACGTTTACGATATACAATCCATAACAGCAAAAATAGATATGACTAATATTCGGAAAAGGCCGAAAAAATACGAATATCAAAAACAATAGAAAAAATATCAATACCAAAAAGTTAGCGCTGTTATCTGGAATAAAGGCGCGAAATAATCACCGTTCGAAAACGGCATTTGCATTCAAATGCTTCCTCTACCAGTTTTTCCTTTTTTCTCAACTGATGATCGATCTTGAGGATGCATAAATTAAAACTGAATAATGGAAACCAGCATGTCAAACAGACAGATAATGTGTTATGGGTGTTTGCATGCTAAACATAAAAAATAGATAATATACTTCAAACTGTTCATGATATTTCTAAACTGGAACCCGAGAGTGAAATCGCGTACCACTTTCTTATAACTGCAAAATGAGTTATAATTTATGAATGTAACTTTTTCATATTCATAAATGGCATATAATTACAGCAACCTCCAGGATTTCGCTTTAGTTATGTTAACTTTACTGATTTCAAAGAGGACCCGATATGTCCAGTGGTCTAAAGCGCTCACCGTTACTGATCACTATCATCTCATCTCTGTCTGCTTGGGTTCGAATATAGGATTCGACCAATCTGGGAAAGTGAGGAAGCATGCAAGTAGCTTCTCGAGGGTCGGTTGTTCTTTCCGGGCATTTTCCGGGTTCTTTATACATCATTAATACGAGCCGTCATGTATATCTTGTGCTGAAAATAGCATTAAAGCCTACCACAACTGACTTAAATTATGGATTTAAGATGAGCTATCGTACATTCATCTGCTACTCTTGTTTGTTTGTATGTCTATCTATCTATCTATCTATCTATCTATCTATCTATCTATCTATCTATCTATCTATCTATCTATCTATTTATTTATCTATATATCTATCTATCTATCTATCTATCTATCTATCTATCTATCTATCTATCTATCTATCTATCTATCTATCTATCTATCTATCTATCTATCTATCTATCTATCTATCTTTGCATCTATTCCAATGAGCATGAGATGAATTCACTCTCTGATCATCGAAATTATCAAACAGATATCTGATTCGATACGTTTGATTTATGTTTACCAGAAGTATATCAAATCTAATACGATATCGTATGTATGTCACTCAGAATAGATTTCGTTTTGGAAAGCCTCATGTATATACTTTCATTCAAGTGATAGACCTTTAGAGATCGTCTATTCATCTATGAAGAAAGAGAGATGTGGAGTTGAATCCTATTAAGATAGGAAAATGTACGTACTGCGGTGTTCATTGTATGTTGTATTTGCCTGCAGTTTATCATCTACCTACTGGATAAAGAAGACAATGAAATCATTCAAACGATTAAAGTTACATTTGGAGCCCGAATAATTGGCTGATTTTAATAATGTTGGCCAGATCTGCGCCATTATCCAGTGTTAGGTCTAGAAGCTATACAACTATTATCACCCAGTGTAGTGTCGTATGGCAAATGGATATTAAGCATTTTAGCATCAGAAAGATGACATAATACAGTGGAAACTACCAAGTTAGGAAGATTTGATGGACCTGCTAAACGTGTTCGAATTTGTTGGGTTGTCGTAATTGAAATGTATGACTTTAAAAAAATATTAAACACAATCACCGCGTACTGAGTGCATTACGGCAGTCGTCTTTTCTCAGGGTTGCTCACATTAATTGGGTGAGAGTTCGTGGGTGGGATTAGGTAGAGTGGATTGGGGTAATGCATTATTGTTCAAATACTACTACTACAACTAATAATAATAATAATAATAATAATAATAATAATAATAATAATAATAATAATAATAATAATAATAATTATAAAAGTAATAATAATAATAATAATAATAATAATAGTAACAATAATAATAATAATAATAATAATAATAATAATAATAATAATAATAATGACTTTGTATATATAGAGCCCAATCTTTTGATGTTCGAAACGTTTCACAACAACTTTAATGACATGACAACAAGAAACAAAAAATCAAAATCAATAAAACAAACACCTTGAAATTAGAATAATCAAACATATGCTGAAGCTATTTAAAGTAGGAAACTATGATAGGTCTTTAAGTTTATTATTGTAGTCGAAAAAGCTGCGTTTTAAGAGGACTCTTGAAAGGGATCACTTTGTCTTTTTGTAAAATTTCATCGGACAATTAGTTTTACGATGTTCGGGCCCTTGTCTGTTGGGAATAATGAGTATACTATTGTCCGTAGAGAAGCGTAAGTATCTTGCTGGTGTGTACATATTGGTGAGGCCAGATAGGTATGTTTGAACGGAGTCCGTCTATGAAGCGTTTCATATAAAACAAAATCTGTGCTTGATTCTGGAATAGTTAAAAATATTTTCACTTTTGACTACAATAATAATGAATCAGAAAATCAGTGTCAACAACTAGTACTCATCATGAGCCAGTTCGAAAATTCAAACATTTATAGTTGATTAAGGCTCTCATGGCTAGGTCTGATAAAGCAGATATCGACGAACATATACATTGAAACTGACCATACCATTTCTGCATTAAGATCTCTATAATGACAATGTTTTGTTGACTGTGTTTCTATTACAACTATTGAAAATGGATCCTCATTGGCAAATTTAATTATACAGTATATATACTGTCCTTGATATATATATATATATATATATATATATATATATATATATATATATTTATGTGTATCATTATTCCATTAAAAATGATGTGATTGATGATTGGTATCCAGTCTATTTTGGGTTACTGCCAATAACACTGTCACAGACCAGTTGTTAAGTATAGTTAAAATGGCAATATGATCCCCGTAAAGATCGAACAACATCAAAGACACGGAAGATAGGTGCGAATGGAGAAAAAATAGCGATATCAACTCTGCATGGCGTCATAGCATTAACTCAGTTGTTCGACATAATTATAGTCTGTAAAATAGTAAATGACATTCCCTCCACAAACACAGATGATACAAAAATGTGTGAAGTACATATTTGACAGACTATTCAAACGACTTAAAAACAAGTTAATACTTAATAATGATCATAAGTTAAGCATTGTTGATTTGTTTGAATGCATTGTCTTCTAATCAGTTATAGTCAAACATTAATTAACTCAAACGCATGATAACAAGTTTGATTTCAATCAACCATTCTCTTCGGTGCAGATTCGGTTATGGTGTTATGGTCATATATCGGTTGATAAAGATTCTAACGAGAGAGAGAGAGAGAGAGAGAGAGAGAGAGAGAGAGAGAGAGAGAGAGAGAGAGAGAGAGAGAGAGAGAGAGAGAGAGAGAGAGACAGACAGACAGACAGACAGACAGACAGACAGACAGACAGAGAGAGAGACAGAGAGAGAGACAGAGAGAGATCAGTCTCGTAATTTGTGTTAAATTGTATCATATAAGATATATATATATATATATATATATATATATATATATATATATATATATATATATATATATATATATATATATATATATATATATGTGTGTGTGTGTGTGTGTGTGTGTGTCTTTGTGTGTGTGTGTCGTTTTTGATACCGTGTACAGCGCTACTAGGAGGAGTATATATTCAAAATGTATTGTGTTCATGTAGTATGTCGCGACGCAGAAATACTTCACAGTTGTGCAATCTCCCACGTCCACATCTCTTTGAATTGTTGCTGTAGTCATGGACAGTCAACAAGGTTTAAAGTGACCTCTACCCTGCATAAAACTAAGAAGTCGTTGTTCTTCTGCTAGCGACGTTAGCGTGGGCATCAACAACAATAATTATTCCAAAGCATTCCAACACAGGCTACAGCATGACTCCAGATAGATTCTGTACCATTATTTCCTTTTGTCAGCATAACTGCGTACTTGACTCATAAATAAACTTTATATCATTTCTACAAATTTTATGGTCGCTTGACACGTATTATGCAACTTAATTGATCGTTGTCGTAGACTGGTGCTCCTCGTGATGCAAATACTAAGTTGACATTTGCATTGGTCGGCAAGGACGAGTCAAATGATGTAGTTGGATCGTTTATCGTACCTGCTACATTAACATCATTGGCTATTGACAAGGTGACAAGAGGCAAAGAGTGTTACTGCCCATTCAAATTGAATGATACTAGCATTAATTATACTGTCCTTGAGAAAATTATTAAGGGCCCATTTCTTCGAACAAAAATAGCATCGGAATACGCATGGAGTACAATAATTGTCATTGCCATTTCAGCGTTATCCCTGCATGCATCGAATTCCTTCCTGGATGCGACGTATCTGGTATTAGTAAACAAAATCCATCGCGTCGTTATTAAGAAGACCACATTGTCCACCACTCCGCCATGATGCGCATGAATAGACACCTGAATGTGATTTCAATCGACCTCAATAAGCGATTCATTGATGAAACATACCTTACTGTGCCCTAAACCTGGAATTAAATCCGTAACTGTAACTACAAAACCCGAACCCGATCTCCTACGTCGAAATGGTACCCGGATGAGTTTAGTTCGATTGCCGAACTGAGTTTCGGTTTGCGAACTACAATTGTGATATTACAATTGCAATTATACGCAGCTTAAAATCGTCATTGACCGGCATTGAATGGGCCGTCGGTATTGACCGCCCAGGCATTGAATTGGTTGTCGGGAATAGATGTCATGTGTCATTAACAACAAAAGTGTAGTATTGGTTTGTAGCCCACCAAATAGTGCCTATATAATGTTTGCCTACTGTAACGAACGGGCAGCTGCTCCAATCCTGTATTAAGCAAGTAAGCGTGCGTCGCCATAATGGTGATGGGAAATATAACATAGATATTGTTTTACCTCGTTGTTGAAACCGACACCATCGTGGTGTTACTCGGGGTCACATCTGCAATTATTCTATCAATTTTAAAACTACTTTGTTGTTATTCGCTATGGATTCCACTATGCTACTAAACGGGTCGTTTATTTTAATCACTGTGCATGTATCAAATCACCTCGATGATCTGCAAGAGGTACACATGTACTCATGCAAATACCCGTATTTAACGAATGAAAGATACGAATTTTAGGCTGAGTCCAAGAATATCCGAACATATTGTGAAAATGGAATAGGCAGCAATTTAAAAACAATTTAAAAATAATAAAAACAATTAAGAAACTTCAATATGCATTAACGGAGTTTCTAAGATATCGGAACATATTAAAATTAGTAACCTCCAATCGGAGATTTGACAACAGCCAGCAATAATGTTTAAATAAGGTGCATAATTAAAATAAAAAGTTTAAACATTTAGTGAAGAATAAAAAAACATGGTTCAATTGTAAAAAGACCATTTATAAATAATATTTTTTAAATTGAGACATTTATATTTTTAATGTAAACCTATTCTACCCATTATAACGAGGACCAAATCTCCTAAAGTAAAATATATATTTTTTAATTTATGAATATTTATAAAATATTTTATGAAAAAAGAATAAACTGATTTGTTTTTCAACTTGTGCTTAGTACACATCACTATATTCCTACACGCTGTCTACAAACGTCTAGTCAGAAGATAATGATGGTAAAAGGTATATATTTATTTAATTGTTGCCTTCATGTAATACTACGTTACCTGACTTTTCCTGGAAAATGTTGTTAAAATATGACCAAATGAACGGGCGATCTCCATGCTCTGTTGCAATATACCGTTGATTCATTTTATCTCCAAAGATGTCACTTGATATAATACATGACCACACAAGTCTTTGTACAACTTTATCGCAATTTTCACTAAAGCGTGAGATGGCAGTTTAACTTTACTAAAGAGTGTAGAGGCATATATCTTCATTAAAGTCTGTACTACTGCAACAGCACTAACATTAATATATGGCGTACTGGAAATGTCAGTCAGTTTCTTCTCGATATGTGTACTACTGTTACAGTAAGTCAGTTTCCTCACTGCTAATTGACCAGTTTTGACCAGTTGCCATTCCTGATACGCTAGAACTCAAAATGATGCTATGACGCTTGAGCGAATGTTCTTTATATTGCCTTGCATTCGCAGATCGGCGTTGGAACGTCTGAATAATATAATGACACCATGTGCATGTAATTTCAGTTCCGATAAATACATATGGGTATATAGATCTAAGTTGCAAATACTTCATACATGGGCTTATGAACACTATGACCGAATAATCGATATAATCGATATATTTATCACGTTCAGACATGATCATTGTTTGTATTTTTCCATTCAGTGATACTTGTTTTTGAAATTACAAGCGATACAACCCATGACCGGTATATTCATGCATTGCGAAACTGGTCTAGTTAGTTTTGTTCGTACAGTTACAATAATAAAATGAGCAACAAATAAAACGCTAAACGTTTGTGGTGTTTCTCTTCGTTTCTTTTAAGGGAACCCAATTGATCACAAAGGAAGCACGACCAATTTTAAACAAAAGTTTAAACCTTACTATACTTTATGAGACCACAGAGGCCTCCAACGCACAACCGCTTTAAAAGTGTGTAAATAAGAAAGGTGACAAGACTACAAACTAGAACTTCAATATTAAATTCCTGTGAGAGGTCTTTTAGGTCCATAATGTTAACGCCATTGTTACGGTCTTTCAGGTCAGGTCCATAATGTTAGGCCTATGGTAACGTCGTTTAGGTCCATAACGTTTGACCTACAATAAAGTCTTTCAGGTCCATAATGTTAGGCCTATGGTAAGGTCTTTCAGGTCCATAATGTTAGGCATATGTTATGGTCTTTCAGATTCATAACGTTAGGCCTATGGTAAGGTTTTTCAGGTCTTTAGTGTTAGGGATATGGTAAGGTTTTTCAGGTTCATAACGTTAGGCCTATGGTAAGGTCTTTTAGGTTCATAATGTTAGGCCTATTGTAAGGTCTTTTAGGTCCATAATGCTAGGCATATGGTAAGGTATTTTATATCCATACTATTAGGGCTTAGTCGTATTTATTGTCATAGAAAACAATGTCATTACAAAACCAGAAAAAAGTATTACAAACGTATTTCTTTCCACGACACAAATAAATGATTTCTTAACCCGGTAGTTTAGCAATGCATGCCAATTTGGTTTAATATCGGTTGCTAATAAACCCATTGCTACTACCGTGGCTGCAATACAATTGTTTAAATTGTCCATAACAGCAAACTATGAAATACTACACTTAACCAGGCTTAATATATCCATAGAGTTCATAGATCAGCTGTATTAAGTGCTACTTTAAATTCCTTAACACGTTTGGATTTATGTTTATAAATCTGTCATTTTCTATGATATTTCATGGTTAGCTTCTTCTTGCTTTATTGTCTTAATTGCATCATTATAAATATGAAACCGTTTGTTTTCAAATTTACAACGAACTGTTTCTTGTTTTTGCACCTTGAGACAAATGAGCTTAAGATGTAAATCTGCTCTGGTTTGACGCAATTGTATTAATATGTATGGACTGTATTCCTTCAGGAGTATATGCGTTGGTGACAAATGAGAGAAAATGTCTTTTTTTAGATGGTATATTGAAACAATTCTGACTACCTGTCAACATATATTTTTATAAAGTACAATTGCAAATTATATTAAACATCTACTCACCCAAATGTGGAAAATTCATGACAAGGCCAGGAATCATATGATGGAAGCAAGCAACAGGAAGAAGAGATATTATGACCATAAGATACAGGCAAGAAAGTATAAAATAAGAGCCATTGTTTGGCTCCACACAAAAACAAGGAAGAAAGGTCGCAGTGCAAAACTTCAAACAAACTGGGAAGGCCCATATCATGTAATCGGAGTGTTATCTGATTTAGTATATAAAATACAGAACAACCCTAAAGCAACCCTAAAGCAGTACCAACAATTGTCCATCATGATAGATTTAAGCCATTTTATGGCGGGAACCGCGTGGTTGATATAAACATCTAATTTGTGTTGAGCCCGACACGTTTTGTTTAAGATGACACATGTATAGGGTATGTAAGCCCTGGTGTTCTTGTAAATTGTATTTGTGAAGTTAACGGGGCACTTTTGGGTAGCCGGCATTAATGTACCTATTTATTTTCTGAGACATTAGTCGACAAATGCTCTCAGTTATTTGTACTGAGGTTAGTTTGTAGTTTGTCATATTCATAGACACCTGAAGGAAAGTCCAGGACAGGGAAGTCAGGGAAGATAGGACTCTCACTTTTGAGGGCTCTGAGGTTGGCATAGTGGAGGGATGGATAGTTTTGGATACATTTTGAGACATTTTAGGTAGGGTATGGGCAGTACTGTCCAGTGTATTGTGGGGATTGTTTAGGTACTCTTAATCAAGATAAATTTTGGTATCCTGAATAGCACTCTCATTGCATAATTATGATAGAAATGGCAAGGCATTACTTAATCCATATTCATGCAAACAATATCATGCAAGTAACTCTCTGCGTATGATGGTTTTACAATCTTGAATTTGTTTCATTCTTACACACATGTAAAATAAATTGTTTTAAAAAAACAAAACAAAAAAACAAAAAAAAAGGTGATTTGCCAAAATGATTAAGGGCTAACATAAGCCATATATTATAGTTTTACAATTATCATTGGATTTAACATTACCTCTCTGGACACTTGTCAGAATGGTTGTCCAGTGTACTGAATGTGGAGTGTCCTGTGCCAACTGGCAGCTGCTCCATATACACTACAGATATAATGGAGATAAAGTCCGGTGTGAATATTGCATATACATTGTAGCCAAGAACACTCTATACCGGATGAGGGTACACTATGCTGCCAAGCACCCTGGAAGAGCCTGTCCATATGATAGGAAGGAACATGCAAATTCTGAGAGAGTCTCATCAGTGAGGCCCTGTGTCAAATGAGTTTCAAGTTTTCCCAGATTTAAGAAGACTCCAAGATCATATAGCGGAGAGACTCTAGTGTGCACTCCAGATCACCGCTTATCCCCTCTGACACCGCTGTAATCACCTACCCCGATTTATCTAGAAGATATTCCGCCAACGCCGGAGCGGGAAGCCATGGTGTCACCGTGCATGAGGAATCTCTTTAGATCACCCCAGAGACCTCAAATCAAAACTGGATCTGTTAATGAACCAGCAGTGCCATAGACGGAGAGAAGTCTATGCACCAGCAAGCGCTGACAATGCCAACAACTTCTAAACCAGACTCACCCTGAGAGCCATATTTGGAATCATCGTGTGTAGAAGTGCCACCGTATCATCCATCACCACTAGAAATGATGCAGTCCAGCTGAAGACATCGACACAAGGAACCCTGTATGAGTACATTAACTGGGTCCCCTTCCTTCATGATGCTGATCCAAGGGAGGCATTTATGGCAGCTCCCAGCATCTGATCGAAAACACCCCAGGCAGAATGCTTGAGGAGGATAAGGATGAAATCCATGTTGTTTGGACAACTCTCCAATGTTAACCAGTTTGACCCAGCTCCTGAATTGTGGTTGAAGAGAGCTGAGAAAGTAGTTCTCACAAAACTTCTTCCTCATTTTCTTGTAATATAATTCACTTTCATTGGGTGAGTGGGACAGCCAAATTCGACTGTAAATGGGCATTAATAAAATAAAATCAAATAAAATTATAACTATTAATATATATACATATATATATATATATATATATATATATATATATATATATATATATATATATATATATATATATATATATATATATATATATATATATATATATATAAGGTGGGGGATTACATAATCATCAAATGGCACTGTTTTTCCAGTTATATTAAATGGGTCTCCATATGTAGAATTTAACCCCGGTCTCTCATGTGACAAACTAGGATACTTACCATGATAATTGGAGAACTATGAGTGTGAAATATTTAATATTAGTATAAGGTTCAAATTGTATTCTTGTTCAGCCATAATCATATCCTTTGAATTTAAAATATTATCAAAGTTGGGTAACATGTATATTGCAAGATGATACTCCATGTCTTTGAATCAGTATCATTGAATATTAGATAGTTAGCTGTATGAATATATGATAACCTTTCTTAACTAACTAGCGGAAGTTCGATGACGAAATTTTTCAGCAAGACGGGGTTAGTGAAACAATCCTGATTACCTGTCAACTTGTATTTTTATAAAGTGCAATTGCAAATTTCATTAATGTTTGAGGGAATTTATAATCTTCTTTTATTGTTTACATTCCCTTCATGTAGTAATGTTTTACCCGTTTCCAATGCAAATAATAGTAACTGTGGTAACAGTTTTTGATATATGACCATTGTACAAAAGAAAGGTAATCTGATACAATATGTAAATCGTATAACAATGATTTGTTTCAATATTAATCATCTGCGTAAAGAATTTTGAAGCCCAGAGTGTACATGATAGGATTGTAAATTGTTATTACTTACCGTCTATTTTGATAGGGAAATAGGTAATTGTATCCATTTTTTCTCTCCAGAATTAAGGTAATACACATGTAGGCTCATAAATGTCGCCAGTATGATGAAACTATTCATCATTAATTTGAATCTTTGTATTATTTATTGTGAAATAATTGTTATCTTTGTCGTTTGAAATCGAGCGCCATGTTTACTACTGTGTGTATTGGGCGCTCGGCTTTCCACTAGGAAGCGCTCAAGTGAATATTTCCGAATTCTTCCATATATAGTCATTTTCGTGAAAATATTGTCGTGGATTTCCCGAGTGTGTTCTCAAAACCTATATTTAGCGGTGAGCTCCGCCGTTTTTGCAGTTGTGGTTCTGCTGGACTCCAGTAAAGGTCTCTTTCCTTGTTATGTTAAATAAAAGTCCCCATAAAGGGATTAGGCTGACGACACACTGTCACTGTGTCGTCATCAACATAGCCGTCTGCTATCCAATGGTAATTTAGTATTTGGACTGGCATTGTCGAAGTTCCTACTCAAATACATGTATCATTTTGAGATATAAAATTCCCATCCAGTTTGTAGTGGTTGTGTTATTAAAATGTCGAAATAATATATCCGACACAACGATACACTGTGTTGCTACAGAACGACACACATTGTCGCATTCAATTCAAGCGCAAACGATTGACATCCGGTTTCGCACAAGACTGTCGCTCAAAACGACAAACTGTGTCTCAGTCGAGAATGCGACACACTTAACATTCGGTTCCAGACTATGCCTCTAACATATTTACCATTATACTATAAACACAATCCCGGGTCTGGTTCCGAACATTTATTGGATGCACAAATATCCGTACCGCTGCGGTACGTCATACGAACCAATTTTGAGACATATTAACTTATTTGTGTTGTTGTTGTGTGTGTGTGTGTGCGAGATTAATTCGGGACGAATAGAGCATTGGTGCTGATTTTTACAAGTAATATACCACTGAAACTAATGTTTTAATACGTTTTATCAAAACAAATGTTCTGAAAATAAGTAAATATTATATTTCAGCATTTTGAGCCCCTAAGTTTATGAGCAAACACATACAGTCCTGGAAGTCATATAATAAACTGTGTGGACTATTTATATATATTTTGTTTTGTTTATTTGATCTTGTTTTGTTTATTACCTAAAAAGGACCATTTGGGTGAACACACCATTTATTGACACTACAATTCACTGGAGATATCTAGTAACTGAACAAGACGAGAGCTGTCCATCTATTCCATTTTATTTGACCTTGACCCCTTGACACGTTTTAATATTATTGCATGATTAAAGCATTTATCTTAAGTGATAATACCCCGGTAAGTTTAAATAATAGTCGTAGACCTGGTGCAGCACTGAATTGCCGCATAGTATATTTCTATATGTTTAACATTGAAATTTAAAGGAACGTGGGAGTGTATATCTCAAAATGTATATAGGTAAAGACCGAATCATTGGTGAAGTACATTATCTGCGTTGGATGAAACGTGCTTTCGAATTAAAGAAACTCTAAAATAAGCAGCAGCAGAGAGGGTGAATCCTACAACGTTTTTAGACAAAATTTGATTGAAATCCTAAAACGAGCCGTCCTATAATCTCATTTTAACCAAAAGATGGCGAACCCTACAACGTTTTCAGACAAAAAAAATTGATTGAATCCTTAAAACGATCCGTAGGATTTCGTTGAAATCTACGAAATCTCATTTTAACTAAAAAAATGAAAACGAAGATTTTTACGATTTTTTAATTAATTTTGGTCGCAACTTATTGTCATCCACCCTCTCTGCTGCTTAGTGATTTCATCACTGGGTTAACAAAAAATAATAAATGATTTTCGTCCTAAGGACTGGATCAAATATTCGGTTAAAATCATTTATGATTTCACAAACAAACTAATCACTAACACCTCCTCTTGTAGATCAATTAGGTTATTAGATTGGTCTGTGAGTTTGAAATTAATTCTTGTTAATGAATCATTATGGCATCGCATGTAGACAGGATTAATTGGGTTTTCAATAATTAAAAATCCTGGAGGAGCTGTTGGTGCAAATGAATACAGAATATATCCTTGCTGAGCTTGATTTGATCGTTCGAGATTAATCTGATAGCTTCCTTCGATAACATCACATACTAAATTGAGCGCAATCACTGAGGATATATTTACGTTGAACGGAGCGATATGCCTACCGCCACCATCTGGGTCATTATTGTGTTTGAGGATTTTTATTTCCGGTGATGATGTTTTTTTCCATGCATCATGAATTATTTTAAAACCAACATCGATGGCATCACTGAGTAGTTTTTTTAGTTCCGGTACGTTATATCCTTGTAGTTTGAATGTTGGAATATCTTCAACGCGGATATTATAGATCAGTGCAAATTCTGTTCTCGACTTGGGGTGATTATCATCTAGTATAACTCGAATAATTTGTGAATTAAATGTTTCCATGTCATTGATGATTTTGTTACATATTTTTACAACGCTGATAAATTCATCTCGGGTGAGAGAGCCGGATTTAATGGATATTAACAATAGTAAAAAATCATATTCCATCGATCTAAAATTATCCATAACTTTAAGATCGTCAGCAACATAATATCCTTCTTGATTCCCCACCACATCCTCTTCTTCAATTGGGGTGTAGAAGAAATAAAGAAAATCACTGGTTTGGTAATCTTTATAACTTTTTATTGGATTATCGGGGTTTATTTTGTCGGTGATATAATCATTTTTTTGTGGTTCGGGTATATTAACTGTTCCCCCCCGGGGTGGTAATTCAGGCCATCCTAGTACGGTTCTTATTGAGCTTTGATAGATATCTACGACGTATTCTTCTGCGTTTATTTCAATTGCGGATGATAGCGTCGGTTCATGAACTGTTATAGCGATTTTTGACTCTACTCCAGTAATCGATTTTATTCTACGCGCGAATTCATTATTGATTTGCTCGATTTGGTATGACCCTGTTGGTATTGAAACGACGTTCCAGTCTGGGGTTCCGTCGTCTTTATTCTTATTTGCAAACACTAAAGAATTATTGGGTTGTTGACCACCAAATGATTTTGATCTGATATTAGGCCAACTGTGATACACTCGTAGTTTTGCTAGCGCTATCTCCTTCACCGGAACCGGAGAGGGGAAATTCACACTGAATTCTGGATTCGTTGATGTTATTGATATCATGCTTGTTTGTACTGGGTTCGTGTTCTCCACTATTCGTTGAAGTAATTCCTGCGGTGTCGTCATTATATTCATGTTGTATTTCTAATTTTGGTATCGAGGAATCATAAATACTGACCATCACCGAGAACTCACAATCTGGTAATGTTGATATTATTGAGATCATTTTGTTTTTTGGGTTTGTTTTTTCTGATTCCATCTGTGTTGTCATTGTTATTATACTCATGTTGTTGCTCTAATTTCGATATTGCAGAATTAAAAATACTGACCATCTCTGAGAATTCATAATCTGATATAATTGTATTATCGAGTGACGATGATATCATCAATGATAACTGCGAATATGCGGTTGATGCAATATGAAATTGAAGTAAGTAATTCTGCAGTTTACTCTGGCTGCATGATGATATCCTTTTTGCTATCCCGGTTGATATACCCCCGATTGTAGCCACCGCAGAAATGCAAATTGGAACTACGACCGGGGCAATCATTGTAACCGATCCAAGTATTATTCCGGCGCCAGTGAGAACGCTTGACACCGAGTACATAATAATATCAATTGCGGTGATTCTTCGTCGGTATTTTTTTATTTTTATTTGATACTCCTCAGTGAGGGTTTTGAGTCTATTCTGAAATTCTCTGACCTGATCATAGCGACATTGCGTTGATGAAATCATTGTTATTTTAAAAAAGCTAGCGTTTTCAATTGTGAAATCCTTTCAATTTAGTTATTTACTTAAATCCGCTACGAATTCCACATACCAGGTTACTGAAACCCCAATCAAATTTTTATCAGTAGCTGTTATAGTGAACTTTTCAGTTGTATCCTTGTCGATGATCGTTGAAATCGTATTATTAACCCCTGATGAACTCGACGATGATATATTAAATTGAGTTAATGGTGTTACTAGTGTTAATCGATAAATACCCTTAACGGTTGCAGTGATATTTAATTTGTTGTTTGTAGGTGTCCACTCAAATGATCCGTGTTGGATTGTGTATACCACGTTGTTGGTTTTCTCATGAGGAATTTTTGTTTTTTCAATGATTGTTATCATCCTCGAAAAATCACCTTTGACGGCTTCGATGAAGTTTTTTGTCTCATCGATGGATTTTTTAATATCAGGGAGTTTTATTTCAATTTTATCCAACTGGGTTCCAATAAATTTATCAATGATATTTCTACGAAATGATATAAACTGTTTTCCGTTATCTTCAATTCTAGATTCAAGTGTTTTTATTACAACTATAGAATTGTTTAACTCATCGTTGATAGTTTTTAATCGATCTGTAATCGTCGAAATGAGTACACCCGGTTTGAGTTTACTCTGATCGGAAAATAACGCAACGGTGTTCTCGATTGCGTTTTGTTGTTTAACCAAAATATCATCCAGAGAAATATTACTGGTTTTCAATTTACCCTGTTTGTCCTGAAATACAACTATTTCATTCGGGTCAACACTTTTTAAATTTAACGTCTCAGCGATTTCATCTTTAATTTTTTTTGTTATATCCTTGATAGAATCAGGGGTTGCTACGCCATCGGGTTTGGGTTTCAAAGATCTCCCCCAAATATCAATCATGTTATTGTAAAACTCTTTCTCTCTTTAAAATCGTTTTTGACGACTTCGTCGTTGCCAGCGATTACTAGTGTATTCATTCACGACAACATGTGGTGGTTTTCCGCTTGGGTTACTCAAGGAGTTAGAAATAGCGTTAAGGACATTTAATACTTCGCTGCCACATATTGGTGGGTCATTCATTTGTTGTGTTGGTAGCGTAGAATACCAAGTCTTCATTGGAAGGGTTTTTATATAACGCAAAAACTCTTTTGGTGGGGCTAATCCATATGAATCAAAATAGACAATCCCACGTGGATCAATAGCGTATGCAACCCAGTGAGTTCCAGGTCCGGTGCTGTTATCGAGATTAATAATACCTGTTTCAGTTTTGTTTGGTTGATGTGGTAATTGATCTTTCATAAAGACACCTCTGAAATTTTTAATCGCCAGCTTTTTAGCAGCATCCATTAAATCAAAATTGGACATAGGAATCTTCGATTCCCGAATTAATAAATCGTTCCTGGTAGTCTTAGACCCTTTCCGCTGTACCACGAATACGGGGTTCCTGGTAGTCTTAGACCCTTTCCCTTTTTTTTATACCCCTTCCCCGTTGCTTTCTGTAGTGCCATCCCTGCTGCAGTACCAACAGCCCCTAACGCCGCTGCTTTAGCCACCGCTGGGGCTGCTGCTGCAATCAATGCTGGTATTGCAGCTAACAATGGAAATATACCGCCTGTTTTAATCATATTTTTGATAGCAGCCGCAGAGAGAGTAATCTGAACACCTTTTTTGGCTGCAAGTGCATCATTGAAATGTTTTATTTGACGAGTTGTCAGTGATAGTTTATTTGCACCACCAGTCATTTGGTTGGGTTTTAACGTGATTGTGGTTCCACATTTTTTAGCTGATTCCGATTGCAATTTTTTTAATTGACCGGGAGTTAACGCAACACTAATAACACTATATGACATTATACATATTAGATTGATTCTAAATCGTTTACATGTTTTCCACTGGTGCATCTACCACTCTCATTCTTCCACCAACACCTTCAAGTAGCATTGATTTATCACTGAGAATGACAGCAACCGCTCTATAATCAGCAATAGCACCACGAGTCACATTAGCTCTAAAATGTATATCAACAACAGATTGTCTCATCAAATCGAGATGTTCCAGTGAGAAGTAATAGATCGGATACAGATTTTTAAAATCATATTGTGATATTTGTAGACCAGTATCCACATTTTGATCGCGTGCCATAAATGACAACAGACGATGATAAACTCGTGCGATATGATTTTCTCTGTAATTAAGTTGTATATCCTCGGATGGTTCCTGCTGGCCGTTTATTCTCAGTGAGACGTCTTTCACACCTAATTGATCAAATATCATATGGCTGGAGAGTTGATTGCCAACTCGTGTGTTATCCTGTAACGCTACGAATATATGACGTGGCGCAGCAACACCTTGTTTTGATGCTAGGTTCCAAGTGAATAACCCGTTGATATTTGATTGCTTCACATCTGTACTCACTGATAACCAACTTAGTAATGACTTTCCTCCTTGGTCCATAAATGATAGTAATCGTTCTTCTGCGGTGATTGCTGGAGTCAACACTGGCATCCACAATGATATTTTTGTTAAATTGACTTTACCGGCATCAGCATTGGGATTTGCAGCATCTGCTGGAATCCTCCAAATCGCGTCGTTATCATCACCCTTTCGTACAAGCGATACTGTATGCTTCGCCCCATAAATAACTTTTCGGACGTTTCTACAGAATCCAAATATGTGATGCAGTGGAATCGCGCATGAAAATGATTTACGCGCTCCTTGCAACATTGAAATACGTGTTGCAGCTCCTAGATTGAAGTTAGGATCGTTGTTTATAATCATATCCTCGGCATCAATATTAGCATTACCAGCATTATTCTTTGGTCGTCTTACAACAAATTGATTTCCTCCAGCGGTATTTTTATTATCCTTTGCAAACATCATAGAGGGTCCTGCTGATCTTGTATAATCATCAGAATATCTCGCTAACCCGATTATTGTTGTAGCCACATCAACGTCACGATCTATGGACTCAATTTCTTTTCCATCAATGAGATATCTAGCACTCTCAAATAACGCCATAATACCATTATTGACAAAACCGACTTGAGTACCAGCTGGATACTCTGTATCATTTGTTCTTATAATCTCTCCTTCGATTTCGATAAACGCTTCACAGGGCAAAAAGTATTTACTGGTATCATGGACTTGAAGATCAATTCTTGCTCGACTATTTGAGTCTATTGCATGATAGGCGTAATATTGATAATCGCGTACAGAATCATCCTTGCGAACTGGGGCATCTATATCAAACGCTGGATCAGGTGACTGTTTGAACATTTTATTCTATTTATCAGAGTCTAAATCGCGATTTTCCATTTCATCGTCGTAGTTTTTTAAAGCCACTTCCTGCTATCATATTTGCAATATTGCTTTGGTCGGGGGTTAAAGCCATCGACGCTAATTTTTCGTCTACTGCGTTATTTATAATTCTACTAACACTTGCAGGCATTTCCGCTGTAGAGGGTAACGGTTTTGAAAATCCTTTGGATTTCATCCGTGATTTCACTAATGATGTTATTTTATTCTTTGCGGCTGAAAACGCTTTTCCAGCGAAATCTCCAACAGCACTAATACCCTTATCACGAATAACATCAATGGCTTTCATTCCTAGTTGTTTAGCCAACGGCATCACTTTTGGAGCCATTCTCGCAAATAACCCTGCAATGGTATTACCTAAACCATCTCCGTAGTATGCTCTATAAACCGGAAACCGTGAATTAACTACGTAGACGGGGGTTGGTTTATCATGATTGTAGTGTATGATCATTATTTTAAATCAGAAACAATTTTTCAATTGTTATTTATCTAATCGATTCAGTCACTATGATAACCATGGACGGTTTCACCGTCTACTAACTCGCCAATGAAATCTCGATATGTGCTGATATCCATGATACCACCCTGAAATAATCGTCTACAGATATCAGCTGCTTCATTAATTATTTCCGGTGAGTTATTTCCAGCTCGGAAACCTCCTACAAGAACTTCTAATCGTGATATATCATTGATAACACTACCAGGACATGTCGTGGTAGAGTCAAAGACATCATTTGGATTTCCAATCGAATATCCTTTTCCGCTTGTTTCCTTAGTTGTACCAGTTGCGCCTTCACTATCATCAAGTAATTGCCTTTGTCGGCCTCGTTCTTGTTGTTTTTGTATACCATAACTATCAACTCCTATTTTAAAAGTTCTGTACTCAACTGTATCCTTTTTCAAATTACCAGTAATCCCCTTATTCGTTTTATACAACCAATTAACCCAGTCGTCTCGGCTTATTCTACTGTTTTTATACTCGTCTTTTAAAAAGTCCTTTCTAGAATCAAAGCTTTTGGCGGCGAAATCACCAAAGGTCGTATAATCCTTGAGTTTCTCCAATTGAGGTTGTTTGATTTCTGTTATAGCTGCTTCGGTGAGTTTGTCTATAAAGGGGATACCTCTTGGGGTGACGACATCAACAGGTTGTGGTTCAGGTGTAGAAACTCTTTGAGTTTCAGGCGCAGAATCATCAATATCAGCTAGTCGTTCATACTCGCGTTGAGTTTTTATATCACTGGATAACTGTTGTATCCCTGCGCGTGTTTGTCCGGTCTCTGCTGCTATCTTTTCAAGCGTATCAAGCAGCGGCGCCTTCTTTACTCGTTCTCGCTCAGGAATATCTCCATATATCGCTGCTTCAGTTAGCTTTTTCACATCTTTGGTCGCACTTGTTATCGGAGAAAACAGTTGTTCACTTGACACAGAAAAGTCAGTCTGCGCTTGTTGTCGTTGTTGTAGTTTATTCCGTACAGAGTCACGAATTGGTACAAATCTCTTAATTGCATCTAATCGTTCACGAGCCAATCGGGTTGTTAATGCTTCATTGACCATTATTTGAAATCAGAAACAATTTTTCAATTGTAAAACAATTTTTCAATCCCGACCTAACACCATCGGATGGTCATGGAAGTGTTATTTCATCCTATAACGGCTTCTATCAATGATGGCGAAAGTCACATAATTGCTATAAATAATAATAATACTGTGACTTTCGCCATTCTATTTTTGATCAATCCGAACCAGCCATCAATTTTTTATTCACTGTTTCTGACATTATCAATCAAAAAATGCTAAAAAAAATTAAAATCTCTATGAGGGACGGTCACAATCAAATAATGATTAATGGTCGGGCAATCAAATAATGATAAATGGTTGGTCAATCAAAATTGTTCATTTTCTTGAATTAACGCCCGTAGGTTTCTAACTTTAGAATTAACCTCCTTTTTCAATTCGTATTCGTACCCCAATTCTTTTCGTATTCGTTCTACGATGGTATATAACGGAGCGAACACACTTACGTCACTGGAGAATGCGAGAGAGTCCTTAATAGAATTCTGAATTCTTTTGATGAGTGCATATTTCTTTGGCAGCATGTATTTATTGTTGTTAACTCCGTATTCTATATCCTGAAAATCAGACATGATTTGATCAGGATTTAACCCATCTGATAGTTCAATATCCCAACCTTTCAATTTTGAAATCTCGGATATGATGCTATTCATGTTTTCAGAATTCATTATTCTATAGCAATGACATATTTCTAAATGAAAAATATGACGCATTAGACATAACTAAATTTAATTTTCTGTCCGCGATTTTTTGAAAACGCAGATCGATAAACCCCCTCTGCAACATATCGTACTGAGGGTGGACAAATATCGAAGTGCCTACCGGCTTCATATAATGATTGAAATATTTTTTCTTCGTTAGTTATCGTATTCAAAGATTTCACAGGTCTCGCTTTTTTCGAGTATTTCCCAGTCCCCCCTCGTTCGGTATTCTCACTTTGTGTAACAGCCTGCAGATTTGATAAAGAATTGTTTTTCGGATTAGAATCGATATGATCAATGACAGAATCATCCTCGATCAATCCATGGAAACACTCGTACACGAAACGATGATTGAGATATTTCTTCTTTCCAGCACCAAACATCAAATACCCCATACCATTATCCCACCCAACTGGTTTCTTCAGTCTGCGGTTTCTTACAACACCATCACTGGATGCTTCATAATTTGTGATCACAGGATGTTGTCTGAATTCTTGGTTCATTCGTATATATAATACTATTGTTTGTCTAATTCATTGTTTGGTTTAATGATAAATCTTTCGATGTAGTCTTGAGGAGTTCTTATGATTTTATCCCTGATACTGACTTTGTCAGCGTCAAGAATACTGACTTTGTCAGCGTCAAGAATACTGACTTTGTCAGCGTCAGGGTCATAATTTCTGATTGATTGTCCATTTTTTATTCTTTTATCATAATAACGCTTCAATTCCCTATATCGTTTACCACCACAATTCAAACACAACCGTGATTTCCCCCTAACCCCAACTCCACATAGAATACAGGGTAACGGACCAAGGCTTCCACGACGAAAGCTTTGCATATGATACCCACAAAACTCACTTCTGCATGATTTGTTACACGGGATTACTGATCCAATCATAAGCCACTTGCAGTGATTCATTATATAAAAATCTTTCATTTAAATGCTTGTTTTAATTATAGAATGAGCGAATTAAGGAAAACGCCTTCGAAAAATGCTGAATTCAATGCTGATAAGGAGTTTAAGAGATTATTAAAAATCAGTCCTAGATTTAATCTCGATAGACCAAAAAAACGTATCAAACGTCCAAGAGACGGAAACATGAAAGAGTTTAAGAGATTATTGAAAATCAGTCCTAGATTTAATCTCGATAGACCAAAAAAACGTATCAAACGTCCAAGAGACGGAAACATGAAAGAGTTTAAGAGATTATTGAAAATCAGTCCTAGATTTAATCTCGATAGACCAAAAAAACGTATCAAACGTCCAAGAGACGGAAACATGAAAGAGTTTAAGAGATTATTGAAAATCAGTCCTAGATTTAATCTCGATAGACCAAAAAAACGTAACAAATTTAATCTCGATAAACCCAAAATCCTTCGGATTTCAAAAGCGTCCAAGAAATTATCCTGGAAAGATGCTCAATTCAATCTCGATATAGTTTCTAATACACCAAAGAATACAATTCTTGATAAAGCCATCAGAGATTGTTTCAATGAATTTAAGCGTGATGGAGCATCCTATTGTTGGTCAACATTTCGAATTGATGGTGTTGTTGACGCTACCATGAATGATGAAAAAGCAGCAGTGATAATTTCACGTGTTGGGGAAAAACGGTATTTTTTCCGAATCAAATTCATTATTGAAGTCGATGGCAAATGGATTATTAGGGATAAATTTGAACCAATCCTCAAGAATAAAAAAGCTGTCATTGTGAGTAGAGATTCCAAACCAGGAATTCTAACCGGCATTGACAAACCATACTACGAAAGATCTTATCCCGTAACAGCAATGGTTTATGGGATATATCCGTTAAATGATAAACCCGATATCGCAAAACTAGCTCCTATGAAATATTCGTCAGGGCTTAATTGTGTAGCAACACGGGTAATGGAGCACTTCACAAATGCATCCCGAGGAAATAAACTAACTGATCTAAGACGAAAAAAAATAACCGAGTGGGAACTGACAGTGAAACAGAACGGTGCAAAGATTTCTGATATAGCTAAGTTAGAAACATCATTAAGATTTCCAATAACAGTTATGACGATAACCGGAGAGGTTTTATACGAACCGAAATATAACAAAAATGGAGCACCAATACAGATTATTGATCATAACAAACACGCGTGGACACCTGCGGTAACAGTATTTCCACGAGAACGAACCGTGAAATATATCCCTAAGGAGTTCGTCGGGGGTGTTTTCTATGAAGAGAGATTATTTGATGCTATTAATGCGTTGTGTAAGGATGATCCTGTGTCAGTGTGGTTACTTAGAAGTGATGAAGGATTCGATCAATTTGTAAAACCAAATGGTGAATTATATCGCGTTGAAGAATTAGATAACAGAATGAGAAAAATCGCTAATGATTTTTCACCGGAGAGTTTCCATGAAAAACTACTCACGGATAGTTTTACTATTCCATCAGTGGTAGCTCACTTCGCAAGAGAAAAAAACTCATGGCGTCCAACACGAAGTGATTTTCTTGAGGATGTTAAATCGAGTTGCGTCGAATTTGGTCATGGAGGATTGTGGAATACGAAATACTCACGTGATGGTATGATTTCAATTGATATAGCCGCGTGTTATCCCGGAAGTTTTCTCGGGTATGGGGAATGCGCTGAGTACTTCAAACGATTTGGACACCCAACACATGAAATGACTCGTGTTGCGATTAATGGACCATTACCTGATTTTGATTTAACCGGATTCGCTCGTGTGATATCATTCGAATTAGCTACAGGGTTACATCCGTGTAGTTATGTTTGGCTCGGTAGACACCTATCTGAAAAGGCCTGGATGCCAATAGTGCTATTGAGATATATGATTGATTGTGGTATGCTAATATCGTTGATTGTTTCCGATGCTATTATATGCTATCGAGCTCAGAAAGAAGTTTGGCTACCACAACCCGATCTAGATAGAATAATCAGCGAATTGCGAAAACAATTCCCTGATTTCAATGAAGAACAAATCATGAATTGGTCTAAGAAGTTATTTGAAATTAAAAAAGAACAAGCAAAGGATCTCGGACGAAGAATAATCGGTAAATTCACTCAAGGTGGACGGTACGACAACGCAAAATACTCTTCGCGGTTGATCATAGATGTCGCTGAATACGATTTTCTTGTAGCGGATTTAATGAAACAGGGAAAACTTGTATCCCGTAAGGATGCTTTTCTATCCAATGGTGAGAAATTAGGTACGGTTGTTACCTACTGTGATGGATATAATTCCCAGTACACACATTTGAGAAGTTCAATGCTAGCCTATGCTTCTATTAATCTATTTTCGATGATAAATAGATTTCCTAATACCGCGGTTAGAGTGGCCACTGATTCGATGTATATACACAATAAGTACAAATCAGCTGTAGCTAAATTCACAGATCCCGAAGAAAATTGGGGGCGTTGGCGATTTAAAAAGGAGATGCTACATGAGTATTGTGAATCCGCAGACGTTGCCATGGATGATAAATATCTTTGTTGTAACCGTATTGAAATTCAATCAGAATTTTCTAATGCACCACCGGTATCTGATCCAATCTGTAGATATAAAACAGTTTATTTAAACGGTTGTGGTGGGTCAGGAAAGACAACTCGTGCAATTGAATTATTTCGTCGTGGTGGAAATACTTGTATTTCTACTAACATGATTGTGCTAACACCGACTCACAGACTCGCCAGAGAGATGATACAGCGAGGGGTAAATGCTTGTACTTACCATAGTTTCTTTCGATGGAAGGGTGACAAATGGACTCCTGAGCGTATGGGTGATAAATTCATTCCTGAAATCATAATTTGGGATGAAATATGCACAGTGTCATTAGATGTATTACAAATATTTCTCGAGTGGTTGTTAAACAAAAACACAAAAGTCGTCATGTGCGGTGATCACGGCCAACCACCACCATTTGTCGGTGCATCTCCACATGAATGGCTAAGGGGTTTTGTAGACTACTATGAAGAAATCACCACTGATTATAGATCACTTGATGAACGATTACGAGAATTTAAGAAACTAATTAGATTACAACCGGATAGAATCCAGTGCGAAATAGCGCGTGAAGTGATTTCAGAAACTCCAATGAATGATTTCTGGGAAACATGGAGACCAAATGATTTGATAATTGCAAGTAGAAAAATAGTCAGGGATACACTTCAGATGAAGTTATTTGAATTGCATAAAGAAAAATTTGCAACGCTTCCAGTACCCCTTTGTTATAGGCCATCGGATACACGAAAACAGAATATTGAAGTTGATATTCCAGGACAGAGTGAAAAACAAATTCTCGTATTAAATGATATTGTGCTGGTTGATATCAATGTCGTTGAAGATGCATTGCGTGCTAATAAATCCCCGTGGACTCTAGGATACGCAGCAACAATACACTCTTCACAGGGATTGACTATATCGGATACAATTGTTTGGATGGTGGATAATCACATCGAATGGTCGAATTTAGTCTATCTCGCAGTATCCAGAGTACGAAGAATAAATCAGCTTCGAAGAATTGTTTTCGATGATAATGACACCACAATAAATGATATTGATGTTAGCATCATTAATAAAAAACTCTCCGGTTACAAACAACAGGACAAAAAAAAACAACGAGAATTTGATATTGATGCTGGATTAATAATTACGCTTAAGAAACAACAGAATAATCACTGCGCGAGTTGCAATTGTATAATGCATTGGCAGTATTCGGATAAGGATCCTCGCCAATTCACCGTAGACAGAAAAAATAACAGTCTCGGTCATGTCAGAAATAATGTGATGTTGACTTGTCTTGAGTGCAATAGACGCAACGGTGCTAGTTAAGACCATGCGGTGGCAATTGAGTATCCTCGGGAATTACCTGTAGTTGTTGTCGAGTAAATCCTCGTTGAGGGGCAGTTGAATCCAGTTTATAGACTGGAGGTCTACCCGTAGATCGTGTTATACTAGATATCTTGTGTGCAGTAACACTCCAAATAGGATCAGTAGCCCTTTTTCTACCCCCTTCAAGCTCTCCTGGTTCGTATAAGTACCTAACAATGACATTACTACCAAGAATTGGTTGGGAAACGCTAGCGTTTCTAGGGAAATCTTTTTGTGGTTGTACGGGTATAGACTTCTTTTTAATAGCGTTCCTAGGTTTCATGTTGATTGTTCTAGTGATCTCATTATTCAGTGCGGTAATCACAGCTGGTAACCTTTTAACCCATTCACGGGATCGCTTTTCTTGAATGAATTCTTTTGCGTATTGATATCCAAATAACCGCTCAGCAATCGTCCGATTAAATCGTTCGACAATGGCCTGATCGCGATGTAGCGCAGTATGCCCTCGTCGTATGGTGACATTATGATTTTTCATTGTAGATAGAACCGCACCCTGAAATTCCTTGCCAGGATCAACTTGTAACAGATTTGGCCAGTGCAGAAGACCTCGTCGATAAATCCTTTCAAATGCAGAAGCTACTTCACTTGATGATTTTGTTTTTAACGGTTCTGCTTGTTTGTATCGACTCGCAATATCAACTACAGTTAACGCATATTTGTAACCGTTGTCATGAGGTAAAAATAATATATCAGCCTGATGAACTTCATTAGGGACAGTCACATCAAAATGCGAGTAATTAATTTGTTTAGGCGCTGGTAGATAAATTTGCCATAGTGCCTGTTTGGATAACCAATCCTCCGCTGTAGTTTTTTTCACTTTTGCAGCGCTAGCGAGTTTATGGACTGCTGATTTACCCCTCCAGTATCCTCTTGGGGAATAATAAATTGATTCCATATTAAAATGCTAGCATTTTCAATTACCAGCACCTAACATCAATTTGCCTTTCATAGCTGATTTTACCAACCACGAAGATAACTTTTCTTTGAAGGATTTATCAGGAATAGCATTTAACGCATGAATTAATTTCACATCTGCTAGATGCCTGTGTTGCAGATTGCTGCTTTTATAAGCAACATCATGAAGGTGACAGGCCTTATCAATGGCGTTTATTGGTTCTTCACCGGGGTTGGGTTGATTTTGATTATTGAGTCTGATATCAAGTCTGGTTCCCGGTCCACAGTAGCTATATCCGGGAAGGTGCTTTTCTCCGGGGTATTTTGCCCATGGGGTTCCAGGGAGCTTTGCCAATTTGGCTGCGATATCACCTCCTCGTTTTTTTTTAAATCAGATTTCATTGACACAAATCTAAATTTCTTTGTACCACATTGCATGCATTTACCAGAAAGCGCTTATCGGTTATTTTTAGTTGTAACTGTCGTCACATCATCTGTGCCAGTACGCGTTTTGCACTTCACACAATATAGATCCATAATTTATGTATAGAAATATGGATATAATTGATTTTTCAGCGACTAAAACAAGAGAACCAATTAAGCATCATGCAGCGCTACCAAACTCTATCCGGATGATTATAATCGGGCCATCTGGATCCGGTAAAACGCAATTGTTGCTCAATTTAATAATGAGATGGATGAAGTGGGATAAGTTGTATTTAATTGCTCCTAGCGTAGATGATCAACGATGTTATGAAGTGCTAAAAGATTTTAACGAGAATGCATCAGAAATTAGCGGTGAGAACGCCATTGATTTTATAACCGATATCGATGAAGCACCGAGCATTGATGATATTGATGGAGATATTAACAATTTAGTCGTATACGACGATATAATGTTGGATAAACAAAAAAATCCTGCTAGGATCTTTTCCCGGGGGCGTCACAAAAACACTGACGTGATATATGTCACTCAACGCTACACTCAGATTCCAAAAGTGATTAGAGATAACTGTAATATTCTTGCTGTGTTTAACGGCGTTGATACACATACGCTACGAAATATTTGGCAGACATGGTGTTCCGATATGGACTTCAATCAATTTAAAAATTTCTTTAGTCATGCTCAGTCGACTCCGCACGGATTCGCAACAATAAATTTGCATGATCCTCGGACACGATATCGTATCGGACTGGATCAAATATTCGGTTGAAATCATTTATTATTTTTTGTCAACCCAGTGATGAAATCACTAAGCAGCAGAGAGGGTGGATGACCACATCGTTGTGAGCAAAATTAATTAAAAAATCGTAAAAATCTTCGTTTTCATTTTTTTAGTTAAAATGAGATTTCGTAGATTTCAACGAAATCCTACGGATCGTTTTAAGGATTCAATCAATTTTTTTTGTCTGAAAACGTTGTAGGGTTCGCCATCTTTTGGTTAAAATGAGATTATAGGACGGCTCGTTTTAGGATTTCAATCAAATTTTGTCTAAAAACGTTGTAGGATTCACCCTCTCTGCTGCTTAAGCATTGATTGAAAAGTGAGGAAGTGAAAACATTATTATTATTATTTTAAGAATACCGAAAAAAGATGGCTCAGTTCAAACTGTCATGGTTTCATAACGATAAGGTCAAGCAAGATCACAGGGACATAATTTACAAATATTTTACAAAGATCACTACAGTGTGGATAAACACATGAGCCAAACGTCAAGCACAAAAACGATTCAATTTGGCGGTCGCCATATATCACCTGGCGTTGCTAATATCACATCGGCTAGATATGTAAGTTAAGCCAAGCGAGGCGAAATTCCAGTAAATGAGATTGATCAAGCGTGCTTTGCTTATGACACCAAGTATTAAATATTAGATCTGCAAACACGGAAAAATCGTTATGTTGAGTTGATTAATACGCTGATGTCGATACAACAAACTAAACGAATGGCTCACGAATTTGTTGATAGGATCTGAGATGGTTGGTACACTGGCGTTAAGTCGGGTAATCCTCTCGCAATTATAATATTGAAGTTGATTGATTATATTTTAATAATATACTGGAAACGTACAGCAGCGATTGGCAAACTCGCCTATGCGGAAGCGTCTCGCGTGTTGTTGCCGCTAATTGGTTGTAAGGACAGTCAAACCAGCAAAAGGATCTGCCTTCACCTAAAATTATTCAACATGGATGGTTAGATGCTATCACAGTCAAAGAAGGTCGTGAGGTAGATATCTTATTTTCAGCTCATGACAATATCATTGACACATTACGTAAACGACAGGCTGCAATGTAAATACCGCTCACAGTCGTGGACATTGCAGACAAATTTATGAAAGTCAAAATCTATCGACTAAATGAGCAACTGAAGTGAAATCCTCGTTTGAACTGACTGGCGACCGTGGATGGACTCATTTACGTCAGACTGATCTTCATAAAGAATTTGCATCGGTATTCCAGCAACATAGCGTTACAATCAGATGCGACCACGTCGCTACCTATCATGATTTAATATAACACTTACTGGTCGATTGTGTGGACATCAGTACTCCTATCACTTACTGAATAGGGACAGATCCTTGAATGGGCTGCAAAACTACTGCACGTGAGAGCCACGTTATACAACGAAGTCGCGAGTGGAATTGCTATAATACTAATCAATACACTCGCAAACAAACAGAATGGGTTAAGCGGCTGAACTTGATTAACTTGAGGCTGTGAAGAACAACACCACCCATCCTATCAACCAGACTAAATCTTGGCTCATGCAATTTGATTTTGTAAGCTGTAATCATTGACTATCCTGCAACTGAAAACAGTTCATGTGTTTCTTAATAGTGAATGCCCTTAAAACCCATTCCATTTTATAAGATTGGTAAGAACGTTTCGGGCTATCTTTCATTTCGGCTATAAATACCCAAAAAACTGTATTGTTATAGCAATATATGTATAGGTTGCTGCATGTGTACTGGAGGTGCAGTATATCCATCTGACAACATGAGTGCATATTTTCCCATACAAATGCATTTTGTTGTAGGGTTTAACGCCATTTTTCAGCACAATATAGGATATACTTGTCGGTAAGTATAAATAGAGGAGGAAAGAACCACAGACCCAGCATAAGCTACTGGCAAGCCTTCTCACATACAAGTATTGGTTGAATCCAAGATTCGATTGCGAAAATGCATGAATGATTTAGTGTATGATCAGTATTCTCGTTCTACTTAAGGCTTAATTATATGAAATATATATGCTACAAGAAACAAAGTAACTGAATGTATGCCTGTATTCCAAACTAAATACACAATGACATATTCATCTTAACACAACAACAACATTATTAGTGCGCACGTAAATCCGCCCATATATATATTTCAACTTAGTCGAACGCTAGACATAATGTTTGAAACAAATGGCGTTTTATTCTACTTAACATTTAAATTTGGAGTCATATTGTGAATGAATGGGCATTACAATTTTTGCATTTGATTTTGAATGAAAAGATTTGGTGTTTATGTCGATTCTACGAAATACCGTAATTATGTCCTGGATTTAACTGTGCAAAATCTATATAAAATATATCTGAATGAAGCAGCGAAGGAGAAGCGTGTTCATATCGGCCAGTATCTTTCTGTTTTATTATTGAATGTTTATGGAGACATTAGGCTGCAAATATAAAAATATGCTATGTAATTTAATTTTTATTTATTATTCAGTGCTGTAAGGATGACTTAATTAATAGCACTTGGACTATAGTCCAAATTACAGTAGTGTCGAAATGTGTAATAAAGCTTCAGAGGCCATGGCATGGATAATGTAATGGTTCGCATTTGCATAACTAAGAAAGAACATTATGAGGAAAATCAGGATGTAAAACTGTAAATAAATTGTAACCGTTCTTATTACCAGCTAACGAAAAGAATTTACGATTTGTCACTTGCATGTTATATGTAGGTACCCAGCAATTGTATCGAATCCGGAGTATATCGCCGGCCTAAATAAAATAAAAATGTTATCGCGGGATGAAGCAAAGCAACTGATCAGTGGCTGTCCACAATTCATGCTTAAGTCATTTTAATCAATTATAACGTTAACTGCCTAACCACTGTTCACAAATCAAAAGTGTTGTCGTCAAAGTTTATTTACAACATAGATTAGTTCTTTATTGAGTAGAATATGAATCGCGCGCGAGAGTTCAACATCGTAAAATACTGAAACAATGCGACAATGTAAATTAAATGGAGAGAAGAATGAGCATACTGTATAATCATGTGTGAATTTGCATTGCGAATTCAAAATCCTCTACCAAACAAACTAAAAGTATATAAATCTTAGCATAGCGTCCTCGCTATACGGAGTTAGAGGACAAATTAATTAATGTTTCAAAATTAGTGCTTATATATAACTGGCTGCCTCATTTGATGTTAGTAATACTGTATAACTGGCATGTCGTAAAAGTATATAAACGTATTAGTATAGTTATGTATTTAACAAAAAATCAGAACAAATGTTAGACAAAATAATATCTGAAAGTACTGCATTGATGATGCCAACAAACACTGTCAGTTTGATGGATTACGATGAATTTTATATTAACTGTGCGTTTGATAACATGCTTGACACCATGGTAATTAATATTGATATCAGATAATATAGACACTAATTTAAATTCAGATTTCGCACAAAACCGAAACAATTACTTTATGTTACAAATGATGTTTGCGTAAATGGATCTGGTAGCACATTTAACAGCACTTGTCCTAAAGAATGACATACACTGCACAATTTATTTTTAATATATGATTATGAGATTGTGGTAATTTAAATGAGGACGATATTGATTCTCAACTAGAACTATGATATTTATTGTGGGAATTGACACTCATATCTGCCCATTTCTGTTTTAAATTCATAACCAGGTATTTAAAATACAGGAATATTAAAAGTAATATAACTTTCCAAATTATGGCAGAATTTTATTTCGCAAATGATAAATATCTGCAAATACAATTTATGCAATGAATATTATATTTGTTAGTAAAATAGTCAATAGCTTTAATTTTAGCAAGACTTGTATATCTCGCGACTAATTCAGGTTTAATTAGCAATTAATTAATTAGCAATTACTTGTCTGTTTGGCAAAATGTTTCCCTTTCTTCACTTACGCTTTTATTCATTTGGAGTAAAAAAAATAACATTTCTCCTAGAAATTATTAGTACCTTGAGTTTTGTAAATATACCTGGGCGATTTATGTTAACCTTGACATGGTTTTATCAATGGCGGTATTATGGTCAAAGCAGACAGGGTCTTGCTAATGTTTGTCATCGCTAGATAATTTATTATGATAAGATTACTATGTGAATTACCCAATGGGTTCTTAGAGGTGAGTAACTGTTGCGCCCGTATTGTTGACACTTTGCTTGGAATGCTCTGAATGACATTCATTTGGGTTTGCCCATGAAGGCATTCATAGCTCAGTGTCACTCTTTTAACAGAAAGTGGTATGTTCCTTTCACAATGCTGCATCTATTAAATCCAAATTAGTTGCTTGTTGTTTATTAAATTAGCGCTTTAATTGAATTGTCTTTACTAAAGGGCAGAACAATTCCTGTTGACGAAGGGAGACAACGTATGTTAAAAATGGATAGATGCTTGACACAGTTGAAATAAAATTATCATTCCTCTGAGCGTAATTTGAACTTTAAACAATCTTTAGTTTTGTATAGAACAAGGTAATGACCGGATGAGCATTACAGATCTAAAAAGACAGTCCCAACTGTCAATATTGTGAACTAATTATATTAATCTATCTTTTTTTCTGTTCAATTTAAACCAATGTTGTAAATATTTAAACTATAGATGTGTTTTCACGAGCGAGAGAGAGAGAGAGAGAGAGAGAGAGAGAGAGAGAGAGAGAGAGAGAGAGAATATACATCGCGTTTGGGATTGCGATAAATGGAGTGTTTTCATCACAAAGCCTCGGGGAATAGTTAACATTAGCCTCGTATCACTCTTGATTATCATACTAATTTCCGTGAATACTCTCTCTCTCTTTTTCTTTCCCTCTCTCTCTCTCTCTCTTTCTCTCTCTCTCTCTCTCTCTCTCTCTCTCTCTCTCTCTTTCTCTCTCTCTCTCTCTCTCTCTCTCTCTCTCTCTCACACACACACACACACACATACATATGGAGAAGTTTAACTAACCGTTCAGCGCTGTTTGAGTGATTATGGATATTAAGTGTGAAGTAGTGACACTTGTTGACGAAGGGAGACAACTCAACTTAAAATGGATAGATGCTGGACATTTGAAATTAGCATACCTTTGATTTCTTGAGCGTAGGTGCAATTTAAACAATCTTCATTGTTTTGATAGAACAAGGCAATCATGCAAAACAAACCCGTTCCAACAGTTAATATTGTGAACTAATTATAGTAATCTTTTTTATACTGTCCAATCTAAATTAATGTTGTACTTATTTCCCGTTTAACCGGGTGATTTTATTCTTCTTTAACTGTTTTGATTCTAAGCTTGAATATGCAACGTGCCTAAATATAGAAATAAAACAAATACAAGAACTAAATGGAAAAGTCCAGAGAAAACACTAGGAGAAAAACTGGGAACAAAGTATGATTGAATTAAAAGCTGTCCCCACAAAAACCTCTATGACATGCACAACAAATAGCAAAATACATATAGCATACACATGACAAGGGGACCATTGGCAATGATCATAATGGAAAAATGGGGGTAGAACTTCACGTACTAGGAATCAAACCTGGCCAAGGGAGCAACCCTTTAAACACATTAGAGATTTTAAAAAATACAAAAAAAAAATTAATTGGTTTGAAATTGAAATAAAAAAGTACATACATACACACCTTCGGGAAAAGTAATTGCACATAAAACACCTTTTCGTTAGGAAATGGGGCGGGGGGGCATCTTTCTGATGCCCCGTCAAAACAATCACATTTACATCCAAAGGCATCAACAGGGTTTTGTAAGCAGCAATATGTTTGACGTACAAGAAAAACTTTTTTTTTTTTTATAAAATCTGAATGTCAATTTCCATTATCTTAATGCATGTGCATATTGTAACGTGATGGGTTCAGAAATAAATCCATAAAATAATTCTGCTATTTACATGTTTATTTACAATATACACTATGTACACTCCTTTAGCCTTGTGTTGTAGTACACAGGATAACCCCTACTTTCTGTAGCGTTACCATCTAACTATCCATTAGAAAAGAGAGAGAGAGAAAATCTAATTTATCCTTTTACAATAAAAGCTACAAAACCACTCCCCTCTCAAGTCTGTGAATCTTCTTAAAACCACTTTCCCAGCCCATAATTCAGTCTAGTACCAAAACCTGATACTTGACACATGTAAACAGATAAGGTTTCTCACACCCTAGTGTCAATGCCCTTAGCCAGATTGGTCTGTTATAATGAACAGTTCTAATTGTTTCAGTTAGTGCTATAGGGAAAACATAAATGCCCTTATCATTGTAGAATCACTCTCCCCAGGTATCTAATTTCATCACAATTTCATTTGACGCCTAATTTGTTGTTTGGATTAGTGTTGTTGCTTGCCGTGAGCATCAAATAACGTGAACTCGTTATGTTACAGTGGATATTACCGAGACAAAACGTATAATGTGTACATATGTTTACACGAGAGAGAGAGAGAGAGAGAGAGAGAGAGAGAGAGAGAGAGAGAGAGACAGCGCCTTGGGACTGAGATAAATGGAGTGTTTTTTTTCACAAAGCCTCGCTGAGTTAACAATATTTAACTCGTATTACTCTTGCCTATCATTATAATTCCTCTCTCTCTCACCGACCCACCCACCCACCCACATATGGATAATTTAAACTAACCGTTCAGTGCTGTCTGAGTGAATATGGGAATTCAGCATTCAAGACTCTCTTCATATAAAGCAATTTATTCTTTTCAGCCACTGCATCTACCTTAGATATACCAATTACAAACGGATTTGTATAACTAGAACTGTGATGAGTTATATGTTTGAAAGCCAATTAACGTTTAAAAACATAATGTACAGAGCTCATGCAAAGGATAGACAGGATAAAGTAAGAAAATTCTGAAAAAATGATAGGCTTCTAAAATCCATGACGAATAACAATTAACTACAGGTACAATATACATGTCAAGTAAAAGCACGCAGAACAATGAAGAACTAACACATGCCTAGGTGCCATTTGCCAAAATTACGAAATGTTCATAATATTTAAGTTTGCTATTGCAGTCGATAAAGGTGAGTTTAAAGAGGATTCTTGAAAGGGATCAGAATAAATTTCGTTTTCAATAGCCTCAAATATATATATTTTTTTCCTCGTGTGATATAGCTTTAGTGATCAGCTATTTATCTAGGGAGAAAGAGAGATGTGGAGTTGAATGCTATTAACATATTATAATGTATGCAGTGCGGTTAACTGTCTGTGTTTTTTTTGTCTGCAGTATATCATCTACATACTCGCTGGATAAAGAAGTCATTCAAATAATTCAAAAAAGTAAATGTAAATTGGGAGCCCGAGGCTGACTTGAATAATGTTGGCCAGATCCGCGCCATTAACCAGTGTTAGGGTCAAAATCAATACAAATGTTGTCACCTCGAACTATTTACCGGCTTTCAAGACATAATCATGTGCTCAGTTCAGAACCGTAGTCTTGTATGACAAATGGATTTTAAGCTGCTTAGCAGCAGAAAGATGACACAAGTCAGTGGAAACGACCCGATAAGGAGGATGTAATGAAAATGCTAAATGTGTTCCAATTTGTTGGGTTGTCGTAATTGAAATAAGTGTCTCTAACGCATTGTTATACAGTCACCGCGTACTGAGTGCAGTACGGCAGTGGTCTTTTATCAGGGTTGATCGCATTAAATGGCTGAGAGCGCGTGCGTGGGGTTAGGCAGAGTTTTCTGATGTACTGCATTATAGTTCAAATAATAATAATAATAATAATAATAATAATAATAATAATAATAATAATAATAATAATAATGACTGTATATATTGCGCCTAATTTTTCGAAGTTCTAAGCGCTTTACAACATATATAATGATATGACTACAAATAAACAAAATATCAAAAACAACAAAATAAACAACTTGAAATTAGAGAACACAAATATAAACCATTTAAAACTATGATAGGTATTTAAGTTTGTTGCTGCATTAGAAAGAGATGAGTTTTAAGAGGTCTCTTGAAAGAGATCACATTGTCTTTGTGTCAAATTTAATCAGACAATTCGTTTCACGTTTCTTGGCCCGGGTATGCAGAACTATTTCGTCCTTATGACTTGGTTTGTATAGTGGGAATACTGTGCATACTATTGTCAGAATAGGAGCGTAAGTATCTTGTTGGTGTGTACACATGGGTGAGGCCAGATAGGTATGTTTGAATAGATTCCATCAGTGAAACGTAGCACTGAGAACAAAATCTGTGTTTGATTCTGGGTCAAAAACATAACTAGTGTAGGGTACAAAACAGCGGGTAAATGTTATCTGATTGTGGTACTCTAAGAATCATCCGATCAGCTGTATTTTGAACTTTTGTAATTTTTGGAATATATATTTGTGATGAACCAAGCAGAAGTGAGTTACAATAGTCCAGTCTTGAAACGAATAATAAACACACACCGTGTAAGTGACATCACCTGAAATATATGTGCGAATGGAGCTGATGAGTCTCAAGATATACAGTATTGCGTATGTTCATGACATGTTGTTGCAGTGTAAGAGTAATGTCTAGAGTAACACCACATAGGTTTCGTAGTGACTGTGAATTTAATGTTGGTGTTGCTGATATTTATTGTTTGAGGTAAAGGATGTAAATGAGAATATATGTTGTCATAGTTTTCCTACAGACATGAAATTAAATATCTGTCGAAAATACCCATTATGCTGTATGAATTTTACATTGCAGTACGTTTGCATATAAGCTATACACGCAGTACAATATGTTGTAGTCTTTAAGTTTGTTTGACCCTGGTATATGTTGATACCCAAGTGCTAGGAACCTCACATAATCGTCCTGGATTAATTTGTATTGCTTTACTTGTTAGAATTGAATACAATAATAAAAGGCATCTTGCAAACTTGATTGTTTATGGAACAGGATGCAAATCCGTTAGCACGGCTTGATAGTTTAGATTTTTCAATAAAGTAGATTTTCTAACCCAATTGTTCATTTAAATAGTGATACCAGTCGCTCTTTCATACCACAATATGTTGGACGATATAGATGAATTCAATTCATCAAACCCATTGAATTAAACAACCTTTAATATAAAAGAAAATATTTTAAATCTTCAAAAATCGAATGTGAACAAAATTATGATTAAGTCATCTTAATCTTAGATGATGCAAGTTACACCCTTTAATATACTGAAAAGGTGGTTATTGACCCTGATAAGTACATTTCAAACTCCATGTACAATTATCAAATTTTAAATAAAACAATTGAAACCCTACCTTCTTACATAACTATCCGATTTCTTTCATCCTAGGTTCTGAATTGCAAACACTCTTATTCTGACACACCCATGCACATAAAAATAACACAATGAAAGGTAGGCAACACGATTTCAGCCATTAGTAAATTCGGTATGCCTAATCAACCTGTTTTGACTTTGACGAGTAATAGATAGGAAATGAGATACAGTTTAGCTCTCCGATCAGTCTCCACACCACTGGCGTATAACATAATGTATTGAAAGACAAGTATACTGTTTAACAAAAACACTATTCAGGACTCTTATCGACTTTTAATCATACAAACAATTATCGACATGACTAAGGTACTGATGTTGTATTCTTGTACAGATTTAACAGAGATCCTGATATTGACATACCATATATGCCAGTAATTTATCCAGACACTGAGAGAGAGAGAGAACGAAGTTTTATATTATCACTTTCATTCAGTGACTGACCAAGGCTACGCCCGCCACTAGAGCGAAATTTCAATACTAACAGCGACCGCATCATCGTATACTTTGTTTAATATAAGTTTAATTCTGCATACACCAAATAGAGATACAAAGAATACACGCTAAAATGGACCACAGTATGTTTTTCCTTTGATAACGTCCACAATCTAATAGATGTCCCAATATGTCAGTTTGGGTGCCTGATTGTTTACATTTAATAGAAAGGACACTAGATAAGACAATTGTTTGTATTAGTAACTTGTACTTCATAGTGTGCAGTTCAGTTTTATTTAAAGTACCAAAATTAAAATTGCAGTAAACGAGCAGGGTACAACTTTATTGTATACCGCTCGATTATTGTACTACTTATGCTTAGCTCACGGACAGACATACATATGCACAGGAGCAAATATACAAATGGATATACAATTACGTTACGAGATGTCTGAATAACTAAACTGTAATCAGGTCCAAATATGCTCTAGAGTTTCGTAACTAAAATAGCGATGCGTATTCTGCTTAAAACAGATTAACATTTAGCAAGTTAACTTAAATACTCACCCAAAACTTGCTCCTGGACAGGAATAAGTATGGAAATGCTGAAAATGAATACACTTCTGATGTCCATGACGAATAGCCATTAAATGCAGGTATACGATATATACCAGGTAAAATAATTGAGAACTAGGAAGTAAAATTTCGACGGGATTAAATGATGTATACAGTAGAAAGTTAAGTTAGGAATATATAATGCAAACTAAGGTAATTTATGGGATTCAGTATGCAGGTTATATATATATATATATATATATATATATATATATATATATATATATATATATATATATATATATTTATTTATATATATAGTGTTGTATATAATTATACATATGGATAGAGAGTAAGAAAAAAACGGTAAAGACAAAAAGACATATACGGATAATGAAGGGAGATATAGAGATTTCAATAAGAGTATCGGTTATTAAGACAAAACGAAGTAAAGACCAGATATGCTGTCTGGATGAGAGCTACGTCTGTTAGAATATTAAGAACCTTGTCTATTGCCAGCATATTTAAAGAATATCAAGCAAATGCAAGTTAAGGATATACTTTATTAGTCCTTGAGAATTAATAAACAAACATTATATAATATAAAAAACATATAACTCAGAAACAACCCACATGTCATTATTTAAAAAATGATTTTTTTTGGTGACCATGAACAATTTGGATATTGGCCTAAATCTCAGTGTGCATATGTCATATTTAACTTATAGCTTCGATCAATATATCTGTGCTATTTTTGTGCAGTATATAATTTATGTAGATCATTATTCTATTCAAAATGATAGGGTTGGTAACCAGTCTATTTCGGGTTATTGCCAATAACACTGCCACGGACCAGTTCTTATGTATAGTTAAAAAGGCCCTAAGATCCACCTAAAGATCGAACAACATCTAAGACCCGGAAGATAGGTGCGAATGGAGACGAAATAGCGATGTCATAACTTTGCGTGGCGTCATAGCCATAACTCAGGTGTTCGACATAAGTGTAGGTTTATAAAATAGTAAATGACAATTCCTCCACACACAAATGATAAAAAGGTATGAAGTACATATTGTTCAGACTAGTCAAAATATTTAATAACAGTTTACTACCTAATAATGATCTTAATTTCAGCGTTGTAGATTTGCGTGAATGCATTGTCCTTTAATCATTCATAGCCCAAACATTATATAACTCAAACGCATGATAACTAGTTATATTTCAGTCAACCTTGCTCTTCGATGCAGAATCGCTTATGCTGTTATGGTCAAAGATCGGCTGAGAAAGATTGTAACGAGAGAGAGAGAGAGAGAGAGAGAGAGAGAGAGAGAGAGAGAGAGAGAGAGAGAGAGAGAGAGAGAGAGAGAGAGAGATTATTGATCCGTAGCTTTGTGTAGAATTTTACAATAGAAGAAATATATAGTGCATTGCGCTACTAGGAGGAGTATATATTCACACTTCATTGCGTTAATATAGTATGTAGCGACACAGAAAGACTTTACAGTTGTGCAATCTCCCACGTGCATAAGACACATCTCTTTGAATTGTTGCTGTAGTCATGGACAGCCAACTAAGTTTAGAATGACCTCTACCCTGCATACAACTAAAAAGTCGTTGTTTTTCTGCGAGTGACCTTATCGTGGGCAATAACAACAATAAGTATTACAACGTATTTCAAACATAGGCTGCACCATGACGCCAGAAAGCATCTTTACCATTATTTCCTATTGTCAGCACAACTGCGTACTTGACTCAAAAATAAACTTTATATCATTTCTAAAAAACTTAAGGTGGCGTGACACTGGGATTATGCAACTGAATGGATCGTAGTCGTAAACTGGTACTCTTCTTGATGTAAATACCAAGTTGAAATTTGCATTGGTCGGCGAGGAAATAACAATTGATACAGTTGTTTTGTTTATCGTACCTGCTACATTAACACCATTGGCTATTGACAATGTGACAATAGGAAAAAAGTGTGACCGCCCATTCAAATGGTCTGACACTAGTATTAAATATCATGTCCTTGAGAACGTTATTAAGGGCCCAGTTCTTCGGAAACAAAATAACATCGGAATACCCATAGAGTACAAGTATTATCAGTGACACTTCAGCTTTATCCCTGCATGCATCGAATTCGTTGCTGGCTACGATGTATCTGGTGCTATTAAAAACAAATATCGCGTCGTTATTAACAAACCATATTGTCCCACCACTCGGACAATATGCGTATGAATAGCTACCTGACCTCAATAAACGCTTAATTGATTAAACATACCGTTATGAGCCCTGAACCTGTAATCAAATTCCGTGACTGTAACTATAAAACCCGAACCCGATCTCCTACGTCGACCTTGTACCAGGAAGAGTTTAATTTGATTGCCGAACTGACCTTTGTCTTGCGAATAACACTTTTGATCTTACAATTGCAATTATACCCAGCTAAAATTCGTCATTGACCTGCATTGAATGGGTCGTCGGTATTTACCGCCCTGTCATTGAATGGCTTGTCAGGAATAGCTGTCCTGTGCCATTAAAAATAGAGTATTATTGGTTTGTAGCCCACCAAATAGTGCCTATCTAATGTTGACCTACTGTAACAAAAGGGCAGCTGCTCCAATCCTATATTAAATAGGTTAGCGTGCTCGCCATAATGGTGATGTTAAATATACCAGATTGTTTTACCTCGTTGTCGAAACCGACACCATCGTGGTGCTACTCGGAATCACATCTGCAATTGTTCTATCAAGTCTTAATACTACTTTGTTGTTATTTGCCATGGATTCCATTATGTTGCTAACATGGCCGTATATTCTAGTCACTGTGCTTGTATCAAACCACCTCAGTGATCAGATAGATTTACACATGTAGGCATAAACATGCTCGTATTTAACGAGCGAAAAATAAGATATTTAGGATGAGTCCAAGCATATCCGAAAATATTGTGGAAAAGAAGAGACACAGACTTAAGGTACTAAATCAATTAAGAAACCTCAAAATACATTAGCGGAGTTTCTCAAATATCGGGAAAACATGGAAACATTGGAATCTAGACTAAACAATGCTAAAAGTACCAAAGCTGGATTTTAAAGTCATTAAAATTAGAATCCACTACAGTGAGCAATAATTTTTAAATAAGCTGCATAATTATATTAGAAAGTTTAAATATTTAGTGAAGAAATACAATACATACAATACAATACATAGTAAAATTGTAAAATAGCTATTTATAAATTACATTTCTTAAATTGAAAGATTTAAATATTGACACATTTTGAAATAAATTGTAAAACATTTATACCCAATTTCTCTAAGATCGAAACTCCTAAAACTAAAATATACGATTTAATTTAGAAATATTTATAAAAGTAAACAAAAAAATAATAAAATATTTGTTTTACAAATTGTCCTTAGGACACATCACTATATTCCAACACGCTGTCTTCAGAATTCTAGTCAAAAGGTAATGGCGATCCAAGGCATATATTTATTTAATTGTTGCCTACTTTCAATAATAGGTTATCCCTCCATACCTGATATTTCCTTGACAAACTCGCTAATATGATCAGATGAACACGTTATCTCCATAATTTGTTGCAATGTGACGTTGATGCATTATGTCTCCAAAGATGTAACTGGAGATAAGACATGACCACACAAATCTCTGTACAACTTTATCTCAAGTTTCACTAAAGCGTGAGAAGGCAGTCTAACTTTACTAAAAAGTGTGAAGTCAGATATCTTAATTAAGGTGTGTTCTACTGCAACAGTACTAACATTACTATATGGCGTACTGGAAATGGCCGCTAGGTTCTTAAAAATATGTGTACTACTGTTACAGGAAGTCAGTTTCTCACTGATAATTGACCATTTTTACAATATGCGTTTCAGGCGAGTTGCCGTTCCTGATACGCTAGAGCTCAAAACGAGGCCATGTCTCTTGAGGGAATGTTCTTTATATTGGCTTGCATTCGCAGATCGGCGTTGGAACGTCTGAATAATATGATGACATCATGTCCATGTAATTTCAGTCATGATAAACACATGTGGGTTTATATATCTATATTGCTAATACTATTAACTTGTGCGTTAATACTTGACACTACAATGGCTGTTTTTATGCATGGAGCCGATGCCTAAAATAAATAAATTCAAGAGCAAAATCTCTAATGCTAAGTGGCATGTTCTTTTAAAAACAATATATATATATATATATATATATATATATATATATATATATATATATATATATATATATATATATATATATATATATATATATATATATATGCATACATGAAATCAAGATATCTCGCTGATAGCAATTTTGATATTGACTCCTTCTTCATTGCAATGTATTGAAATTTGTTTTTAACTCTTCCTTTATTATTTTTGTTACGTTCATGTTTAAGTCAGTAGATATGATAATGTATCCGTTTCATTATATAAAGTAGCATAGTTGAAAACCCTAGGCAAAATGAAGAAATGCATCACAGACGCCATTGGAAAGTCTAGGGACACGGTTTTAACAATCACACTAGGAACGTCTAGGGACAAGGGGAATTTAACATGGGACTCATGTTGGGTCTATATAGCGTCATATGGTTGTATGCTGACAATATGCATATAACAGGCGTGGTGACGGTACGGTACTGAAGATTGGCAACAATGTGGCAACAAGGTTGCGACCATGCAAGGAACAGCTATGCACCGGGTTGACATCAGTTGTGTGGTGGTGTAGAAATATACTTCAAATTTACATAGAGTGATAGATCACATACAATATGCAACATACAATAATACACCGAGGCCAACATTTCAGATTAATTTGTTGAGGCAAGGAAAACAAAAACGTTACAGGGCCTACCATTAACCGTGAAAAGGGTCGTTTAGTTTTATGTTCACATCATTACGTTAACATAGAGGACATCTCACGGATCTTCTTCTCGTCATCAGACTTCGTCTAACTTCTTGTCCGTACATAACGACTCTCTTCAAACACCATGGCCTCTCCACATAGATCCTTCTTTTTCAAAGGGCTGAATCTGTCATTCTGGTGATTGTCCATTATGTCATGTGATTGTTCGGGTGGAAAAGCATTGACGATACGAGAGTTAACGATGCTACTTTTGTCTATATCTTGTTATGAAATCAGGTGAATGGAATGAAGTTTACTGCAGTTATTTAAGCTGGACGAATGGATCGAAACTGCACATTTTTCTCAACAGGTGTGCCAGCGTCTGTGCGCCGTGTAAATATGCGACAGTTTTTACCCATCACGGAAACGTAGACGACAAATAATTGGGATGCACCGGCCGTGGAAATGAGAAACGATGGTATAGCAGTGGCTACTAAAGTCAACACAATTTTACTTCCCTAAGAGAATTTTCATTAGGACTTTGTAGACTTTCTCTCGTCTTCTACTAGTACTATCACCATCTTCTCCTTCTATATCACATGTCTTAACAGGCACAGAAATAAGAATTGAATACATCTTTACAGCAACATAACGAAGCAGAATAAGTCTTCCTCCTTCAACAACAACATCACGAAGAAGAAGTAGCATGAAGGAAAGTACAGGAAGAAGACTCAGCATCAGTAAAGAAAACAAGTTTTAGAAGAGAGATAATACAGTGGATGTCAAACAGTAACGTTACTTTAAGACACTTTATGCGGAGTTAAGGTGTCTGAAAGAAATGTATCTGAGTTCGCTACTACGGCCCTAAAGAATGCTGCCTTCTCAAGCCAAGCAGCCCTACTCCGCTGCTTCGTCTAAGATATCAACACGTATAATATCTCCAAGCCATCGACAGCAACCAGTCCAAAATTAGGGCTTAGCCGCAGCAAAGGTTGAAAGCATATGATTATGAGTATGTTTTTAATTTTTAACAAAGAAAAGAAACACTCAACCGTCCTTTTCAGGGTCACTCATTTTTTTCGAAATCAGATAGTATTCATGTTGCCAAAATCAATTAAAACTCAAAATCACTTTTTAACCCATGATCTGCCTATGTGTGTGAGTGTAGGTCCTTATTCTAAAATATCAAAACTATGAAACACTTGCGTTTTTCTGTCTGCGACTAATCTTTTACAATTTTTCATATATTTATTTTTCTTTTTATGGTTTTTGTTCACTTCTTCTTGTTTTAATTTATTCACTGTCACTGGTTTTTACTTTTCGTCTTTTTCCTCATCTTCATCTCGTTTCATATCTTCTCATTATGAATGTCTTGGGGTTCTTCCATTGGTGATGGCACTTCTTTTTTCTGTTTGGAACTTTTCTCCGCCTCCTCCTGTTTATGTTGTTTCTTAGGGCAGTTTGGAGCCCAATACCCTTTCTCTTTACAATGATAACAGGTATCATTATCATTTATTGGTATAACCCTTTATGTATACATTGGTCTGACATTGATATATAGGCGGGTCAGGATAAAACGAACGCATCATTTGGTAGAGAAAGGAGAAAAAACGTAAGAGACAGAAACGTCACTTATCGCCTCCAAACAATAACTGTAGTCTTGACTTAGATTAATGCTAGTGACATTGGAGATGTCGTGACTGAATCAGAATCTAGACCTAGACAATCTTCGTCCAAGCAAAGTTCACCAGTAAACCCTGTGAAATATTAACACATTCAAGAGACGGAAAATATCAAACATTTAGAACAACGGATTACACGTACACGGTGAAGTCTAAAGATTTAAAGACCAAAGTGCCGTTGGAGAATGTAGAGGGTCCTTACCAAGTAGAGAGATTGCATCACTTTGTCTGATATTATTGTAATCACTTAGAGACACTTGTGCAAGTGTGCACTGAAGAACACGTGTAATCACTTTCTACTTATATATGATATGTTATCTTACTTCCGTACACCGGACTCTTTAGTTACTACAAGGAAATATTAATTAGATACGTATAACAGTAGTGATGTCATATAACATATTGCTACCATCTAACCGAGATAACTACGTTGTTTGCTAGCAAAATATCAAACGTAATTCACCCAAAGTTCTAAACGTAAATTTCAACATGATTTACCAAAGAAGAAATATATGTCTTGTATGAAATTACTCTTACATGCATTCTATATTTATTTTCAGAACATAGAGGCATATATCATATTTGCGTTTAGTCACATGGATTTGGCATCGACTAGGCAGACACAGCCGTAAAGTGTTTCCAATCTGTGTTGTTTCAAATAAAAGAGAATCGTGTCCTTCAGAAGAATATGTTGGCTCCAAATATGCTGCACCATAAAAATTATTGAATTTCAAAAATGATGATTTGTGATTTACGAGGAGTGTATCTTTTGAAAATTGTTTGTATGATGCCGTCAGTTGTGATGGATACTAAAATGTTAATTTCATGAACATGTTTGCCTCATGTGAGTGTAAGCAAGTCCTGTCTTAAGTCTAGCAATGCCTGCTTCAGGAGTGCCACGTAACCTTAAATAATACAAAATGCACAAAGATATGAAATCAATAAACTTTTTTAATTTGAACGTTTGCATTTTACTAATGATTGTATAACAGTTGTCCCAACATAATGAACTTAAAAAAAAAATTATTCCATGAACTTTAAATTTATTTACTTATTTTATTTATATTTCAGATTGTACTAGCGATTACTTTCTTTCTTCTAATAACTTCTAGTGCTATATTACCCATTAAGCACACGAAGCACATGATTAAGGCACCAGTCGAACATGGGGACCAGAAAAAATTCAAATTATTAAATTAATGAATTATATATGTCCATTTCGATCTCCATGTATTTTGATTTACTTTAATTTTTATCTTTCAATAGTGTTTAGTGCTTTTTTATCTTTTTCACAAATTGTAAGCAGAGATGGTTGGTACCATACTATCTACTAACGATTTAACCCAGCACAGATAATATGTTTACGTTGGACATTACATTTATACATTAAAGTGGCTATTGTCAATCTACAGTTCACATCAATCATCCCTGGGAAATTGTGACAGTAGATTATACACAATGTCTTTGGTATAGAAAACATAAGGATACGGAACATAGTAGATATGCCACCAACATATTTAGTCAACATCTTACCAAAGGTTGAGTCTTCTTTGCAGGGCTCTATAACAGCCTCCATCCCTTTTTGGCTTTTTGGATAGACAACTCTCCACATCTCCGGACCAGTCTTTTTCACTGCATGTGCATTTTCATTATAGTAAAGGGCAGGTAAATGGAAGCAGAAAAATTAAATCAACACAAACGAAACCAAACAGAATCAAACGGTCAGTGATTCTTTCTACTTACTGAGCTAGATTTACAATTAAGTTAGGCAGGTAGGGTTTTCAACACAATACAATGATTAATGTATAATATATGTTTTAAAGTACTGACAAAACTGGCTCAATGTTATGCAATAATTAATGTATGTAACTTTTCGTTGTATCAACATGGGGATAACGTTCAAGGATACTAAAAGCACGTAACATTGGCCATCCTTTTCAAGTATTAAAAATTGCTGAGCATTCTAAATATGTATCCCGGACAATTTCAAAACAATTATAGTTCACAGTAGCATAACACTTATTTGTGCTCACATATAATTGATATAATGCTTTATCTTGAAATAATTCAACTTGATAAAATTGGATAAAGCTATTTTATCAAAGTGCAGACTATAATTTTGTGCTAGCTAAACACAATTGTTATTTGGTATGCTAATGGAATAACCAATGTTACAAAGATCTTGAAAATTCAATATTTCTACTCAAAGTTAAATGCTGTCATACTGCCTCCCTTTTTCGTATGCCAATTTAAAAGTTGTATACAATATAATAATGACATTAACATAACGCTCTAATGACAATCATATATTGAAACTGCACTAGCTCGATGGCAAGTACAATTTTGGCCTCCAAATCCATCAATGCAAAAGCCCCATATTTGGCTGAAAACACAGGAGAATCACAACGAACATCACCTCCACATATTATTTGCTTTCCAATGCGCTCTTCAATTTAGGAAACTTTTTGTTTATCCCATTACCAATTCAACTGCATGTACAATATAAGATGTTTGTACATTTAAAAATGTAAGTTTGCTGAAACTTTGCATATTCATTGCCTTAAAGCTTTTGCACAATTCATATCTGAACAAAATATTGCTTATGCAGCAAACATATTTATCCATGGCATTCTTACATGAGACCATAGACACAAACTGAATTTGTTGTGATCATAGTTCCTTGAAAAAATTTAACCAACTCTCTGGGAGGGCAAACAACACGTGTACATCATATATCATAGCTTAAGGCTCATGTTTCTCAAGTGCAATTGGAAAATGATGACATTATGCATTCCACTATATTTAAAATACACATTACTGTTACTCTAACGTGAGGGTCATGATGTTCAGGAATATATACAGTAGTGTACCCAATAAATCAATGAACGCAGCACATAGGGTGGCTGTATTGTAATAATGTTTGAGAATATGAGATGAACAAAGCTATATTTTATGCAAATATTATAGTTTAAATAATTAAATTACATCATGGTCACGACATTGATGGACATTTATGTGCATGTACCATATTTATTTACCTCCGCATTCCGCCGTTAGTGATTGACTCCTCCTTTTCGTTTCTTTTTGACAGTTGTGATTCTGCTGACACTCGAATATGTCGGTAGACCATCCCGCATGCCTAGTGTTACATTAAAATCTGGTAATGCTGTCGGATTCAGTCCTGCCCTGGCATTTAAATATCCCAAATATGCATGTCTTTCTGGATCAACTTCCTACTTATCTTTTTAAAAGGAAGGCTGCAAAATCTATGAGTTACCGGCTCAAATTTCTCACGGAGTCATGGCAACGGTAATGGATCCAAGCGGTTCGTCGGAATATATTACCAGCTTAATTGTTGTTGCATCCAAACGCTGAACAGTGGGGCAATTTAGAAGATACGTGGAAAATAAACTCGAATACATACACTATAAACCTGCCTACCCCTAAGCACAACGGATCGAAAAGATGATGAGCATTGTCCGATAACTGTAAAAGATCATGTAACGTCACGTTTATTCCTCGACAAATGTGCACATCGGAACGCTATCGCAATACGTTTCCTATAATGTACATCTTTTGTCGGTGCAACTGGGTCGCCCCATTCTTTCTTTTAACTTATCTTGAGCATCAGAATGAGTAATATAACCACAAATGACTGATCCCTATTTCTTTAAATATGTGATGAAATAATGTTACAATTAGCGGAAATAAATAAGCAAACGTGTTTTGTAACTACGTAAGAGATAGTTTTATCTGTTGATTTAAAATGTCTTACTGCAGACAGTAATTGATAATCGCCATATTGAATCCATGACAAATTGCAGAACACTCTCATATGCTCGCGTGATTTGAATCCAGATACTTTAGTTTGATTACATTTTTCACGCCATTAATTGCAAACTTGGAGACTTCCAAAGCAGACAATGGTCAACTTATGTTTAAGCATTAGTCGCTAAATTGAAGTATACAATTAAAGCAATGAAATTATTGTGAAGTCCTGAACATATCAATACTAAGGCTTAGAAATGCATTGTACCCATGCCAAAAGTCGGGCACTTTCTTGAAAAATAACAGAGACTCATCATAACCCTATTACGAGTGTTACTTCACTGCCTGATTGGCATTGATAATGCGTTTTTTAAGTAAGTACAGCAACAAAGGAGTGCCACGTACATACAAAAAAGACAAATATCCAGGTGATAATAGTTACTGATCAATTTAAAACGATTCAATGATTTATGTTGACACATTCGCATAGAAATGAAGCAATTATTCAATTTGCCTTCTTATTTAAATGTATTTTAAGCTTCAGGCGCCTGCCTCAATAGTTCAGATAAATCAGATATGATATGACTTTTTAATATAATCATTTTACAACTAAGGTACGATAAGGATATAACTGATTCTAAACGAGCTACCCTATATAAGGCATATCATGATATAACATAATCAGGCTAATTATAGAAAATCAATGCTTTATAAATCAAGCGACTGTATTGAGCTATAAATTAACAACAGAGTAATCAATTCTGCATTTACTACACCCCGAACTATAGAGTAATCAATTCTTCATTTACTACACCCCGACCAGAGTTTATGTTCCTAAACCAGTATTTTTTCTATCATGAAATTGTGTATTGTTCAGTGTAATAAAGCCTGAAGCTTGGAAAATGAACGTGACATCCAATATATTTATATACCACAGCTAAGTGTAGTAAAGGACACAATCATTTGTTTTACATTGAAACAAATGCATCACATATCGAATAAAGGTATATTAACGGCTGTGAGGTAATGACGATAAAACTAGCTGAATACACATAAATGCCTTGAAACTAAAACAATTAATGCGAATTTGTGCCATGTGGGATTATCCTCAACTTTAAGGATCTATTTAGGCGGCTAAATTCATCTAAATATGTTAATTTCTCTTTCGTGACTTTTAAACATATAATGGTATTGAAGTAATACAGAATAAAGGCCGTATCTCAATATCTTCCCACACGCTTGTCGCCTAATTTACCCATATTAGAACCACCGCTTTGCTTAGATAATAGTGCTGTTCAATTTGTTCTTCTTTTTTTGAATCCTTGTCCCAGCGTGATGTGATATGTTTTACACACAGTGAACTCTGTCAAAAGAGAGGAATTAGTCGTAAATGGTATCAATACAAGTTGTATCAGTTGTTCATACACAAATTTCGCAATCCTGTTAAATACATCAACGGATGCGTGTGTAAAGTGTCAGCTCGATACACCTAGTAATCATCCTGAGAATAGCACTGTTCGTTAATCGTAATACCAGATGCGACATTTTCTCATTTAAAGCCCTAACATTTATTAGATACTAATTGGATACAGGATAGCCTTCATGCAGACAAAGTAAAACAATGTAATGCGCTCATGCAACGAGTTCTCGGGAAAAGTGAAATCACCATAACAATTATTAATCCATCATAATGAATGTTAATTCTGCTTTCTCAAATATTTGACAAGACAGGGTTTTACTTTGGTGATCATCATCTTGTCAATTAGCATGTCCAAAAGGCATCAATACAAAAGATGAACAAAATATGTTACATAAAACATAATGATCCAAAAAACATTAATAACGTGTTTAACATTAACTCAGTGTTCTTGCATGTTTCTGGAGGGTCTCCATCTGATTGGACATGTGCACATATGATCCAGACACTACTGCCATCTTAGTTTGGATCAGACAGTTTACTATGATAACAACATATTGAAACTTTGGACGCTTCTTCATTCTACTTACTTTAACTGAATTCAAGCAATTCACAACATAAGCTACTCGCACAAAGCTTGTTTGCCGATCGATATCGCGTAGTGTATGAACATAAAATTATCTTGATGCATACCATTACATATTATTGTATATCATGTGATAGTGTGTGTACATTTACGCAGCAAAATTGTGTTCAGTGTGTACATACAACTGGAAATCAGCAAACGCAGAGTAATACAACACGGCTAGATCGTATCGTCACAGAATTAGAAAGAATAAAAACTTTTATTTTGCCTGAGAAATATTTGATTATTTGTGATATGCATGAATACAGCGCTTTCTGGGATGAATCGGTGTTTTTTTTTTCCAGACGAGCGACGGTACAAACTTACCGGAATGTCTCGCCGCCGTAAACTACTTGCGGCTACGGACATCATTATAACGATATGCTCGGATTTTGTACCCTGAATATTACTCACTGCCCTATGAATTATGCAAGATTAAAGTATAATCGACACATTTATATTTTGGATCTATTGAAAAAAGCACGTATTTTCACATGGTATTTCATAAAGCCATAGGGGTGAGTTAAATTTATGTTATTTGATATGCAAAGTTAATAAAGTTTGTATTTTAATCTCGTGTAATGATTCATTTATGACAACGCATATTTAAAACGTTGTGAACTGTGAATTTCAAGTTGTTTTTAAGAGTTTACTGTATGAGTATTTTCCATAACTCATTATTATTACAAGTTTGGTTTTATTGTAGCTTACAAGGTTACGTAGTGGTTACGAGGTTACAAGGTTAAGAGGTTGTCTATATGTATGTACGTATGTCCGTACATGTGGTGGAACCACGACCGTAGACGTAGTTAATACAATTGTCCTTTATGCTGTCTGTACGTGTATTGGTATGACTGACTGTAGTGGATCCACAAAGGGGTGAGAGGCCGATAGAAGAGAGTGGGCCAACCCGAGGAACATGTTGAAACTGAGCGGTTTATCGGTGACTGAATCGTGTGACTATACAAGGGTCAAGAAGCATATGTTTATTCCAATTGTTGCTTAAATTGGTATATTTGTATTTACGTGCGATTATTTTTTAATCCTAGTTGAATTTCAGGAGATTTCTGAATCTCAAGTTACAACTCTGCGACACATATATTTTCTTTATGTCTGTACTATATACTTTATCCAAATTAAATTTAAATATTCAAGCCTTTATCTTACTTACCCATGAAATGTATGGAAAGTTTCATTGATGATGGTTGAAAATATGCGAGGAAACAACTACCTTTTAGTCATTTATGGAAATGAAACGACTCTTTTTAGTGTAATTCCAAACATTAAACAACCCTGATATTATACGTTGGGCGGATAAAACAGATGAATTTTGAGAAAGACGTTTCAAACAGAAAGCTATATTTTAGGTCGGATGGCCATTTAATGACAAACCTCCCCACTAATACACACACACATTAAACAACAATCACCAATACTCAAGTCGACATGTCACGTGATTGCTTGTTGTGGTATTCGCTATAGACATTAGACTTTATATGCAACAACACAGAAGGCTGTTTATAAAGTGATTCTTCATTGATAGTGAATAGTAGGCATCATTCTTTAGCTATAGGAAATATTTCGTTTATCAAACTGAATTGATTCAGTGTTTATTAATTTGATACAGTTTGATGATTGACGAAATCTTTAAACAACTGAAAATCTTTACAAAGAAAATACTATCTTTTTTGTCATATTGTTTGAGTAAGAGAATGTATTAAAGCAATACTAAACATCTTTTTAAGAGTATTTGTTCTACATATCCTGGAATAGTAGTGGCTAATCCCAAATTTCTTCATCAGATAAAGAGTAACATTACTTGAACAAATCAACATGTTTCAGTTTAATAATTTACGTACGTTTGTCACATTGTTTTCATGTTGGGTAATTAAGTTATTTAGCAAAATGGATAATGCTTATACAATATTTAATGAACAAGGACATCTCTATTCTTAACATAATAGCTTCAACATTAAATAACAAATTCCACCAACTGTAGACGACACATGTTTTCACTTGAACACTCGACAGCAAGGTCTTACTATTTTATCTTAATTAGCGTGTGTTCCGAGTTCAGGATATTCAATGCAAATCATGTTTCTTTCTGCAACTTACAAAAAACTCTTGGAGTTTTGACCACTAATCTAACTTGGTCTTTCCAGTATGGCGTACCATCATTATCATCAGTCTCTTGACCTAGTGTGGTCGTTGAGGCACTGTGCTGCTGAGCATCTGACCCGTTCCCTCCACTTGATTGGATCATGTGTCAATGCCTGTGTCTCTGCAAAACTTTTCCTGGTCCATTCTGTGATGTTGTCACTCCACTTATTTCTCTGTCTACCTCTCCTTCTACCAACTTGGACACTACCCAGCATTACTGTTGTGGATAGACTGTTGGCTCTAGTGACATGGCTGTACCATTTCAGCTTTCTCTTTGTGACAGTGGTGAGGAGGTCTTCATAATGGCCTGCTTTGTGCACTTCTTCATTTCTGATGTGGTCCATGTAAGAGATGCCAAGGATGGTTCAGTAGCATCTCATTTAAAGTGCCCGAATTCTTCTTTGTAATTCTGCTCTCAGGGTCCAGGCCTCACATGAATACAGAAAGATTGAGATGACTAGTGCTCTCAATAGTCTGATTTTAGTTTTCAGACAGATGTTCTTGTCTCTCCAGATGGGTCTTAGCTTTGACATAGCTGACGTTTTTTGTGCTGCTCGTGACAAAATTTCTGCTCTTGATACCTCTTCCGTGATTATGGAACCAATATATTTGCATTGGCCCACTGTTTAAAGTTCCTGTCCTCGAACTTCAATCTTGGTTGAGATTTGTTTACCACTGTTTGTCATCAGCTTTGTCTTCTCGGCACTTATATCCATGTCAAATCTGGAAGATGTTTCATCCAGGTTCTTCACTAAGGTAGTTAGCTCATCTTCTCTGCCTGCCAGCCCGTCAATGTCGTCTGCTAAGCGGAGGTTGGTGATGTTACGCCCTCCAATGCTGACTGTCACACAGTAGTTTTCCAAGGCTTTGCTCATGATGCGCTCTAAGTAGATGTTGAAAAGCGTGGGTGACATGAGACAGCATTGCCGTACTCCACCTGTAGTCTTGAACCAGTCCCCCACAGAACATTGAGCAATTACTCCACTGGTTGCCTTGGCGTACAGCTGCTTGATGGTGTTGATCAACGTTTGATGCTACAGTCTATCAAAAGCCTTTTTGAAATCGATGTACACATGATAGACGTCTTGTTGATGTTGTGAGTACTTTTCACACAGAACCCTAAGATTTAAAATTTGTTCTGTTTTTCTTCTTCCACTACGGAACCCTGTCTGTTCTTCAGCGATTATTTCTTCTGCTTGTGGGTTCAGTCTGTTCAAGATGATCTTCAGCATCACCTTACTAGCATGCCTGATCAAACTGATAGTTCTGTAATCTTGGCACAGCTGGAGATTGCCTTTTTTGGGGAGTGTTATAATTAGTATGGCGTATAGATGTGAGTAAACAATTTACGTTTCTTGAAATCTTGAGTGGTCGATTCATTATGGGTTATATAATTTCATATGTTTATTATGGGTTATAGATGAGAGTAACCGACAATAGTTTATTAAAATATAATTTGGTCTTCTTTAACGTGCTAGGCCACATTCAGTGACTGCATTAAAATGAAACTAAAAATATAATTTACTGATAATCATGGTATAAAAGAGTCTTAATAATTATCTTACGTATTTCTGATTTGATACATATCGGTTTTAATGTAATATTGTTAGCCAGTTTTAAATTTCTTTATTTTCTATACATGATGTTGCAATGTACATTTATTCACTAGAGGTGCTGCTTGTTTCTTCAGAAAATCGGTTGACCGCAGTTTTCTTTGATAAGGATGTAATGTTGACCTAGATCCGTCTGATACAGGCTTACTCAGTGAAGATTCAAGTGAAGGAATATCATCGGATAATATTGTTATTGGAATGACATATATTCTAAATTTAGACATTGGGAAAGATCTGGACCACAAACATTAATATTTGCAAAAATAATGAGAGAAATTAATGGAATGAGCAAAGGAATTTCAGCAGTCGTATCTCCACAATGACTTTACCAATATAAAGTAATGTCGATTGGGATGAAAAGGATAAGTACTTTTCGAAGTCTCACGACTATGATCATCACAAGCTTAAAAAATCTTGTGATGCTAAAATCGATGTTATCCGCTTCTAAAACGACACCTGGAACGAAGATTAAGCAATAATTTTGAAAATCGTTGACAGACTCACAGATGCAAATCTGACAATTCATGTAACTAAATGCGCGTTCTGCCGTGATAGTGTAACGTTTTGTAACGTTTCATGGACAACGTAATCAAAATAAAGACTAAGGTCTAGGATATCTCTGAATTTACTATGTATTATGAAAAATAAATATCTTTCAGCCACTAAGGTGGAGTTCATTGTTACAAGAAAATATTCTTGATACATCAGGGAAAAAAATAACTTCATAGCAGATACACTTTGTATATCATAAGAATACTTCTTGTGTTTTTCGTAAACCTCATGTATAATTAATCTTTGATGAAATAAAAGCTTTATCATACAAATATTTCTTTTATATGCGGAAGTGTTACGTATATCTGATTTGACATATATTTGTTTAAATTTAATATTGGTTGTCAGTTATAAATTCCTTTTTCCATTATCATTACATGTAAATGTAATGCAAATATATTCAATACAGATGTTTTATTTCATATTGAAGAAGTAAACAACCATTTATTTTTAACGTAAAATGATTGGTTCTCTTCAGGGTCATGTTAGATTTCTTTCGTACCCCACCCCTTTACGTGATTTCGAAATTTGCCGATTGTTTTCGGAAATGTGTATTAAAATAAGATAAAATCTGTTTTTGTAAAATATAATCAGTTTAGGTCTTTTAAAAGTGATTTTAAGTCATTTCGCTTTGTTGTAGCCACGTTTCTTAAACCATTTCTACAATTATTCAGTTCATTTGGATTTGAAGAGATTAATTCGTATCTTTGCAATATCTGATGTCCTCGTACGTATTTCTTGAACAAAGACAGTTTATCAAAATATTATTGAAATTTCCAACACCTGAGTGGTAGATCTTGTAATGCTATAAGTAACTATAGATAAACAAAACAGATTTCAGCACACGTCATCGTCTTCAATCTTCGATTTTCTAACGGAACTCGAATTTGAACATGTAACAGTACTTTGCTGGAACTTTTGTATTTTAATTCGTGGATTACTCCTGTATTATGTTTGGATTTGAATCTTGAAACTGTAAGTTATTTTTCGAATTTTACAATCTTTTCAATGAAATAAATTATTTATATTAATTTTTAAAATTTTGTTGTTGTCGCTCTTTCTTTTTTACCGTTTATTATAGCCTACACTCGTAACAACTAAAACGTCAACAGGGAAAATTACACATCCACCACTCCCTCATCCAGGTTCGGCGTCCTACATTGAAGGCTTATGGGGACCAATTGGCATAATATAAATATTTGAACCTCCATTATATTAATCCCTATATCCATTTATCTAGAGTTTGAATTGAAGGTGTATTCATCCTTCTTTACCTCCTAAGGTTTATACAGCATTATTTGTTATCTGGATATATATCAAATCTAGTTATATAATAAATATTCTCAAATAAATATAATATATTAAATTACATCAATATATTTCAATTTTCCGAATACTAGACAAACCCACCAACATTTGTACTCTATCTGAAATGCATGTATAGGTTACATTATAATCTTAGCACGTTACTTTATGTTTAGAAGTTTTGTATAAAGTAGTTGTCCGTACAGTTTGTACTAACATTAAACACAGCTTGTCCTAAGCATATAATTATGATCTCAACAATTGAAATGTTTGATAAATTTCAAAATTTTTGTGTTCGTAATCAGTGTTTTATTTCTTGATCATGTATTTATGTTTCATAATGCACCAAATATTTTACAAGCCATTTGACATGTGTGTTTGTGTGCTTATTCACAATGCATTAATTCATAACGGCATGATGTAGATTAACTATAAAAAGTGAAATTAAGATAGATCATCGTTGTAAAAGCAATAACGCGAAATGAAATACAGTAGACTGAAAAGATGTTAATACACTTTGATTTATTTTAATTCCGACTAGTATCATAAATAAATTGGCAATTAAATGCATATATGCAGGATGTGATTTTACGATGACTAAATTGATGATGACGCTAAAAGTCTAATTTCCCTTTTCACAATCGAACACAACTCTACAGTTTATTAAAATGCCGTATTCCTGGAATAGAAAATACCAGCACTTTCAGGTAGTATGTATTATACTTTTATCGCAGATGCAAAAGCCAACTTGGTTTGCGCACCAATCCAAACAAATATTGTATAGTGACTGAACTATACATGATCTGTATATGGATATTTATGTTAAAATAACCTAGGTAAAGACAAATGTAGAAAACTGCAAAAAAAGGAAAAATTCATGTTTTCAAATGTTTTTGTGACCTTCGACATGATTGATAGATTGACCTAGATCAATCTGATACAGACGTACTGATCAACACCAAAGAACGTTTATCCAAAACATATTTTATACCAAATATTGAAACAAATTATGTATTATTTATTGTTTCGTTAAGAACGCTTCCACCTCAAAAGGATCATATATTCGGGCACATTTTATTACGTCATATTTTTAGAAAAAGTCTAATTATTTCAGTTTAGGTTTGGAACGTTTCTACCCTGCATGATTGAATTTGGCAATCGGCAGTGCAAGTTAAAAGGTAAAATGTGGTTTGATAGAACTACAATGGAGAGGAGAACGTTTGCGTCTCATAATGGAGTCTCTCTTGCTTATTCTTCAAACGTTTATTTAGGTTTGATTTTACGGCGTGTTCATAGTTAAAAACCTAACGAGTTACATTATAATAAAAGTGCTCAGGGGATCTAAACATATTATACCAATTCTAGTATATTGAAAGAGACATGCTTGGTGTACTTGTCCGACTCAGTGAAGATTCAAGTGAATGAATATATTGAAGTGACATATTTTCAAAATTATTCAGAAACTGAGAATGATCTGGTCACCAAACTTTCATATTTGCAGAGCATGACATAAATAAACTAACGGAATGAGCAAAGCAAATTTCAGCAGTCGTGACTCTACATGGACTTTATAAAGTAATGGCGATTGAGATGAAAGGGACAAGTACTTTTCAGAGTCACACGAATATGATCACACCAGATCTAGATAATTGTGGTGCTTAAATCTATGATACCCGCGTGTATAACGACACCTGGAATGAACATTGAGCAATAATTTGGAAAATAGTTTAACGAATCACAGATGCAAGTCGAAGAATTTATTTAACTTCAAGCGCAATCTGTCTTGTTCGTGTAACATTTCTAAGACATACTATTGAACATTGACAAGTTAAACCTACATATACTAAGGTTTAGGATATTTCTGAATTTCCTATGCATTATTAAAACAATAACTTTCTGCCACTAAGGTGGAGATTAATTTTACAGGAAAATAATCTTGACATCAGAAACGTCAAAGAAAATGATAACTTGATAACAGATGCATGTTGCATCTCATACGAATGATTGTTGTGTTTTTCTTAAACCTCAGGAATAATTAATCTTTGATAAAACGAAAGCCTTATCATGCAAATCTTTATTGTATATTGGGGAATGGTTATGTAAATGGTTATGTATTATGTAAATCTGATCTGATATAAATTTGTTTTAATTTAATATTGATTGTCAGTTATAAATTCATTTTTAATTATCATTACATGTATTTGTAATGCAAATGTATTCAATAATGATTTTTTTCTTTCATATGAAAAAAAACCCACCTTTAATTATTAAAGTAAAAAAGATTTATTCTCGTCAGGGTCATATTTGAAGTAAGCGGTATAAAATATCGATTGTCTTCCTTTCTCCCCCACCCCCTTTACGTGATTTCGCAATTTACCGATTGTTTTCGGAACTATGCATTGAAATAAGACATAATCTGTTTTTTTTGTGAAATATTCTTAGTTTTGGTCTTTTAAAAGGGACCCTAAGTCATTTTGTTAGCCACGCCTACAATTCTTCAGTTCATTTGGAGTTTAAGGGATTAATTTGTATGTTTGCAATAAATGATGTGGTCATACGTAATTCTTGAACAAAGATAGTTTATCAAATATAATTAAATAATTTCCAACACCTGAGTGTTAAATCTTGTGTTGCTACAGGGAACTATTGATAAAGAAAACAGACCTCAACATGCATCATCGTCTTTCATCTTGGATTATCTATCAGGACTCGAATTTGAATCTATTCAATCATCAGAATACCAGATAAGCCCACATACATTTGTATTCTATCTGAAAGACACGTAGAAGTTATGCCCTCCATTCGATGTGGCTTACATTAAGTAGTAGAGTGGGTGAACCCTACAAATTTATAAAGGTGTCTATTTGTCTATTTGTCAAACCAAGGCCTGTTACGAAACCGAAAAAGGTGTCAGAAAACAGAATTAGGGAGAGAGGATAACCCTACAAACTTTTAAAGGTTTCTATTTGACAAACCAAGACCTCCTAGAGAAGGTGAATCCAAGTGTTTATTTGTCAAAGCAAGGCTCGTTACGAAATCGAAAATTAAATTGCCTTTGACGATTTGTTGTCGCGCTTTTGCTAGGTGTTATTAATTAAATCATGTGATATAACAATAATGGTAGGAGAATCGTTAACAACTAGACTAGATCGAGAGCAATTAGAGGCAATAAAGAAATTCATCCCTGTGAGAGATTCTGAAATAAAAACGTCAACAGCGACAGGAAGCTTAAGTCGATTTTGCAAAAGGTGCTGAAAAAATATTCAAACCTGTTATTACAACAACTAAAGAGGTTAAATATGGGAAAGAAGGAGATGAGGAAGAAACAAGAAAAGTGTTCTTCATGAACTTAAAAGAATAGCTAAATAAACTAAGCAAACATCAGAATTTTTACAAAATCCTCCTGGTCCAGCAAGTTTCAATTCGGTCCGAAATAAAAACGATGATGAAATAGTACAAATATTACGAAATAAATTTACCGATTAAGCTTTAACATACATACAAGACCTGCCTGGCAATGTAACTTTTGTATGATATCCTATAAGATTAAAGTTCAGTATGCGTGAGCGAACAGAACTAACACCTATGCTCGTCATTTTCACTTAAGGAGGAATTACATTAAACTTAGATGCTATATAATTGGTTTTCACTATATAATGTTTGCAATAACCAGACGATAACGATATAGCATTACGTCAACAGATAGCTGAATCTGTCTGACAAACTCGGAAAAAATTTTGCTCATGCGTGGTTCATCCTTCATAATTATTCAATAAAAAAAATATTAACTTACTCTACTCAATATTGATAGTGGAAACTCCCATTTATTGAAACCTCGTAACGCTGTTAGGTTGCTTCCATATATATATATATATGGAGGATCGAGCCATTCTGAATTGGAAAGCTGTCATAGCTGTAATGATCTGTGTCCATTGTATAAATATAACTATAAATATAACAAATTACTTATTGATATATATATATATATATATATATATATATATATATATATATATATATATATATATATATATATATATATATATATATATATATATATATCCATAAGTAATTTGCAAAATATCCACACCAGTCCATAACATTGCATCCGGAAGAAAGTCAATGACATGGAGGATCGAGCCATTCTGAATTGGAAAGCTGTCATAGCTGTAATGATCTGTGTCCATTGTATAAATATAACTCTCAGATTCGTCTCTGTCCAGGCGAAATTTTTCAGGTAGGTTATCTGTGGAAAGAATATAATAAGCTAAACTATGGAGAATAATATAATTTCTGGTATTATTTTTATACGCTCTTCTTTCCTTCAGGGTATTTATATTTTACACATTAACTACATCGTTATTCAGGAATAAATCGTTTTTTCCGGCTATATTCTACATTTCAAAGACTTGGAAAAACTGTAGCCTTCGAGGCTTGCTGTTCGACAATTGCGCTGGACTAAGTGAGTGGAATCTTCATTCTAGTCTTATGGTTTCTGTGCCTGACAAATCCAAAGTCCCAATGCCTATGTTCCACAGTACGTTCTATAACTGAAGAATGACATGGTTTTCTACAAATATATTGGACACTACATTTAGAAAATGATCACAAATATTGGTCGTATACAAAATTTCAAAGAGACATTTATATAGCAACTTATACATCAATATATAATGTACATGTTTTCGACAATAACTAAATTGGAACGGTTTCAGAATACATTAATATGCCTACTGCATCTATGGTTTTATCAAAGACTAGATTAAGAGATCTAGAGACAGTAACATGTTTTCAATGTAGAGTGAAACGCTTCTATTATGTTTAATAAATCCAACTTATAAACTGTTATTGGCATGCATTCAAGACACATGCAAATTCGCAATCAGAGAAAAAATATTTGACATTATATATATACATAATATAAAGATCATACATGAAATTCGATTGTGTGCACTGCAACACATTCAGCAATACAAATATTTATTTGAAAAATATCTCAACCATTTTATTTTTATCCACAAAGACAAACTAATGTCTTTGAAACCATATTTTTCAGAGACAGATGAGTAGTGTTTATGCACTAAATAAATACATTAAAGCGATGTAACTGTAAAACGTGTACACAGTTGTTTCGCTTAATTGTACTTTTTTTCTAGTATTAACCAAATTAGAACAATTAACCCATAACATAATTATATTTGAACTTAAGTACGTCACATTGTCATACATTACTTGTGGATGTCTGTATTTCTATTGATTTATTTCTTCTCACGATTTGTTTCAATTCACAAAATGTTGCATTTATATCTCTATGAAACGCATACACCTTTATTATCTTTCACCTCCAACTTAATGTTGCATGCCAACATAGACTGCATTAAAAACTGGATCGTGTCATAACTAGTATAAAGGTTTACATGTATATTGTAGATTCATAGAAGCAACCATGTCAGGCTGATAAATATTTCAAGACATTATCTGCCCGCAGTGGAAGCAAACACTCGTATTCATTACCCTTTACTCTTGCTTTTGAATTATCGAACAGAAGTTTGGGATTATGTTTAGCGAATATTCAATACAATATAGTACATGTTGGTAAAGTGCAGTGTCTGTTGGGACCATTGCAAAATCATTGTCATTGTAATCTGCAGCAAGAGGACATACAATAAGGATGTAACAGTCAATTATCAATTTGATATGAACTTGCCCATGACAATATTGATTTTTAGTGCTAAATACATATGTCTGCTGATTCGCGATGGTATTATATCAGGCCATATAACTCGGTCATCAAAGCAATTGAAAACTTACTCGGATAGAAATCATAAATCCTGGAAAATCATGAGTGTTGAACTGGACAAAACATGTTGTCTCGTTGGAATACTTAGCAAACCACATCCACAACCAATACCCACAATAATCTGTATGCCAACAAGCATAATTAAGGGATACTATCTCAATAATGGATACTTCGGCGATAAGATATTATCTATCTTCAGCAACGTCTTTCGCACTCATCGTTAATACCGCTACAAAGTATGCTAATTTAGTTTTAGCTACCCTATCTTCGTGTGTTACTGGATATTTACGAAAATGGGACACGGTCCATCTAATATTCCATGCTGTTCGGACAGTTACATGGTGAACTTCAGTTGTTGCCAAGTTTTTTGTCAAGCTATGTGGAAATACAAATCTTACCCTAAGGCATGTTATCAACATGAAATAATTACTTAGCTTTGATATACCAGTAACGTGCGAAATGACTTAGTTTGACTTGTGAGTACTGGGACATCCAGAGAAAAGCCCGTTCCACTGTTGTCAGCTATTCTCTTTCAGAGGAATTATGGGACCTGTGCTAAGAACGAAAGAGGGAACACGGAGCTTTTATGGATCATATGTATTTAATTGCCAGTATATCGTATTTGGACACTTTGTATATTCATCTATTGTCTTTGTAATGCTGCTGAAGCAGTTTTTCTCTATTAAATTTGACCAGATTCACTGTATGTGAGACTAAACCAGACTCGCGTTTCTGTTTGAGATTTTCCATATTCTCAGTGTCAATTTTTAAGTGTTTCTAGTAAAAGATGATCAAGTCTCATAACTTGATTCCCCATCTTTAGCTCGGCGTACAAGATCGTTGTGTTTGGTAGTTGTTCCTGGGGATATGGGCTGGTCTTTTCTAAGGTTATTTCATCAGCACTGTGTGGATGTTTTCGAACACCGTCGCGGTTTTCAAACCTAATCTTCTGGAACCTGACATGCCATATGATCTCATTATTTTCTTCATAATCACATATATGAATGGCTAATCTTCTTCACATGACGATGGAACACCGTGCAGTTTTGTATTCATACAGTAAGGTAGGCAATATCATGGCAGTGTAAACACTATGTATTATTTGTATACTGTTCCTTGTGCCCTCCCACACATCTGCACGTGGTATTTACCATGCGTTAAAGGCCGCATTTACCTTAGCAATTCTGTTTTTTGTTTCGCTTTCAATGTGGACTGTGCGTGAAATTGTGTTAGGTGTACTGGTCCACTGGCTAGATGTTTTGACAATTTATTGGCTGTGGTGCAGTTTTATGCATAACCTGTTTTATTGATGCTAACCAATTTTGATACAAACTGATCCATACTATGTTACATGTAACACCTGGGTTTGAAACGCATAGAACACACGCTTGCAGATTTAGCACAATAACACTCTCAACCTGTAATTGGTATTTCCCTTATAGTCATTGGCCGTATCACTTGATTAATGGAAAACAACAATACAGCATAATTCTGACAATCCATTTGCCTAGTATTGTCAAAATGTTGTGTTTAGCTCATGACATTGATTGTTTCAACAGATCATCCCAGGATAGCCCTGGAGCCATACAATTCCATAACGGATTTAGTTTAGTTTGTTGCTGAATTTTTTCGCTAAAGGTTTGATAAATGGCCGCTAAGAGCAACATATCCGTTCGAAGAGAGCAATACTGATAGTCACAAAGGTTTTTACAAACAAATAACTGCCAAACACGTTGTACGCATACATACTCATCATCAGTTATATTGTATTAAATACGTTTTGCGATGAGTAAAACGCAACCGGAGGTGGCATTGTTGTTTCCTTCAATCTAGACCAGCTATTAATGTACTTATATGGGTAAATAACCTTTTGTTTCGGCAGTGTTAGCTGTTTATTAATTATTTCCATCTGAACTAGGTTATCAAACCTCAGACTAGTATTTGCCAACTCTTCAGGCGACGACTCCATAAACAAGAACCTTCATCTGAATCTAAATGAACCATTTGAAAACGACTTATACTTTTTTTGAAAGTTGTTTGATTCAGCAATGGCCTATAGAGTGCTTAACTTCGTTTAATAATTATTGTACCAGTGGATCTGACATCGCAGATATAATATCATGGACATCATACCTACATAAGCCTTTTGCTATACTATGATTACAATCGTCATCTTTTTATTTTAGATTACAACCACTTTGAGTAGCGCCGCGAAATGTACATATTATGTTGCAGTGATCAAGAACGTTTCTGATATTTTAGTCACGTACGCGGTCTTTAAAATCTTCATCAAAAATATGACAGCGGTCAACTAGCATCTGCTATTGAAGTTGTTTTTGTGCACGTGGAATTGTTGCAATTATCAAACGATTATTGGAATGCAATTTTTATTTCATTTTAAGTGCAGTGAGGATGAAGTAATTGTACTTGGAATATAGTCGAAATTACAGTACAGTGTCGAAATGTATAATGAAGCATGAGAACCCGTGACTTGGCTCATGTAATTTGGATTTGCGGAACTAAGCAATTACATTTTGAGGACAGTCAGTATGTAAAACTGTTTTTATATTTTGCCATTATTATTACCAGCTAAAGAAGATAGTTTATAGTCACTTGCATGTTATATGTATGTAACAAACAATTTTATCAAATCCGGCGTATATCGCCCGCCTAAATAAAGTAATGCAACAAAGCAACTGGTCAGTAGCTGTCCACAATACATCTGCTTTAGTTTATTTTAATTCAACGAAAACGTAAACTGCATATTAAGTGAGCGTAGGTGATTTGTTCAAAAATCAAAAGTGCTCTATTCTGTGTCCAACGTTCATTTACAACATAGATTAATTCCTGTGCGAGTGCAAAATTAATTGCGCGCGAGTTCAATATCGTAAAATACTGAACGATTACGATTCTGACAATATAAACGTAACGGAGATTAGAATGAGCATATAAGTAAATCTAAATTTATATACAAATGATTTTGTAATCGAATAAAATGGCCAATTCAAGATCTCTACCGAACAAATTAGAAGTATGTAATACTTGGCATTATTAATAGCATAATGTCATGCCTATAAAGAGTTAGAGGACAAATGAGATTTTTTTTAAAATTAGTGTTTTAATAGATAACTTGATGGTTCCGTTGATGTTTATAATACTGTCTAACTGGAATGTCGTACAAGTATATAAACGTATCGGTAGTTATGTATTTAACAAAACATCAGAACAAATGTTGGACAAAAAAAATCGCAAAGTACTGCATTGATAATGCCAGCAACAACTGTCAGTATGATCGTTTACAATGAATTTTATATTAACGTTGCGTTTGATAAAATGCTTGCCACCATGGAAATGAAAGTAGATGACAATACAGATAGTTATGTAAATTATGATTTTGAACAAAAGCGACACATTTACTTGATGTTACAAATGACGTTTGAGTATATCTATATGATAACACATTTAATAGGACTGTATAAAATTGTCCTAAAGATGGACATGCTCTGCTTTGTTTATTTAAAGATATTAGTACAATATCGTCGTAATTTGTACGAGGACGATTTTAATTCCTATCTAGTCTTATGATACATAAATGTATCATGGATATTGACCCATTTCTGTATTAAATGTCTTTAAAATACAGAAATATGATGGGTTCCATATTCTAGAAAAATGAGATGGACATGCTCAACTTTATTTATTTAAAGATATTACTAAAATATCGTGGTAATTTGAACGAGAATGATATTATTTCTCATTTAGTACTTTGATAAATTTATATAACCATTCCTGTATTAAATGTATGACCAGGTCTTTAAAATACAGAGATATTACACGTTTCCCAATAATAGTAGAATGCTAAATTTTGCCAGTATATCACAATTATGAAATTACTGCCAAAAAAATTTATGTAGTGCATATTATATTTGTTTGTAAAATAGTCGATATGTGTAATCTATACAAGTCTTGTATATCTTGCGATTACTTCAGCTGTAAGTAGCAATTACTCATTTATTTGTCAAAATGTTTCACTTTATCTTTCACTTCACTTCCGCTTGTATTATTTTTTAAGTAAAATAAATCCCTTTTCTTATACAATGGTGAAGCTAGTAATCAATCTTCTGTTTTTGATAGAACTTGCAATGGCGCACTATAATGTAATTGTCTGTACTAAAAAGCCGTACAATTGTTGTGGACAAAGGGAGACAACTCAAATTAAAATTCATAGATGCTTTATACGTTTGAAATTACCTTACCTATGTCTTCTTGAGTTTAAGGTGCAATTTAACAAATATTAAGATTCGGACAGAACTTGCAATGACGCACTAATTTTCAGGATGAACTTTACAGAACTAAAAAGACCGTTTCAACTGTCACTAATGTGAACAAATTATATTCGTCTCACAGCGCGTTTGGGATTGAGATAGATGAAGTGTTTTCGTCATAATCCTCGCATAATAGTTAACAATATTTGCTTCATATTATTCTTGGCTATAAATATAACTCATGTGACCCCCTCCTCTCTCTCTCTTTCTTACCCACCTACCCACCCAAATATGGAGAATTGAAACTAACCGTTCAATGCTCTCTGGGTGACTTTAGGTACTGAGCATTCAAACTACTCCTAACAGAAAGCAATATGTTATGTATAGCCAAAGCATCTACATTAGAGATACCATTTAATAAAGGATTTGTATAACTTCAATTGCAATGAGTTATCTGCTTGAAAGCCAATTAACGTTTAACAAAATAATGTACACCGCTCATGCATAACGTAGACCGGATAAAATAAGAAAATTCTGAAAACTGATATGCATTATGAATTACAATTAATACGATCTCTGTGATGAATAACAATTATCTACAGGTACAGTATACATGTCAAGTAAAGGTAGCAGACCAAGGAAGTAGAAGTAAATGTATTGGTGTTTTTGCCAAATTTACAAAATGTGCATGATATGAAATATAAAGTTGTATATATATAGATAAATATAGAGCTATGGATACAAATACGTAATATACAAATTTACAAATACGTAACTATATAATTAAGGTATTTATCTGAAGAATAATGCATATATATATATATATATATATATATATATATATATATATATATATATATATATATATATATATATATATTCACACACACCTATCTATCTATCTATCTATCTATCTATCTATCTATCTATCTATCTATCTATCTATCTATCTATCTATCTATCTATCTATCGTTGCAACTATATCAATGAACATGTGTTCACTCTCTGATCCTTGCAACAGTCACAGAGAGATATGAGTCGAGACGTTTGATTTCTCTGTTTACCTGAAGTATATCAAATCTGATACGATATCGTATGCATGTTACCCAGAATAGTTTTCGTTTTGGATAGCCTCAAATATATATTTTTCTTCGCGTAATATAGGTTTTGTGATTGGCTATTTATCTAGGAAGAAAGAAACACGTGGAGTTGAATGTTATTAAGATATTAAAATTTAAGCACTTTGGTTTCCAAACTCTGTTTTATTTGTCTGCAGTTATCGTCTACCTACTCGATAGATAAAGAAGTAATTGAAATCATTTAAAATGGTAAATATACATTGGGAACCCGAATAATGAGCTCACTTGAATATTGTTGGCCAGATCCGCGGCATTAACCACTGCTGTGGCTAAAAGAAATACAACTATTGTCACCTAGATCTATTAACTGCCTTTCAAGATAGAGCGATATACTAATCATGTGCTCAGTTCAGAACCGTAGTGTTGTATGACAAATGGATTTTAATCAGTTAATCAATAGAAAGATGACAGAATACAGTGGAAACTACCCAGTTATTAAAATTTAATGGACCTGATACACGTGTTCCATGTTGTCGTAATTGAAATTTGTGTCTTTAACGCATTATTAAAACCATCAACGCTAACTTGATGCAGTACGGCAATGGTTTATTTTTTTCAAGGTTGCTCGCATTACGTGGGTGAGAGTACGTGAATGGGTTTAGATAGAGTGGGTTGGGTACTATATTATTTTTCAAGTAATAAGAATAATAATAATAATAATAATAATAATAATAATAATAATATTGACTTTGTATATTCAGAGCCTTATCTTTTGCTATTCTAAGAGCTCTTTCCAACAACTTAAATGATGTGGCTACAGACAATAAAAGCAAATTAAACATAAAATAGCAAACACCTTGAAATTAAAAAAACCCACAAAATTTAGCTGAAATTATTTGCGGTAGATATCTGTGATAGCTCTTGAAGTTTGCTCATGCAGTCTGAAAAACTGAGTTTCAAGAGAATTATTCAAAGGAATTAAATTGTATTTGTGCCAAATTTCCTCGGGAAATTAGTCTCACGTTGCTGGGTACAGGTATGCAAAATAACCTTGTCCATATGACGTAGTGTTCATATTGGGAGTAATGACCAAACTACTGTCAGTAGAGGAGCGTACGTAAATTGAAGGTGTGTACAAATAGGTGAGTGCAGATAGGTATGTTTGAATGGAGTCCGTCAGTGAAACGTAGCACAGAGAACAAAATCAGTGTTTGATTTTGGATCCAATATTTAGCCAGTGTAGGGTACAGAACAGTGGTTAGGTGTTCTCGATTGTGATGCTCTGAGGATGATCTAAGCAGCTGTGTTCTGAAATTTATGGAGTAGATATTAAGATTAACCAAGCCGAAGTGAGTTACAGTGGTCCAGTCTTGAACTTACTAATGAACACACACCGTTTTAGTGGCATCAACTGAAATAGATGTGCGACTGGAGATGATGCGTCTCAGTTCAAGATATGCAGCCTTGCATATGTTCATGACACGTTGGTGCAATGTGAGAGTACTTTCTAGAGAATCAAATATGTTTCCTACTGACTGTGAATTTAATGATGGTGATGCTGATATTTATATTTTGAGGTAAAGGACGTAAATGAGAATTTATGATGTCATAGTTTCTCACAGACAGAAAATTAAATATCTGTCGTAAATACCCATTATGCTTTATGAATTTTGCATTGCATCAATGTTTGCGTTTAAGCTATACATGCAGCACAAACTGATTTAGTGCTTTAATTTGTTTGACGTCAAACAAACTTACGCTCTATTGATATTCTGATAATCGTCCTCAACTAATTAGTATTGCTTTTCTTGTTAAAATTGAATACGATCATGATAGTCATCTTAAAAGCTCTATATTGTTTATGGAGCAGGATGGAAATCCTTTAACACGGCTTGATAGTGTAGTGTGGATTTCTTGATCTTTTCACTGAGATATTTCAATTAAGTAGTTTTTCTCACATGCTTGTTCATTTAAACAGTGACACCAGTCCCTCTTTCATACAACAATACATTGCACGATGCATATGGTTTCCCTATGACAAACCTTACCTTGTTTCATAACTATCTGATTTATTTCAATATTGGTCATCTTTGATCATGAATTACACACTTATTTTGAGACGACAGTGCGCACACAAAATATAACGAATGGTAGGCAACAATATTTCAGCTATTAGTACTTTAGTACATTCGGTATGTCCACTTAACTTGTTGCGGTTTTGACGAGAGATATATAAATGAAATACTGTTAAGCTATCGGACCTGACTCCACACCACTGGCGTATAACATAATGAATGGAAAGACACGTATACTATTAAACAAAAACACTATTCAAGACTCTTTTCGACTTTTAATCATACAAACAATTATCAAAATGATTAAGGTACCGTCTTTGTATTCTTGTACAATTGTAACAGAGAGCAGGGTAATGACGTACCTAATATGCCATTACGTTATCCAGACACTGTGAATACCAATAAGTCAAGCAAACAATTTCATCTATCACATTCAAATTATAAAAGTTCATTCAAAGAATTCCAAGAGACAGAGTGAGACAGGCAGAGAGAGAGAGAGAGAGAGAGAGAGAGAGAGAGAGAGAGAGAGAGAGAGAGAGAGAGAACGAAGCCTTATTTTATTACTTTCGGTCATTGACTGGCCAAGGCTACGACACTAGAGGGAATGTTCAATAACACCGACTATAGGCACAAAGAATCCACGCAAAAGTGGAAAAACAATATGTTTTTCATTTGCTAACGTCTTCAATCTACTAGATGTCTCAATATGCCTGTTTGGGTGCCTGATTGTTTACATTTCATGGTAAGGACACGGAAAAAAAGTATTTGTATTTGTAATTGGTATTTCATAGTAGACAGTTCAGTTTTATTTAAAATACCAAAATTAAAATTGCAGTTAACAAGCAAGGTACAACTTGGAAAATATTTAATAATCCTCGATTATTGTTCTACTTATGTTTTGCTCAAAGACAGACATACATGTGCACATGAGCAAGGAAAGGATTGGTTATACAAGCCGTTATGAGCTTTCTGAATAACTAACTGTATTCAATACCAAATATGCTCTAGAGTTTTGTAACTAAAATAGCCTTGCAAATTCTGCTTAAAATATATTAATTTAAATACTCACCTAAAACATGTCCTTGGGCAGAAATAAGTATGAAAATGCTGAAAATGAATACACATCTGATGTCCATGACGAATATCCATTAAATGCAGGTATAAGATATATACCAGGTAAAATAATTGAGAACTAGGAAGTAAAATATCGACGGGACTAAATGATGTATACAGTAAAATATTAAGTCAAGAATATATATTGCAATTTAAGGTAATGTATGGGATTCAGTATTCAGGTTATATATATATATATATATATATATATATATATATATATATATATATATATATATATATATATATATATATGTATCATCACATGTGCCATTTCGAAGTTTCAAATAGTTACCGACTAAAACTAAAACAGTAATATACAATTAAGGGTCTCCTGATTGTTCCTGGAAATAACATATATAGACGATTAAGACTCTCACTGCTAGGTCTGGAGATAGCGAACAGTCATAGACAATTAGGCCTCTCATGGCCAGGTCTGATATATCACATGTAGACGAAAATATACATTGAAACTGATCATGCTATTTCTGCATTAAGTTATCTATAATGACAATATTTTGTTGATTGTGTTTAGATTACTGTGAAATTAGTTGCAAATATTGGAAACGGATCCTCGTTGGCAGATTTAATTTAATATCACAAAACGGACTGCGAAGATGATTCGAGATTTAGTGTATGTATTCAAGCATTACTAGTGCAGTTCCTATTATCTATACATTCATCTAATTCGATAAAACATTCGTCATTTACGAATTCAACTATATACCTAGAAAAAATGAGAGTCGTAGTCTTGAACGTCATGCACTTATCTTTTACAAAACTTAATGTCAGTAAGACTGACAGTGTGGTGTGTTTTCTCTGCAACGTATCTGTGCTATTGTTTGTGCAATATATAATTTATGTTTATCATTATTCCATTCAACATGATAGGGTAGGTAACCAGTCTATTTCGGGTTATTACCAATAACTCTGCCATGGACCAGTTTTTTAAGCATAGTTAAAATGGCAATATGATCCCCGTAAAGATCGAACAACTGCGAAGATCCGGAGGATAGGTGCGAAAGGAGACGAGGATGCGATATCATAACTTTGTATGGAGTCAGGAAGAAAGACGTAACAGTTGTGCAATCTGCCACGTGCATAACCACAACACTTTGAATTGTTGATGTAGTCATCGACATTCAGTCTAGAGTGACCTCTACTAGTCATAAAACTAAGAAGTCGTTGTTCGTCTGCCAGTGACGTTAGTGTGGACATCAGCACAAATAAATATTACAGCGTATTTCTAACACAGGCTGCAGCATGAGACCTGAAAGTCACTTCACCAGTATGTGATGTTGTTAGCACAACTGCGTACGTGACTAACAAATAAATTGTATATCATTTCTACAAAACTTAATTCGCGTGACACTGGTATTATGCAACTTAATGGATCGTAGGCGTAAACTTTGTGCTCTTCGTAATGCAAATACGAAGTTAAAATTTTCACTGGTTGGCAAGGAAGCAACACATGATGTAGATGGTTTGTTTATCATACCTGCTACTTTAGTACTATTGGCTATTGACATGTTGACAAGAAGCATCGAATGTTACCGCCGATTGAAATGGTCTGACACCAACATTAATTTGTGTTTCCTTTAGAACATTTTGAATGGCCTGCTTCTTCGAGAAACATTAACATCGGAATACCCATGTAGTACAAGTATTGTCGTTGCCACGTTAACGTTATCCATCCATGCATCGAATTTATTTCTGCCTATGATGTATCTTGTGCTAAAATATATCGATATCGCGTCGTTATTAATAAGACAACATCGTCCCCCACCCCGCCACATCGCAAATAAATAGCCGCCTGAACGCGAGTTCAATCGAGCTCAATAAGCGCTTCATCGAGCAAACCTACCTTTTGTACCCTGAACCTGTTACTACATTCCGTAACTGAAACAGTTAAACCCGAACCCGATCTCCTACGTCGAAATGGTACCTGAAAGAGTTTATTTCGATTGCCAAACGGAGCTTCAGCTTGTGAACGGTAACTGTGATCTTACCATTTCAATTATACCCATCTAAAATTCGGCATTAACCGCCCAGGCACTGAATGGCTCCTCTTATTCCCAGTTGAATTTCGTCATTGACCGCCCAGGCATTGTAAGGGTGGTCTTTTATCAAGCTGAAATTCGGTATTGATCGCCCATACGTTGAAATGGTCGTCTTATACCCAACTGACATTCGGCATTGATAGCCCATACATTGAATAGGTCGTCGGGAATAGCTGCTATGTGAAATTAAAAAAAAGCGCATTTTTGGTTTGTAGCCCATCAAATGATTCTTGTCTAAACTTGGCCGACTGTAACAAAGGGGCAGCTGCTCCAATCCTGAAATGCTGTTGTTGTAGGGTTTAAAGCCAATAGGCTATACATGACGGTCAGTATTAAGTGTGGAGGAAATACCTGAGAAAAACCCCGTGAATCAACCACCGACCCACAATAAGTTACTGGAAATCTTTCTCACATAACTACATTAGGCGAATCTTAAACTCGAACATACGCAGACAGAGGTGATATGGCGGTGATTCGTAACCGAAAGCGATCTAGACTACTCGTACAGCCCCCCCCCCCTCCTGAATTAAGTATGTTAGAGTGTGTCACCATAATGGTGTTGGAAAATATAACATAGATATTGTTCTACCTCGTTGTCGAAACTGACACCATCGTGGTGCTACTCGGAGTCACATCTGCACTTGTTCTATCAAGTCTTGCAACTACTTTGTTGTTATTTGACATGGACTCCATTATGTTGCTATATATTAATCACTGTGCATGTATGAAATCACCTCGATGATCAGCGAGAGATACACATATAGGCATGAACATACTCGTATTTAACAAGCGAAACGTACGAATTTTAGGTCGAGTCCAAGAATATCCGAAAATATTGTGGAAAAGGAAGATGCATATACTTAAAGTATTAAAATAATTAAGACACGTCAATATACATTACCAACGTTTCTAAGATATCTGGAAACATGAAAACATTTCAATTTAGACTAAACATAGTTCTAAAAGTTAGCGGAGTTATTACGATATCAGCAAAACATGGAAACATTGTAATCTAGACTAGGCAATCCTAAAAGTACTTAAATAAGTTGATTTTTTTATAGAAATATTAAAATTTGAAAATTCAGAGCGGAGATTTGACAAAAGACAGCTATAATTTTTAAATAAGGTGAATAATTAAATTAGAAAGTTACACTATTTAGCGAAGAATAAAATGACATGGTAAAATTGCAAAATGGCTATTTATAAATTCTATTTTTTAAATTGAAACACATATTTTTCAAATTTAAAATTTTAAATATTGACACATTTTATATAAAAAAATGTAAACCAATTATACCAAATTTATCGGGGACTGAAACTCCTTAAGGTAAAATATATGATTTGATTTATAAATATTTTAAAATATTAAACGAAAAAGAATCTAAAGATTTGTTTTACAACTTGTCCTTAGGACACATCATTATATTCCAACATTCTGTCTATAAAAGTCTAATCAAAAGGTAATGAGTTCAAAGTCATATGTTTATGTAATTGTTGCCTTCATGTAATAATACGTTATCCGTCCACACCTGACATTTCCTTGAAAATCTCGTTAATAGGATCAGATGAACGGACGATCTCCATCTTCTGATGCAATATACCGTTGATGCATATCACTGGAGATAAGACATGTCACGCAAGTCTTTGTACAACTTTATCGCAATTTTCACTAAAGCGTGAGAAGGCAGTCTAACTTTACTAAAGAGTGTGAAGGCAGTTGTCTTAATTAAAGTCTGTACTTCTGAAACAGTACTAACATTAAACTATGGCGTAGTGGAAATGGCCGTCAGTTTATTCTCAATATGTGTACTACTGTCACAGTAAAGTCAGTTTCTCATTACGAATTGATCTGTTTTACGATATTCATTTTAGGCAAGATGCCACTCCTGATACACTAGAACTCAACATGAGCCTATTACTGTTATGCAAATGTTCTTTATATTGACCTGCATAAGCAAATTGGCGCTGGAACGTGACACCATGCTCATGTAATTCCGGATAGAATAAACATAATAAGGGTATATAGATCTATATTCTTAATGCTACTAACATGGGCGTTGTTCGCGACACTACAATTGCTGTTCGTCAGCTGAAAATCAGATTTAAGTTTCCGTTTACATGTTTGTTATCTGAAAACTATAAATCGAATAATCGATATAATTGTCATGTTCGGCCATTTTCATTGTTTGTTTGTCTTCAAGTAGAGTCTTGTTCTTTTAAATTTCAAGCGATATAACCCAAGTGCGATATTATCTAGTATTGCGAAACTGGTTTAGTTTGTTTTGTTCGTACAGTAAGAAGAATAAAAAGTGCAAAAAAATCCCTACACGTTTGTGATGTTTCACCTCGTTTCTTAAATGGGTATGTCATGCATATTTAGTATGTACCTTGTGTTCTTTTTTCTCCGTGAGTATATTTTATGTATATTTATATTATGTGAATGACCTTGGTCAGTAATTGAGTTTAGATCTCGCTATTTTATAAATAACAAATTACATTACTAGTTTCCCATGTTTTTAGATTGTCTATTAAGGCGATTATTACTGGAGCTATATAGCTACACTTGTATTTAATGTTAGGACATTGTCTTCTCACATGGAAATTCATAATCATCTGGAGAACTTAGGATGTTATAGAAACTTTTTTTTACCCGTTGCTTTCTTTAAAACCACAAAATCGTTAACAAATACAACCTACTCACATTTAACTCTTCATAAACAAATTGTATGGTATTTTTTTCGTTTTGAAAGTAGAACTATTTATATTCAGGAAACAAACTTTATATATTTGCTTTCTTTCATGGTGTGATGTGTTCTACTAGAACAGTATAGCATCAGCCCACACTATACATTTTGCAACTGCAACAGTAAACATTAGAAACTGAGGCTTGTTCAGAATGAAATTAAATTATCGTATACCAGCGTATAAATCTTAACCCCTGCTGTGCCGTGATGAGTGTAGACGGGTCGCCAAAAACGGGTTGTTAAATAGTAAATATCAGGTATTAAATGGCAAAAATCTGAATGATGGTCTGTCCTGCTAATAGTTTAGTGTAAAATGTAAATAGTATATCTCGGGTTTTGCGATAGTAGCTGTTAGATTGTAGATTACCTAGTGATCAATATCAGTCCCCTATTTCTTGAATAATAATTAACTATTGGCATGCAGATGCAGCTTTATCATTGGAATTTGCATATTTCGCCACATATGCTAGAAACCCATGTTTGAGACTACAATTTTTTAAACATAGAGTCATATTGTTTTAAACCAAATGAGTACAAGGGAAACACGGATAATTTTAAACAAAAGTGTAAAACCTTACTTTACGTTATGAGATCACAGGGGCCTCGAACGCACGACCGCTTTAAAAGATAGTAAATAAAACAGATGACATAAATTAGAACTTCAATATTAAATTTACGTTAGAGGTCTTTTAAGTTCATAATGTTAGATCTATGGTAAAGGTAGGTTTCATTCATAATGTTATCCATATGGTAAGGTATTTTAGGTTCATAATTTTAGGCCAATGGTAAGGATTTTCAGGTCCATAATTTTAGGCTTATGGTAAGGTCTTTTAGGTTTATAATGTTAGGACTATGGCAAGGCCTTCAGGTCCATTATGTTTGGCCTATGGTAAGGTATGTTACGTCCATAATGTTGAGGCAACGAAAGCAAAATCGTTTAGGGGCTTTTGAGTAGCCGTGAAAAGGATCGTTGAATTTAATATTAACATCATCATATTAACACTGACGGCATCACACGTATCTTCGTCTCTTCATTAGACTTTGTCTAATGTCTAGTCCGTAGATAATGACTCTTTTCAAACGGCTTTGCCTCTCCACATAGATCTTTCTTTTCCAAAAGGGCTATGTCAATTATACGGGTGATTGTCCATCATGATGTGTCATACTTCCTATTGTCCGGGTGGACAATTATTGACGATACGAGAGTAAACGATATTACGTTGTGACGAGAACAGGTGCGTGGAATGCAGTGTAGTGTAGTAATTTATAGTGGAAGAGTGGATCGAAACGGATTGCGTTCCTTCACCAATCCCAACAAAAGTTACTCATTGCAGTTAAAGTGCGGAGTCTGTCTTATAGTCCGAAGAGAGTGGTATATGACATCACATTCTTTACGTCGTTCAAATAAGCAAGAGGTTTTACGATCAGGGAAACTAAGACGACAATGAATTGGGATGCTCTGGCCGAGGATAAGAGTAACAACGGTATAGCTGTGGCAACTTAAGTCGTCACAGTTTTACTTCCCGAAGTAACCGATTTTAATTAGTACAAATTAGACGTTTTCTATCTTCTTCGCAAAAATTTAGTTTGGTACTAGTACCATAGCCATCCTCTCCTCATGTACCACAGGTCGAAGGTTCCAGATAGGCACTAACAATAATCGGATGCATTTTTATAGCAACATAAAGAATGAGAACAACCTTTTTTCCTTCCAGAAGGAAGGTACAGGAGGAAGAATATCAGCCGTAATGAAAACAAGTTTTAGACGAGAAGGAATAAGTGGAAATAGGTGTTAAAGTTACTTAAAATTATTACAAACATACAATTATTACAATATATGAAAAACATAGTTTGGACGATATTTAGTAGCAGATAAAACCTTTGCCCATGGAAAACCCTGGAAAATGTCTCAGATACGAAGTAGATACAGGTTAGCCCTCATACGGACAAAGTAAAACAATATATTGCGCTCATGCAAAGATATCTCCGGAGAAGTGAAATCATCATCAAAAAGTTTCCATCCATCATATTGAATGTTAATTCAGCTTGATCAAACCTTTAAGAAAACAGTGTTTCACATTGATTGATCATCACCTTGTCAATTAGCATATCCAAAAAGCATCACCACAACAGATAACCAAAATATGATTGTCGCATAATTGTAATAGACTGCGTATTGGATTAAATGAATAACTCAACACAATGTGTGAAAGATGAAAATACATTCACTTAATTTGTAAAGAAAAATGTACGATGTAAAATACAATGATTCTCACACACTCTTTACATACAATTGATAAAAGCAGTCTATACTAACATTCACACCTTGAAAATAAACCAATAATACATCTATCTGATATGCAGCTTCAAGAAACCTCAGTTTCAAATAATAGTACACGCTATGCTATTCATATAGTTTCACGTATACATTAGGCTTGGGATTCAAACAATCTCAAGTTTTCAAATACGTAAGATTAAAAAATCTCCTGGAATTTAGCTAAGATTAAAAATAATCTCATGCAAATACAAATATACCAATTTAAACAACAATTGAAATAAACATATATTTCTTGACCCTTGTACAGTCGCACGATTCATCCACGGATAAACAGCACAGTTCCACTCATTTGTATCGGCCGTTCACCCCTTGATGGATCCAATACATGTACAGTTAGTCATACATATACACGTACAGACAGCACCCTTTTATTAGCTATGTCTACAGTCGTGGTTTCACCACATGTACAGACATACTTATATATATATATATATATATATATATATATATATATATATATATATATATATATATAATCTCTTAACGTCGGAACCACGTAACGTTGTAACCACCTCGTAACCACCTCGTAATCTCCTCGTAACCACCCCGTAAGCTACAATAAATACTAAACTCTTAATAATAATGAGTTCTGGAAAATACTAATACATTAAACACCTAAAAACAACTTGAAACTCACAGTTCACAACGTTTCAAATCTGCATTGTAATACATGAATCATTACACGATATGACAGTGCAAACTCAATAAACTTATATCAAATAAAATATAAATTTAACACTCACCCGTATTGCGTTTAGTAATACCACGCCAAAATACGTGTTCTTCTCACCAGATCCAAACGATCCTGATTATACCATAATCTTGCTTAAGTCATAGGACAGTGAGTAATATTAAGGGTAAAATACCCATGCATATCGTGATAATGATTGTTACGTCGCTCGTCTGGAAATAAAACATGTTCGTCTCAGACAGTGATGTACACATGCACATCACAAAAAATCAAATAATTCTCAGGCAAAACACACGTTTTTTCTTCTTCTATTTCTGTGACAATGATAAACAAAAACATAAGGTCACATAAAACCTTAATAACATGTTTAACATTAACTCAGTGTTCTTGCATGTCGTTGGAGAGTCTCCATCTCATTGGACGTATGCATATATTCATCTTACGCCGTGGATGCTGTGCATTCACAGCAACACACTACTGACACCTTGGTTTACATCATACAGATTACCTGGTTAACAACATATTGAAACTCTGGACGCTTCCTCCTTTTTACTTAACACTGAATGCAACCAATTCACGACAAAAGCAACTCTCATAATGCTTGTTTGCCGATCGATATCGCGTACTCGATACACTTTCAATTGTCTTGATACATACCATTACAGATCATTATATGCATACCATTCTGCCGTGTTTGTCTTGCTTTCTTATCTTGTTCTTTAAATAAGAGAAGCAGGGCAATAGTGCAGATACATGCACATCATATTGATAATTTGATCCATATGTCAATCCGCTTTAATGTTTTGACTTTGATGGAAATACAGCGGTCTTCCGATGTGTCGCCAGCACCGGACTACTCGAATAAAGCAGTCAAAGAAAAGATATTGCCATTTATCTTTTCATTGCCTGAATAATAGGGGACTCATTTGGTTACGAGTACCCCTCTTTGAATAACTATTCTGTGGCCCTAAAAAGCTAATATGACTTTTTATTGGTACCTCCAGCAAAATTCATAACTAAAAACAAACTACCATTGACTACACTATTATATGTCGCTTAGACTATTCAATTTACAAATTTGTTAGGGACCATATCATGTACGCTTATGTACTAGACTTTTAGACCGATAGGTGATAAATAAAAATTCTTCGACTTAGATATTTGATAAATTGCACAGGTGGCTTACACATTATTGGAATTCTAGCTGTCCATTAGTTTAACTGGACTGAATTTGAAATATGTGCGACCCTTTTCGTTTCAGGTGTGGACTGCGTTCGTGGCCTTGCTGTCTTTCGCTTGGTGTGCTCTTGTGTGTGCTGCTGTGTCGCGGGCCCCTGGACCTGGACCCTTGCCGCCTTTGCCGCTTCCAACTTCATTAATTACTAGCGAAATGAGAAAATGTTTTCCCTCGCTACCACTACTTTGTTCGATTGGTTTGATTCGATAGGGATGGGTGTGTGTAGGTACTATTCCTACCCACCCCGTTGGCTTTCATTTCCCCAGTTAGTTACTTTTTAGTAATACAGGGGAACGCCATAATTTAATTAATTTATAGTGTAGCAGTAGGCACTCCAACCCTGCACAAATGGGTATCGATATGGTACCTATAAAAGTAGCCCAAATGACCCTCGGGTCGGTGGCTACTATAAAAAACTGATTGATTGATTGAAATGTTTTGACATTTCAAACACAGTTAGACGGAGAGCTGTGTACAATGCACGTATGTAACAACTTTATAAACACTAATAGTTTCTGTTTCATGTCGGTCAATTTAGATATTTGCACCATTTATCTTTTTATTTTTAAGTGGCCGTAATTTTAAAAGGATTTTGTCTGTTGCAGTTGAATCCTGTAAAATGTATTTATACTACTGTTTTTTGTTTTCATTTTTCCATTAGTTTACACTATTTAGTTGAAAGACTTTGTCCATATAGTTATTAGTATGCAAAAAGCATCATAAAATATTTAGTATTAATAAAAAGTCACAAAAGTGGCAAAAAGCAAAATGCACTGTTGGACTTTATTGTATTTTAGATGTCATGCATGTGTGAGTTTATATTACTGAATGACATGTGGGGAAAGATTTTCGTCTGTTATTCTGTTCTCATCCTTTCGAAAAAATCGCTGCCGTCAGGAATGTGATAGTGTATGTACATTTACTCAGCATAATTGTGTTCAATGTGTACATATCATTGGAAATTAGCAAACGCGGAGTATAATAACAAGGATGGATCCTATACTTTATCCGAATTAAATTTCAATATTGAAGGCTTTATTCCTGAGTGGAAAGTTTCATTGATGATTGATGAAAATATGCGAAGAAGTTCAAATTACTACCTTTATATTCGTTTGTGGAAAGGACATGAGTGTTTTAAGTGTATTTCAAAACATTAGAAGACCCTGATACCAAAAACAGGGTGGATAAAAATGATGAGCTCTGAGAAAGACGTTTAAACAGCAAGTTATAATTAGGTTGGAGAGCCTTATATTGCCAGACCTCCCCACCACACACATTCAACAACAAACAACAAAACACAAGTTTACATCACACGTGATTGCTTCCTGTGCTATTCGCTATAGGCACAATATTTTATATGCAACAACAACACATACGTCAGTTTAAACGGGTTTTATCATTGATAGTGAATAAAAGTAAGCATCATTCTTTAGCTAGAGAAAGATTTGCTCTAAGCGGTTATCAAACGGAATTGAGTCAGTGTTCAATAATTTGATAAAGGGTGATCATTGACGAAACTTAAAGCAACTGAAAAATGTGTACAAAGGAAACACTATCTTGTTAAGTAGACATATTTGCTTGTCATATCGCTTGAGTAAGAGAATGTGTTAAAACAAAGCTAAAACTCTTTCTAGTATTCGTTGAGCACCTTATCCTGGAAAAGTCGGGGCTAGTTCCAAAGATCTTAATCAGACAAAAAGAGTAACAGTACTTAAACAAATCAAAATTAATGTTTCAGTCTAATAATTTACGTACGTTTGTCACATGGCTTTCATGGTGGGTAACTAAGCTATTCAATCACATGGATGCTGCTTATATAAGATTTAATGGACAGAGAATTCTTTATATTTAACGTAATCAACATCAAATAACAAATTTCATCCCCTGTATGTGTTCTGAGTTCAGTATAGTCAAATCAAATAATGTTACTTTCTGCATCTTACAAATAACTCTTGGATTTTAATTATCTCATTGACCACCAATCTTATTTGGCCTTTCCAGTATGGCGTATATATATGAGTGACCAATTGAGTGACCAATTTTAGTTCCTTGAAATATTATTTGGTCGATTCATTATAACCTATATATGCGAAAAACCAACTTTATTTTCTTGAAATATAATTTGGTCGATTCATTATTGCATATATATGTGAGTAACCAACTTTAGTTTCTTTAATTATAGTTTGTTCGATTCCTTATGGCCAACATATGCGAGTAACCAACTTTAGCTTCTTTAAATATAATTTGGTACTTTCATTATAGCATATATATGACGGTAACCAACTTTAACTTCTTGAAATATAATTTGGTCTTTATTAACGGGCTAGGCTACATACAGTGACTACATAATATATGAAACGAGGAATATAACTTACTGTTTCTCGTGGTATAAAAGAATCTTAATAATTATGTTACGTATTTCTGATTTGATAGATATCTGTTTCAATGTAATATTGTTTGTCAGTTTTATTTTTTTTTCCATTCATTACTTGATGATATAATGTACATTTATTCACTAGAGATGATGTTTATTTCTTCAGAAAAATCGACTGACCGAAGTTTCTGTTGACCTAGATCCTTCTGATATAAACTTACTGATCAAAACCAAATACTGAAATAAAGTATTTATTATTTCTTTTTCGAAAAGATCAGATTTTCTGGCACATTTAATTACTTCATCGTTTTAGAAAAAGTCTAATTGTTTCATTTTAGGTTTGAAACTTTTCCACCTAGCATGCTTGAATTTTGGCAAACGGCAGTGGAAGTCAAAAGTAAAAAGTGGTTAGACAGAACTACAACGAAAAGAACGTTTGGGGCTGATAATGGTGTTCTTTCTCATTTGTTGATTCTTCCAAAGTTTATTTAGGTTAGATTGTATGGTCCTTACATAATTCAGAAGAAACTGAACTAAGTACATTATAATAATAGTGCTCCGCGGATATAAACATATTATACCAATATTAGTGAAGATTCAAGTGAAGGAATATCATCGGAGTATACTGATATTGGAGCAACAAATCTTCATAATTCAGAAATTGGGAAAGATCTAGACAAGGAACGTTCATATTTTTAAGCAAAGGACATTTCAGCTGTCGTGACTCCACATGCACTTAACGAATAAAATGCAATTTCGTTTGGGATGAAAAGGATGATTACTTTTCAAAGTTTCACGCATATGATCACCTCAGATCTAAATAATTGTGATGCTTAAATCGATGATATCCTCGTCTATAACGACAAGTGGAAAGAACATTGAGCTATAATTTGGAAAATATTTGACAGACTTACAGATGCAAATCTGACAATGCATATAACTAAAAACGCGTTCTGCCATGATATTGTACCATTTTTAGGACATACTGTGGGACATGGACAAGTTAAAATTATATATACTAGGGTCTAGGATATCTCTAAATTCCCAGTGGATGTTTGAAAAAATAACTTCCAGCCACTAAGATGGAGTTTATTGTTACAGGAAACTAATCTTCACATCAGGCATAAAAGGACGAAGATAATTGATAGCAGATGCACGTTGTATCTCATACGTATGCTTCTTATGTTTCTCGTATACCTCAGGTGTAACTAATATTTGGTAAAAGGAAAGGTTTAACATGAAAATATTTATTTTGTATGGAGGAAGTTTTACGTATATCTGATTTGATAGTTGTTTTAATTTAATATTGTTTGTCAGTTATAAATTTCCTTTTATAATTATCATTGCATGTAATTGTAATACAGATGTATGCAATACATTTTTTATTTCATATTGAAGAAGTAAACACCCTTTTTTGTTAAAGTAAAATGATTGGTTCTCCTCAGGGTCATGTTAGAAATAAGCGATATATACGATCGCGTGACTCTTCTCACCCACCCCTTTTATGTGAGTTCGTAATTTGCCGATTGTTTTCGGTACTGTGCATTAAAAAATGATATAATATAAAATAAAATTAAAATTTAAAATATGACTATTTTAGTGAAATACTGTCAGGTTTGGTATTTTAAAAGTGACGTTAAGTACTTTAACTTTGTTGTAGCCACGTTTTTGAAACCACGGTAACAATTCTTCAGTTCATTTGGATTTTAAGTGATTATTTCGTAGATTTGCAATACCTGATGTGCGATACGTAAATCTTGAACAAAGACAGTTTATCAAAATATTATTCGAATTTCCAAAACGTGAACGCTAACAATTGTGGTGCTAAAAGGAACTACAGGCAAACAAAACAGATATCAGCACAAGTCGCCGTCTTCCATCTTAGATTTTCTAACAGGACGCGAATCTATTAGAAAGGTTCATTACTAAGACAATTGTAATTTAATTCGTAAATTGTTCCTGGATATTATTTTTGGATTTTAATTACTTTTCGATACTTACAATCAATTCAAGGGAATAAATTATTTATTAAATTTTACAAAGTTTGTTGTTTTCACTCTCTCCGTGTTACCATTTATTAGAGCCCTACACTCGTAACAACTAAAACATGAACACGGAAATTTACACATTCACAACTCCCTCATCCAGGTTCGGCGTCTTACATTGAAGGTGTATGGGGACCAAATGGTATAATGTAAATATTTCAACCTCCATTATATTAATCCCTATATCCATTTATCTAGAGTTTTAACTTGATGTGTATTCAGCCTGATTGAAACCCAAGGTTTAGAGTGCATTATTGTTATCTGGAGATATGTTAGATCTAGTCAAAGAATACATATCATCAGAAAAATTACAGTATCTTAAATGGCATCAATACATTCAATCTGCGGAATACCAGATACACCCACCTACATGTATATTCTATCTACCGACGTTATGCCCTCCATCTGGCGTGGTTTACATTAGTATCTAAGCACGTGTTCTTATTTTTAGAAGTTTTGAACACATCAGTTAGTCTAGCAGTTTGTACACAAATAAACACAGATTTTCCTAATCATATAATTATTTTCTCACCACTGAAATGTTTGGTAAATTTGCCAATTATTGTGTTTATAATCAGTGTTTTATTTATTGGTCATATATTTATTTTTCATCATGCACGAACTATGTTACATGCCATTTTACGCTCGTATTTGTGTGTATATTTACATTGAACTGTTCTATAACGGCTGATGTATAAAAAGTGGTATTAAGATTCTAGCTATAACATGAAATGATATACACTTGACTGAAATAATTGTATTGCAATTCGATATCTTTTTATTCCAGGTATTAATTAAATTAAACGCATATATGCAGGACGATGTTGTATGATGACTAAATTGATGATGACGCTAAATGTCTAATTTCTCTTTTAAAAAACTAACACAGCTCTACGGATTATTAAAATACCGTATTCTACATGGAATAGAAAATGTAAGCACTCGCAGGTAATATATATTATGCTTTTATCGCAGATGCAAAGGTTAAAGTGGTTTGTACACCAATAACAAACATTATTGCATAGTGACCGAACTACACATGAAGTGTCGATGCATATTTATATTAAAGTGACCTGGGTAAAGAAACATAAAGGAATCGACGAGAAAGGTACAAGTCTAGTTCCCAAATGTTCTTTTTGAGTATCGACAAGATTGCTAGATTTTAAGAATATTGTCAGAACATAATACATGAATAAAAGATTTTTTCAAGGCAATAATTATCACATAAGCATAAATATGGTACAATAAATTATGTTACACTCTGCCCTGGTGCAACATGTCATAATCATGTCCAAAGTTTTTTCAGTTTGTCTGTGTTGTTTATTCTTCTTTGCCACTCTTTGATTTATGAAATGCAAGTTTAATACACGTCAGAAAAAATTCCTTTGATATATATTCCCCTTCACGGTCAATTTTCTCAACTATAATAACATCGAATTTTCTCTGCTTAGTTGTCATCGTATTTACGCATTTTCCTTCATTCTTACTTTATTACATTCTGTGAAAGAGGAGAGGATATCTGTAATATCGATATTATTATAATAACCAATTTCAGTGTTTAGAAGCATCAACATGTTATCCATTTTCGCATGTATTTAGATGATGCTACAATTTATGTTGGTGTCACTGTAAGCTATTTTACTTCAGAATTAATCAGTTTAAAATAAATAGTCATTTTTTCTTTTGTATAAATGTCTTTTTAAGCGCTTTCATCAATGTTGTTGGACTTTGGTATGTTAATGTTGATATGTTATCTATGTTAAGATAAAAAAATAACTTTTCTTGTGGAATGAAGTACCTTTCATCTAAATAAACTAATTGACTTCAACGTATTGGACAGTTCTGGGACCGAAGTCACTTACACAATTATGGTACGGTTCTTAAATTACTTATTCAAGTTTCATCCATCCACTGTGAATGAATGTCAACACACTGAAGACAACAATATAATTTCAATCTGTATTATCTGATTCATAAAAACGGACTGAAAATCTGTATCAATCATTGGCCAATATTAACTCCTTTAATTATGGAATAACAAAACCTATTTCTTTTCATATTCCATCAAATCTGTCATTTTGAATTGGTTCACACAGTATAGCCTGTATGCATTAGCAAGGAGACATAACCATTAATTCAATACGCATACTAATCACGCTGACCAATTTATAATATATGCTCCAAGCACGTTTCACGAACAGTTCGTCGGTGTTGTCACAAATCGCCCTCCTACACAGTGAGAAAAAATATCGTTTACTTTATATCATACCTTCGATTATGTTGGGCACAAACACAGATACTCAAAAGTATCGAGATGCCAAGGACACATACAAGACAGCCTACAGCTGCACGAAGAACGGTAAGTTCTTTAGTGGATCCTGGAAAAGAAAAAACATTCTGGATTATTACAGCTTAAATGTTTACACATATATTTCAAAGTGGGAAACATTTAAACATTCATAACAAACGTATGGGAGAATGGATCGAACATTTGCTCCTTAATTTCATTCAAGAAAGACAAATAATATGTTGATTGGGTAAGCAAGATTACGCGTTATATCATCAAAAAATGAAAAACGATTTTTAAACACAGTCATTCTGTGGCAGAAGAAAGTGAAAAGTATAGTCCTAATAGACATTATTCTAAGCATATCGGAAGCAAAGTTGTTTGAAATTGTCTACCTGAATTATTAAAATCTTCCCACGATGATTTTGGTTTTGTTTTATTCTGCGTCCTTATGTTTATAAATATTTACATATATTATCAAGACTACTGGGTCATTTCATGCTTTATTAACCAATTGTCAAAATACATCCTACATGCATATTGACAAAATTACATCTTTGCTTTTATCCGACCAATTGCGAAATAAAATACTACTGAGGTTTTGATTTTTTTGTAAAACGTCGTATGGGACACATGCGAATTAAATATACGATGCAGTTTTCTCAAATCGTGGGTGTTTCTAACCTTGCATTTTATCTTGCCATGAATCTCTTAGTGTCTTCCATCCTCTCGAGTTACATAAAATCAATACATGATTTCAGCAGCAAGGTGCCTGTCCAAAGTGTGGGCCTTACATGTGCAGAATTTATAAGCCGCTATTTTCACAAAGATAAATATGTAATAATGCAATTTATAAGTATTGTTAATTTTGAATAATTTAAAATACATAATAATAAATCACTCAATACATTTAACAAGTGGATTATTGTTTAATATTTTGTTCTTCCAGGTTGGGTTTAAGATAGAGAAATGTTAAGTGTGTGACAGTAAATGTGCGTATGGAGGTAAATGCAGAGCATATGTAACGAATACAAGATTAGCTTTAATGACTGGTATGTAATAAACAACTATTCAAGTGAAATATATAACTGATTGCACATTTTCTTGATTGTATCTGGGTTTCTATAACACTCTGCCATGAAGCACATGCATTTCCAAATCTGCATCAACACATGCTAAATTTGCCATTTATGCTTTAAATGTAAAATATATATGACCTCTTTTGACCCGATAACTAATCTACTTATCAAATGCTATACATGTGATATTTCACCAAAAATAAACTTGTGTTCATATTATCTGAAACACTAAAATGTTTTAGAAAGAGTTTAACATTTCAATGTTATATATTTCATTGTGTTTTGCTATATGGATACAATTTCTGAAAAGGTTTGTTTTCGTACTTTTGGCGCTTTATTTATGTTGCGATTCCCGAGCATATAACTTTTGTTGCCACGATGTAGATCCCATTCTGCTGACGTGCATTAAAGCTATGCTAGCTAATTAATTATCAGCCTATATATATAGATAATTAATATACATTTTGAAAAGTAAAAAAGAATACATTGAGGAGAAATAGAACGTCCCCAGATCTCTTTACTTATGCAAACTCAGAGTGAATAGTACGTCCTTGCAAAGAGCAACTTGATATGAAGCAAAGTATGTATTGGAACAAACTTTGGATATAAAAATTTTCAAAACTATCACGTGTTGAACAGTTCTTCCCTTGCCACAATATTGAACAATATCGCGCGTACGAATCATTTGTAGTTAACAAAAGTGAGCCATGTTTGCACATCCGACTCAAACAATCAATCACGACTCAAATGTAATGTTTACACTTTTGAAAGGTTTAATCTAACTGTTATATTATTAAGATGATTAAACTTGTAAAACTATACAAATATTGCATACTAAAATATGGTTCATCGCACGATTTACACGTGCTGTAAATTCATTAAGATATTATTTATTGATATTTTTGAGTGTGCAATTCTCGGCTCGTATGGTAATTGGAAACTAAAACGTAATATCTCTTTTCCAAAGTGGATTCCGTTACGGTCGCAGTATCAACGATAATATGGTTAGACTGGAAACATTTGTTTGCCATGCGTTTATCAACATCCAGTTTCAAAAGTGGATTCCGTTACGGCGTTGGTAGGTCAAAAGTTCATCTGGTTAGGCTGCAAACATTTATTTGAGATACATTTACCTAAAAGAAACATTTAGTAGCTGTGTTCTTTGATTTAGTATAGGCCTATGCCAAACCATGGATGTATGGTATGCTAAATGACTGGCACTATCTGGATATAAAAGGCTGTCTGCCCTCTTGCATATCAAACTTTCTCTCGGACAAATAATTCAAAGTACGAGTGGGCTGTACCCGCTCAGATGTGCACTAGCAAGAAAAAGGTATCCCCCAGCGCAGTATTTTATATGTGACTCTTTTTAATACCAAAATCAATAGCATCACTAAGTGCTTGGCTTCTTGCTTGAATTGCTCTTTATTCGTTGGTGTTCTAGTATGCTATCGATTAAAGCATATATCAGCAAGATTCACAATTGGATCAATACTAACGGTTCCTAATTTTCGAAATCGAAAACAGTATGCATGCATTTAGGTCAGTTGCAAAGACTTCTCGAAGACCCATACTCACTCTGGACGGTACACCTATTCCAGTTCCTGAGGAAACGAAGTTTGGGTATAAACTTCGATAGAAAACTGCCTTTTATAACCACACATCAAGAACTTGAATGTAAAATGCTTAAATCTGTATATATGTTTAAAGAATTAGCGGACACTGACTGGGGTTCTGATACAAAAGCCATCCTTATTTTTTATAGACCGTTTATGCTCTCCAAATTAGACTATGTGTGCGTTGTGTATGGCTCAGATAGGAAGTCTTACATGAAGGTGCTTGACACAATTCATCGTCAAGGACTTAGACTCTCTCTGGGAACATATAAGACATCTTCATGTGAAAGCCTTCTTGATGAAGCGAGTTAACCACCATTATCACATCGAAGAGAAATGCTTTCGGCACAGTATGCTCACAAGGTAAGTTGAAACTCTCTGAACTTTGCATTTGTGGATGTGTTTCAATCCAAATACAAAACCTTGTACCAAAATAATCCAAATGCCATAGCATTATTTGGCATTAGAATACCACATGACCTTGACAGTAACAATAGTGATCTTTCTACAATACAGAAAACGATTGTCTGCGAAATACCATACCGGCTCTTTAAACAAGCAAATTTACATTTTTATGTTACACGATGGAAAAAATCTGAGACAAACCATTTCATCTTCCAGAACTGTTATCATAAACTCTTCACCGAATTTAGAAACTATACTATAATTATTACTGACGGATCAAAAGATGAAGCAAAGGCTGTTGCAGCCTTCTTTAGTGGCAAACACATAACACAGGTTCGTTTGCCATATGATGCGTCCATTTGTTCTGCCTAAATCAGATCAATAGACCTTGCTCTGAATTTATTGAAAATAAACGTATTTTAAACAGCATTATATTATGTGACTAACTATTAGTGCGTCAGTCACTACACAAAAGAAAACTGAAGAACCCATTATTAATCAATCTCCTCGTCAAACAAACTGAGCTGTGTACATCCCACAATAAAGTATACTGTTGGTTACCTAGTTTTATTGCTATTAAAGGTAATGAAGAAGCAGATCGCGCTGCTAAAATGTGAAATGATGCAGTGAATAACAAACTTCACGCCATCAAATCATCCCTAGGTGAATATACTCCCTCCTGCAGAACAATCACTAAGGAGGAGGTTGTCATTGCAAGAATTTGAATTGTTCATACGTACGTCAGCCACTCCCACATATTACAAGGTGACGTTTTACCATTCACCTGAGTGCAATGAACCATTCACATATAAGCATATCATGACAGTGTTTCGACGTTTAACCTACGCGTGATAATTAGTATCTTGTGCATGACATGAAGGAACGTTTTGATACTATACATATCACTTGCATTTTAGATTACCTGAAGAACGTAATTCATAATTTTAAACTAAAACTTGTATTTTATCACACGGAGCATTCTTATGTAATGCAAATACTACCCCTTATTTTCAAATCTTTTTATCTGTCCTCATTAACTAACGCCATTGACATGTCCCGTTGATTTGGGAACTGTTACCAAGATCATACCATTTTACTTTGAACTATTGAATATTTTATATCGCTGGTCGATAATAAATCGTTCAGTATTTTTCAACATGTATACATACAACCTATTGTATGACGCTAAATAGCCTAAATGTGATGGTGCGACGTTTAAAAAAAACAAACAAACAAACAAAGATCTCATATGCACTGTGCAGATTTCTAATGGGTTTAGGAGGTTTTACAATTCTCGTAAGGGATTTTGTCTTATACTTGACAGCCTCTAGGAATTTAGTAGGTAATACTGTATGTAACAAATTCAGTTTCAATTGTGCATCAATTAATTTCATCACAGACGGATGGTGTAAAAAACACCTGTCCTCAAAATGCCGTATGAACAACTTTTCGATTCCTCACTATAATCGATCCCACAGCGCTTAAATTCACCTTCTATAAACCGGTGTCTTGACTCATTTTGTCCCTTCATCATTATTTTGAACAATAGTTGCTGTAGAAATCCACTATCGTTAAGCTATGTCACATATAAATTTACGCCGGGAAATGAAACACATGAATGGATAGGTTGAATAGAAGGGGTAACTGTGCATCATTCCGTGGTTGGAACGCGGAAACTATGGCTTCTTTATGGTTACCGAATATTTGTTTTCATTGAACTTGGACTTTGCAGTCTGAATTAAAGAATTCTTATTCGTATTCTTATTTTTCTTATTGAAGGAAAATAAACAAACGGATTTTAAGTCTAGTGACTTTTAATTAGCATAGGATACTTAAATAATTAGACAGGATATAATTGTAGAAAACAATGTTTTAGTGTTAGAAGTCTAAATCAGAGAGAATAATTAATTGCATATGCATAAGTCCTATTGTTTGTAACTATCACAGCTGTGTCCACATACTATGCGGATATTAATTGAGCGTACGTTTTCACAATGTATGTCACGTTTTAGTTACATGAGCGATGTTAACAGATTGTCCCAGTTATGCCGCACCTTGTAACCGCCCATCCCTGGTCAGAGTCGTTTTGTGCGCACATATATAGCTCGATTCCTTACTCCCACCTCATCGGCTCTAACCAGTATTGTTCTGGATCCAAACGTTTCCAGAGTACCATTGTATAGTATAGTATATCAGGGAAAACATGGATGTGCCGTGATACCTTTGATAAGCTTGAACACTTGCTGTAAATCATAGACATATGTGCCTTATGAGTTTAACACGGAATACATTGTTTTCATCTATAGAGGTATGTGGAATAAAGACTGTACTTATGCTCGTTAAAAATTGTATGTGCTGCATTCGTTCAATACATTCAATTCTAAAGTATTAAATTATACCGATGTTTGTTATGAATGTGTCAGTTTCATTTATGAACGATATCGTTGTTTTACTTCCGTTGTTCCTTGTATGCGGATGAGTGATGCGGCTTATTTTGTCTATCATTACTATGCGTTAGAAATAAATCTCACATTTACGTAATTTTAGCCAGCTTCTGTCCATAAATCCAATCTAACATCATTTATCCTGCGACAATTGTACCTTATGAATTTAGATCAAACACAAAACCATCAATCTAAACGATAATGACCTAAGCTGTTATGTAAGGATGATTATGTGCATACTGTTTAATCACGTTCGTAACGTTAGGACCCCGTTTATCAGCAGGACATCATACCTAGTTTTAATATGGACCTATTGTTCATTAAAGGTATGTTCGATATAGATGAGAGTTATGTGGATGCATTCATTATGTTCACTATATAAGCAGGTCTGCGTTTGTCAGCTATGAATTCACGCTTGCCGATTGCGCTCTTATTTTAGACTGACATGTATTGACATATCGTTTTAATTTAAGTGTAGTTGTTTTTTTATTAAAGTTCGCATTCTATTTCTTGTCCTTGTATTCTATACATTCCTTGTATTCTATATTTCAAGAAAATATGTTGAGCTTTCAAAGGAATTTATCAAACATATTTTGCAATTTTAATTGATCATATTAATAAATAGCTTCATTTGGATACCATGCTATGTACAGGTAAGTTGTTAATCATGGCTAGGAAACAACCAGGTACATAACCTTATTAATTAAGTGCCTATTCAGAGATCAAATCGAATTTGTCGTCACGGTGTAAGTAAGACAGTTCCGACAGTCATCAATTCATACACAAGACGACCTGTCATAAAGTCTCATCTACTGAGTAAACATAATAAACAGCCTATCTTTTAATGAAATCCAAATGACCTATTATCCTAATACACTACGGTGGGCTACAACGTAATTGTATCGGTGCATTAACTTATAATAAAACATGACCTATCCGAGGGCCTATGGTAAAATCTACCACCTAAGATGCGAAAGGTCGCGGGTTCGAACCCAAATTGAGTCTCACCGAAGACTTATATACATGGTACTAACAGCTGAATCTTCTGGCGCTCAGCATTACGAGGTTAGTGTTGGGACTGGTCGGTATGGTGTCACTGGAAGGCACAGGATGCTACATGTCTGCCGTTAGATTTCCAGTGCTATGCATCACTATAAACTGTCACACTGCAGATATCGTAGCGATATGACTTAAAACTTCTTTAAGGCATGTTAAAATTCCAAATCAAACACACACACAGTCACACATCTTAAGAAAACATAATCTAACTGATGTCATGTAATTTTTTTTGTTTCCACAAGACAAATGTATTAATATTTATACCTTTATAAACAATTTTGTATAATGATCTTCACGAGACTATTCCTCCTTTTGAAAAGAACAAAACGTCGAACGCTTCTGCAGCAATGAATGATCAAACGCACAATTGATCAACAGCAGTGGATCTTGTAAAACTGAATAAATACCTACACAAATAGGGAAGTAATCAACAAATTCCCTCTAACATGGAGTTCAGTTCTTCACAATACGTATGTTACAATTCGGATCTGTATCACTGAGTAAGGAAAATTAATTTCAAAGAAAATATCTTGGGACAATATATGGTAAATTGTGCAATTGACAGACTTTATAATAATGACATGTAGTTTAGATGTTTTTTTTTATTTTTTATTATTGAACACAATGTATCAGGAATTTACATATTCCACTACATCACCACCTGACCTGGCGTATGGGGCATGATCTTAAATTCTTTTGTGTCCTGATCTCTACATGTGTTCCCTACACATCACGAACACACATGCACACACAGACACTTACTTACAATCATAATTATTGTACACAAAGTCATACTCTCATACAAACCCCAAGATGCTTGAAATTGCATTAAAAAAAGTAATAATAAATATATAAATTTTAAAAGTAAAAATAATAATAATAATAATAATAATAATAATAATAATAACAAGAATAATAATAATAATAATAATAATAATAATAATTCATGTACCAAAAGTTGATAATAGGGTCCACTTTCTTTTAAACTCGTCACTTCTGTTATTCACTTTGGCGACATATTTTTCCAGCGTTTTATATGATAAAACACAATTTTTATAATAGGCAAGATTTGGTCTTTTTGATGCACAACGTGATCTGTATATAACATATTTTGCAAGCAAAATTAGGAAGTTAATAAGATCGTCAAAGTTGTTATTTCCTGTAAAGACATCTTTTCGTGTAATTCGAAAATTTGGGTCATAAGTTTGGAGCCATTCTACCAACAGTTTCCAAAAGTTTTCAGTAACTAAACAGTCATAAAATAAGTGCTCAATTTCTTCTATTCCCTCATTAGAAAAGGTACATTTATCATTATCACTTAAATTAATCCTTTTTAGAAACTGGTTTGTGGTAATATTTCTGTGGAGAAATCTATAGTTAAAGCTAATCAGTTTTGTGTCTTTTGTACAAGATCTAGCCGAAACAAAAGAGTTGGTTCATTCATTTGTACCAATCGCACACTCTAGCTGTCTGGACCAAGTTTTCTGTTTACCGGTTGGCTTTATTATTTTGGTTCTTATCAGGTCTTTATAGATAAATTTATTCTTTGCTCTTACCCTAAGGAGGGATGTTTTGTCCAAAGCTACAAGAAAACTATTTCCACTTTCAAAGAAAGTTTTAATTTTCTTTTTCCACATCACTGAGATCTTTGAAATAAGAGCAAAGTACTGTTTGAATTATTTGTTTAGTTTAGATGTTTGTTTGTAGTCTGCTTCACTTGTCGCCTACATCTAACAGCCGATGCATTAAATACTAATGTCCACTGAGGACCTAGTGATGTTTATCTCCAACGTCTATGAAGAAATATAATTGCCTATATCACACTAACGACCGTGGAGCAAATGATTCTTACTTGTCCATGTTACAAGACTCATAGTTCTGGGATTATCACTGCACACACGTATCTAAACCATGAGAGTGCAAATATGATGGTTATACCCCACGTGAGTGGCGCCCAAGGTCTGCAAACGGTGTACACCAGATTATGTTCGGTATTCATGTTTTACGAGACAATGTGCTTTAATAAAACATTTGAAGACATTAACCTCTAAAAAGTGATGTCTTTCACCAAAATGTCAACCGCGTAAGACAGGTAAAAAATAAAGGAAGTGTACTTGGCTCGCCGCAAAGAGCTCTCAGATAAGAGATCACCATCTCACACAGTATGATGTCATCTAGGGGATCGAAAAGATGTTTTATCTTATAGACTAGGGGTGTCCAAATTCTTTTTAAAGAGGGCCAGATTTGATAAAGTGAAGATGCTCTGGTGCCAATGGTTTTTCACTTTTAATATTGACAGATGTTACAGTTCAAAACACTCAGTGTCAGATTGATCAATAAACCGATAACTTGCTGATACCAATGCGATGGGTGATACTGAAATCTGGATTTCACTAAAGAGGCCAGGTCTGGTTTGAGGGCAGTGGTTGAGATTAGTAAAATGCCACGTAAGTGGGGGTCACATGGTCTTGCCATCATTTTGTTTAAGTTCATGAACGATAATGATTATGTCAACCAAAATAGAAATACAGCCAGCCATACAGGATCGGACAATTATTACATCAGTTGCCCCATTTCACACACATAATGTCTTATTTATTGTCTGAAAGAGAGCAATTGCTGCACTGCGGACACCAGACTTAGCCACCTCACATCGTATTGATATATTACGCCTCCGTATTCAGCTTGGATGTCAAGCAAGAACTGATGAAATTATCGGACGTGTAGAGCTTTACAGCGAATAGAATTGATTGCTTTTACTACTGGTTTCATAACATGATCAAATTTTGTTTGGCGCAGGGAGACTGCTGATAAACTATAGAGTGTTGTTTAATAGCGTTACGTCATTTTTCGTTGACTTAATTGCAGATCTGTGTATACAATGCATTTCGCTCACAAGCCATGTCAGGCGCAACATAGGTAATAAAAAAAACGATCGTTGCCAGCTCTTTTTCAGTCCACTTTGCAAAAGGAGTAATAGTTTTACAAAATGTTAGTGGCCATCAGTAAGACGTTTTAATGTATGTCTTATATGAAAATAAGAACGATCGTTTCATCAATGTTTGTCGCTCGAGACACCATTCGGTGGGATGGCTTCGACTTCCACGTACAAGCATAAAGACTGGGTCAATCAAGCTTCCAAAATCATTTCCATCGTTATGTCTAATCTAAATAAAAAATCATGTACTAGTAACATGCAATATATCATGCAAAATAAATAGTAATCATTATTACCGTCTGCTGTTCTTGCCGCTATCAAACTACATGCATGACAACAGCATGCGTAAAATTAATTAGTGCAAAGGTATATGCGTATGTTTGTGGTTAACACATACATTTGAAGATTAGGTTGCAAAGAAAATTCAAATCAAATTCAAATCAAATACCCATCTAGCAGTAATGAAAAGAAAGAAAGAAAGAAAGACATAAAGTAAGAAAGAAAGAAAAGAGAGAAAGAAAACAAAACGAAACGTTAAGGGAAAGATCAATAGCAAAAATAACAGTTACATTTGACTGCTTTTCTACACCATATTGATCAGTCAGAACCACACTAAATTTACGAACCTGTGAGTCTACTGCGTAGTATTTGCAGTTCATATTGTGCGTGCAAGCAGATGTGCAAAAAATGTCCCATTTCGTTCACTGATGCCTTCTTTGCATGACAGCAGTTTAACCCGGATACCATGTTTGCATGTTAGATTTGTCCGTAGTTGGGCAAACTCTCCCAATCAGCATTTCCTAAGGAATAATGTCGCTAAAAAGAAACAACTCGGAACCATGCTATGTGTTTGATTGAAAAGGACTAGTGATATGTAATCTAATGGGCAGACTGAAGAGTACAAACATACAATAAACGTGGTGAATGATGCTGATCATACACATATATATGTGCCTCATGGAAATTATTTCGTATAGATTGCTCTATTGTGAACACAACTCATCACACCATCCGATAACTCGGCGGCCAATGAAAATATATACAACGATAGACTTCTACGGTGCAGCAGATATGAAATATGTACTAATAGACACCTAAAAGAGAATGTACGAAACCAATATAGCTCCTGAAACAATCGGAGCGTGTCTAATAAAATGACTACCTTTACGTTGCATTTTACGGCAGCTTTAGCACTTGCCTACGAAATCGGAGCTAAAAATAATATTTTTAATATCATACAGAGGCAATTGAACTGTGATGTCCTGGGTGAGTATTGAATACATGATCATTGGATTGGAGTCCGAAGATTTATTGACCGATGTACGACTGGTGCAAGGTGAAGAGCCTGAAGTCCACCAGGAAACTTGTTTAGTTGTAGCTGTTAACAATATGTTATATGGTCTGAAGAGCTCATGTCCTGCCCAATAGCAGTTCAGCGTGGTCCACATATGACTGACTTAGAAGCTTGAAGCAAGGAGTCCAGACACATTGCTATAATATATTTTAGTGGTTTAAATATCTATTGAAGACCACTCTACACATCATTACCAACAGCTGTCATATCCTGTGGCAACGATTCTAACCAGACTGGGCGTCTCCGGTCATGGTGACTGCTGAATGTGAGGTGATGTCCATGTAAGTGCAAGGGTTTCACTGGCATAGATCATGGCCACAACGGTTGTGGTTGCTTCCTGGCGACGCGGATGTGGAGGTGGAATGTTGCTTAGTACCGGAAACCATGGAAAAGGAGTAGGACGCAGTGTTCCTCATCATCATTTCATTGTCGTGGGATGATCGTGCCCAGACAGGTTAATTGATTCTTGGAGCACAATTCAATGTTTCGAGTTTGATGATCACTGCTTTTGTATGCAGAAAAAAGATATTTAGCAAAGATAACACGAGTTGAAAACGAGGTAAATGCAAACGGAAGAGAGAGAGAGAGAGAGAGAGAGAGAGAGAGAGAGAGAGAGAGAGAGAGAGAGAGAGAGAGAGAAAGAACGAGAGAGAGAGGGAGACAGACAGACAGACAAACATAGGTACACAACGTATAATGTAAGTAATATGGATACCTGTGGCATATGAAATAATTGGTCATCTCTTTTGGTTTTGTTATTTTCCATGTGAAATGTGTTACTCTGGTTAGACCCATTTATTGTGTCTTGTTTTGAATGTATATCTCGCTGACTCGTTTTAATTTTGTTTTTATTTTACGTTGGTGGAAACATATGGTCCTGGTATATATACTCACAAATGTTGTGTAAGAGTAGAGTATTTATTTGTGCAATCCGTAAATACAACAGCTGTAACATATTGTTGATGCCCTGGCAAGGTAGTAATGTTTAACATATCATGTTAACGCGGTGCGACTAAGTAGTAATGTATAGGACAGGCATAACCAGAATCTCTGAAATGCTTTTTTCTGAGTATGTGGGGTCCAATGAGAAACTAGCACATGATAATCTGGAGTATATATTTCCTGGATAAAGTAATGTTTCTTGTTTTTATAATCAGTAATTTCCATTTTGTCGTTTATTTATGTCTTGATAATTGTGGTCTCTAATTTCGTTTGAGATTTTTTTTATCTTATTACGGAGTGGAATATTTTTCAATGCACACCGTATGTTTGTTGAAATATTTCGGATATAGGTTCACGTTATCTCTGATCTCAATAAAAAATAAAATTGATAAGACATTTGTATGGCTAAATATGAAGTTGACTAACACTTCCATATGGTTATCTGCATTGAATGTCCTTATTCAATTTATTATCTGCATATTAGTGACTGCGTCTCCTGTCGATGTGATCGGGTGGAGGTAAATCGGATCATAATTTCCAATAAACAGATGGAGTCTTCCTTTTCTGAATTTGTGAAGGGCACTTGAATTTACAATGTGATAAATAGCAGGTAGGAATTATCGTTTTCACCGCTTAACAGAAACAATACAGGACCATTTATCATCTTCTTGTCCGTCGGTTTTTATGTAACTTGCGCAGCAAACATGTTTTCTTCAAGGCTTGATTCGTTTAGTCTGCTTCAGTGTGTGAGTGTGTATGGGACAAATGGTTTTGCAGAAATTTCGATCCGACTTTAAATCTAGCCATCGTCTAATTATCATCATTCAATTTTTGCAATCATCATCAACCTTGTCATTGTTGCCATTATTACACGTCATCTTCATCACCAGATAACCTAAGGCCTTATTCTATTCAAGGTAGGTAGGTATAAATGGTACACCTCAGTAAGACGATCGAAGTTGAAAATCATCATGTGAGTCGAGATTTTGTATGACAATGTAGAGGGACAGAGGAAAATTAAACCCATAATGAGATAAAGGAATACGAAACACATCAGTGAGAAGAATACAACTTCACACTTCATTAGGACAGAAAAAACTTAGACCCATGAGATCAAAGAAACTGAAACACATCAGTGAGATACACAGATGAGTCATAAGTAATTCCTAAAATGTGTGAGTCAAACGAAAATAAGAAGAAGTGTATCTGTGATAAAATTTGGAAGCGTCGTATAATGAACAACAATAATTGCAACCTTTGTTAGTAAATTATTTTAATGCATACATTTGCACCGTGAAACACGGAACATGCATGAAGATACATATAATCTCTCTCTCTCTCTCTCTCTCTCTCTCTCTCTCTCTCTCTCTCTCTTTCTCTCTCTCTCTCTCTCAGCGAGAAAATGACTACATAGCTATGCGAAAACATACATTACATTATATAAAATAGATCAATTTTGAATTAACCGTACACGGAGACATGCAACTAATATTACAGATACAGGATGCAGGAGTCCATAAAATGTTATTAGAGCAAATCATTAATATGAATCATCATCGTCAGTAATTAGAATAATTGCTATATAAGCTCTAAAATATATACAGAAGTCATGCATATTAAATAAAGCAAACAATATACTTTACAACATTTTAAATACTTTATATATTTACATATAAACTAAAGGTCACCATGCGATGACGCTAATAATAACTTGCTATCATCCATTTCATATTTATCAGATCTAGGATCATTCAAAAAGAAGTTTTGTAGTATGGTAGGTTAGACATGTAAAAAATTTAAACAGGATCATTGAAAGTTTGGAAATGATAGTAACTCTAGCGTTAATTATAACATACTTTCAATAAGTAAACGTGTTGAATAATTTTAAAAACTTATATTATACTTGAGTGTACTTGACAACGTTGTTAGTAAATCTCAACACTTTTAATAAACGACTGATAATTAATATAAATCTGATCCTATATCATAAATCAATGATGGCATTAGGTATATATGCACAAAACGTGGTTAACATAAATTATAGGACCTAACGATTATCATGCTAACTAATTTTAATTAAGATAAATATCGTTTTGAGCCAATAATTCGAACAGAGCACAACTTGAAACAATTCAGAACTCAATCTTATAACGATTTATAGCATTATATTTCATCTTTGTATTATCCTTTTTACAAGTAACGAAGACTTGTTTTGTTCTGACAAGTTCATTGTCCTTGGTTGCGTTATGTAGTCAACTTCAAAGATTGCTGTAAACATCTAATCCACCTGTCAACATACAAATGTTAACAGCTGTAACATTAATAAGTTCAATATTTGATGAAAGATTGTATTTATTCCATTTACTCTTCGAAGCACGGCTTTCGGCCTATTGTATACACACATAAATACAGACAAACACAGAAACATACACACATACACTGTCACACACACACACACACACACACACACATATATATATATATATATATATATATATATATATATATATATATATATATATATATATATATATATATACAGGCAAGCACACAAACACACAAACGCACACACACACACAAACACACACACATATATAGTGGGACAGAGGACAATTAAACCCAAACCCATTATTAGTTTATCACGTTGAACAACAACTGATTAGTTTAATAGAATGTACGCTCTTGTGAGAGGGGTACTTTGTATATATGTCCAGAGAGAGAAAGAGAGAGAGAGAGACAGAGACAGACAGACAGACAGACAGACAGACAGACAGAGACATAGAGAGACAGACAGACAGACAGACAGAGAGAGAGAGACAGAGAGAGAGTTGTTTATCTTACATATCAGATTCGGTTGGGATGTTGTTCCAACCTCGGTCTTTTAATACGAAACTGAAAGAAACGGTAACGATCATGCATTTAGTTCTGCATATATCTCAATCATGCTAAATACTTTTATAATAACTATAACGGTTTTTGGTTTGTGTCTTACTATATAATACAAAAAATACTATCATATATGTTATGACGTTATTAATTAGTACAAATTTAACCCCCTCTAACCTGTATGTTAGTGTTCAAGCATAGTCCTGTATAATTCAGTGCTTTCACTTTCTGTTCTGTTTTATGGATATTTTCGTTCATCTCTCCCACTTGTTGTATGTCTTTATGTACGCCTCCTTTTATGTATCTAACCGTCTTTCTCTACATGATATATATGTATGTATGTATGTATGTATGTATGTATGTATGTATGTATGTATGTATGTATGTATGTATGTATGTATGTATGTATGTATGTATGTATGTATATATCCATACATCCATCTATCCATCCATCCATCGATCCATCTATCTATTTATCGATCGATCTATCTGTCTATGTATATATATATATATATATGTTTGTCTGTCTGACCTCATTCGCCCACCCTTCTCTCAATCGTCCAACGGCGTGATGGGCGCTGTTGTGACTTGGGTGGAATCAACCACATGGATACCATCAAAGGGATGAAAAAAAAGGGTGTCATAACAGTACGTAGAATACGTATTAAGTGTAATAACAATCGGGAGGACACTAACAAATGTGTCCTCACCTTCAACAAATCAACATTACCCAAAGTGGTCAAAGTTGGGTTTTTGCAGGTGATGGTCGAAATCTACATTCTGAAGCCCATCCGATGCTGTAAATGTCGACAAAACAGCTAAATCACGAAAACCGATGTTCAAAAGTGCAAATATGAGGCCGTTACGGATATCATTATCATCTGGAATCTGATTGTAGAGCAACTCCGCATTGTGTCAACTGCGGCTAGGATCATCACTGTAGTTCCAAGGATTTTGATACTTTGAAACAGGTGAAGGAGATTTAGAGGGTAAAGTTCACATCAATCATTCCCTATCCGGAGGCAAATAAAACTTGTTCAGGCAGAAACATCTATGCTTAGCACGTCAATCTCAATACAAAAATAACAATGGATGCTCAAAGAAAGACGGATCAACCCGATTCAAAAAGCGCTGGTATTCCCATCAGCAATCACAGAAAAAGACAGTATCTACACAAACAACTTTCAATAAAACTCCACCATCAAAATCGACAGTAAAAACATCACAAGCAAAGAAGCAGCAAAAGCTGTCAGATGATCGCATCAAACTCTAACACAGGTTTGAAGACATTGAGAACATGGATGCAGAAGAATTTGATCCATGTACTCAAGGTTGCTCCAAAACTACATTACACAATAGAAAACGGGAAAACCCATTATTAACCATTCATCTCGTCATAAATACTGAGCTCAATACCTTCTCCAATATTGTTAGTTACCTAGCCATATTGGTATTAAAGGTAATGAAGAAGCAAATCGCGCTTCTCAAATGGCTCTATCCCACAAACCATCTCATTTTCAATTACCGTGTACTACATTTCAACCTCGTATAAAAAACTACCTTTTCCAGAAGTGGCAGGCATCATGATGCAGTAAATAACAAATTTCACGCATTGAAACCATCCACGGGAGAATGGATTCCTTCCTACAGAACCCTCCGTGGGGAGGAGGTAGTCATTGCAAGAATCAGAATTGGTTATGCATACATAACCCACTCCTTCATAGTAAAAGGTGAAGATCCTCTAGAGTGCTTTGCTTGCAATAAGCCATTCACTGATTAGCACTTTAATAACAAAGGGTTCCGACCTATAACCTACGCGTGTTAAGTCTCATAATGGACATGACATGAAATAACCTTTTGATACTATACATATCACTTGTAATTTAGATTTTCTGAAGGAAGTAAACCTTTTAAAAAAAACTATAACTTGCATTCCATCACATACAGCATTTTTATTTAATGTAAATACCGCCCCTTATTTTCAGCATCTTTTCATCTGTACTCGTTAATATGCAACATTGACATTTCCCCTCGATTGGGAAGCTTTATATTTTACTGTTACTAACATCTTACCATATTTCTTTTACGGTTTTGGTTTTTGATTTCGCTGGTCGATATTAAACCTTTTAATATTTTTAAACATGTATACAGACAGCCTATTGTAGTTGTCTAAATTGTCGAAATGTGCTGGTTTGCCGTTAAATATCAATCAATCAATCATAGCTTCTCTTTTAATTTCAAATAGCATCGACCAGCTTTGGACGAAACTTACTTTACTTAACTTCCAACTATTAGTAATTTACAAATTAAAATAAAAGAAGAAAAACTCAAAATGCGAACAAACAGTGGATACAACTTATTCCTATGCAATGCCAACATACCGTTTGTTTTGGAAAAAGTCCCACTGCTCTTATTTGCCAAGGGGTGCCAATGCTCTTGTCATCACTGTCATATTCTGAAACATTAGTACATTGAAATGTTCCTATTTAACATCGAAAAGTGCATAACATGTATGTTTGTCAAACTAACCATATATATATATACATATATATATATATATATATATATATATATATATATATATATATATATATATATATATATATATATATATATACATATATATTTAATGTTGGATCGTATAATACACATTAGAACAATTAAATTATTATATTGCTTTACAATATCCATTAGTATTATTGCGGAAGGGTTTTATTCTTTGGTGTATACCTGTGTCTATGTTCGCTGTGTGTGTATGTGTGTGTGTTTGTGTGTGTGTGTGTGTGTGTGTGTGTGTGTGTGTGTGTGGATAAAATTGCGGCATATATTACGTTATGTATTATATCACTCTCTTTTCATGTGATCATTTTAGTTGATGCATAAAAGTAATGCAACTTTTGACGCTTTATTGTAAACAATACATGTTTGGATTATTATTTAACTATTTGTTAGCAATATTAGGGACTAATATCATGGAAATGAAACAAGCACCATATATGATGTTCCACAAACGAGGGAAATCCATGAAATAACCTCCTCATACAACTCAATATATTGCAACAGTAGGCACCCATTGCCTAGCAAGTAAACACCATCACCTGTACTCTCTCCACCATTTACTCATCATCACAAATTGATGTTACGATAGCTAAAGCATAGTTAGCAGACACACGCACGTGTCGACACGAGTTCCAGTCTCCGTATAGTACGATTTCAAATTCACTACCGTATATGATGATGCTTTTCATTTGTATTAGCAGGTCTTCAGGGATTGTACTAACAGCTCTAATTCTAAGTTATAAGATTGTTCCTTAGTGGGCAAGAACACGTCGCCTTTAATCAATTAAATAAGTGACTCTTAATGGATGGAGTGAACATCGACAAATATCGAAGCGAGTCAAGACAATGTCCTTGGTATTTCACTAAACATAACCGAAATATGACATTGGTGACATTGTAGTCTAGAGACCGTCATATAGATATGAACAGTATTGCACATATTCGATACGTGTATTCGGCATTAATCTTTAATGTGAAAAAAATATGACGTTCTAACAAGTAAACATTTATTAAAACGTACAAGTGACAGTGGGATATGTCAACTACCCTATTTAATTAACCTTTTGTTTTCTTAAAGTTTGGGAAATATAAATTATAAGACTCAGATTAATATAGCCATACTATTTTATAAACGCAATTATTGTATTTGACTTGTTTGTTTTTCTCTTCTTTAAAGAACTGAAGTTACTGCAGTTTTCACGGAATACACACATGTTGGTATAATGTAGTTGTGTTAGAAAACATTGTGACATTGTGTGGGTTGTGTTACTGCATAAGATCATTTATCAGCGTATTCACGTTATGTGAAATAGTACAGAGTAAATAATGAAAAGGACGTGCATACTGTCTAACAGAATGAAACGTCTAAATGATGAATATGACATTTATACTGTCTAAAAGAATGAAAGGTCTAAATGATTAATATGACGTACATACTATCTAAAAGAATTAAACGTCTAAATAATGAATATGACGTACACAGTATAAAATAATTCAACAAATTAAATGATGAATATGACGTAAATAATGTCTAAAAGAATGAAACGTCTCAATGATGAAGAGGACGTACACAATGTCTAAAAGAATTAAAAGTCTAAATGATGAATATGACGTACATACTGTCTAAAAGAATTGAACGTCTAAATAATGAATATGACGTACACAGTTTAAAAAAATGCCACACATCAAATGATGAATAGGACGTACATAATGTCTAAAAGAATGAAACGTCTCAATGATGAGTAGGACATTTATACTGTCTAAAAGAATTAAAAGTCTAAATGATGAATATGAAGTACATACTGTCTAAAAGAATTAAACAAATTAAATGATGAAAATGACGTACATAATGTCTAAAATAACGAAAAGTCTAAATGATGAATGGGACGTTCATACTGTCTAAAAGAATTAAACGTTTAAATAATAAATAAGACGTACATACTGTCTAAAAGAATTAAACGTCTAAATGATAAAAAGGATGCAGCTTTCGGCTATACAGATGAAGTATCAGCGTTATAGTGCCTAGTGAGATTAAAGTTGTATGAACAATCTTGATATTGATTACTTGAGAATTGAACATCTATGTAAGAAAGATGACGTCATCAATGAATACAAATATAAACAGTTTAAATAAGAAAGATGACGTCATCAATGAATACAGATATCATCATCATCATCATAAGTGTCTTGATGAAGTTTGGTGGATGAGACACTGTGCTGCTGAACAACTGACCAGTTTCCTCCACTTGACTCGATCATGTGCCAAGGCCTGTACCTCTGCAAAACTTTTCTTGGTCCATTCTGTGATGTTGTCACTCCACTTTTTTCTCTGTCTACCTCTCCTTCTACCACCTTGGACACTACCTTGCAGTACTGTTGTGGATAGACTGTTGGCTCTAGTGACATGGCCATACCATTTCAGTTTTCTCTTTTTGACAATGGTGAGGAGGTCTTCATAATGGGCGACTTTGTGCTTGATGGTGTCGCGTACTTCTTCATTTGTGATATGGTCCATTTAAGATATGCTAAGGATGGTTATGTAGCATCTCATTTCAACTGCCTGAATTCTTCGTTGTAATTCTGCTGTCAGGGTCCAGGCTTCACATGAATACATAAAGATTGAGATGACTAGAGATCTCAATAGTCTGATTTTAGTTTTCAGACAGTTGTTCTAGTCTCTCCAGATGGGTCTTAGCTTTGACATAGCTGCCGTTGTTTGTGCTGCTCGTGACAACATTTCTGCTCTTGATCCCTCTTCCGTGATTATGGAACCAAGATATTTGAATTGGCCCGCTGTTTCCGGTTCCTGTCTTCTGACTTTAATCTTGTTTGAGATTTGTTTGCTACTGTTTGTCATCAGCTTTGTCTTCTCGGCACTTATCTACATGTCAAATCTGGAAGATGTTTCATCCATGTTCTTCACTAAGGTGGCAAGCTCATCTTCACTACCTGCCAGCCCACCATTGTCGTCTGCAAAGCGGAGGTTGGTGATGTTACGCCCTCCAATGCTGACTGTCCAACAGTGGTTTTCCAGGGCTTCACTTATGATGCGCTCTAATTAGATGTTGAAAAGCGTGGGTGACAGGAGAAAGACTCGTCGTACTCCAACTGTTGTCTTGAACCAGTCCCCCACAGAACCTTGAGCAATTACTGCACTTGTAGCCTTAGCGTACAACTGATTGACAACACACCATCCATACAGATATAAACAGTCTAAATAAGAAATATGACGTCATCAATGAATACAGATATAAACAGTCTAAATAAGAAAGATGACGTCACCAATGAATACAGATATAAACAGTTTAAATAAGAAACATGACATATCTAGTACATACATAAACGAAACATCTAAATGATGAACCTTAATGGATATATTGTAAAAAGGAATAAACCGTCGAGGTTGTGGATCTGAAGCATACATTGTCTTGAACAATGAAAACGTCCACGTGATAAACCTGACTGGGATTTTGCCTACATGAATGAAAGTATATCTTATGAACATAACGTAAATATAAACGGAAGAGAATCAAGTTAAACTATTGAGTATATCTGAATATTTTGACGCAATGCACAAATAACCCATAGATTTATGTTGACTTGCTGAAAAACAAAAATGTGCCAAACAAAAAGATAATCATTATGTCGATAATTAAAACAAAGGAATTAAGAGTGATGTATCATTTAAATCCGAATCCACATATAGTATCATTTCAAATTTGTAGTATGTTAAATGATTGTTTGACACCTTGCATATATGCATATAGTCATGCATACACACATGCATACATACATACATACATGCATGCATGCATGCATGCATGCATACATACATACATACATACATACATACATACATACATACATACATACATACATACATACATACATACATACATACATACATACATACATACATACGTACAGCATTCACGTGAATAAAATGCAACATAAATAAAGAAAACAACAAAGGATTACCACATAAATCATAGATGCCTGACGAAGTCGACCCAGTTTGAGCATTTGTCTTCTCTGTGTTAATTGTATCCAATCTGTTTACAACTGATTCTGTAGTAGACGTTCTCTCATTTAAATTCCTTCAATTAAAGAGATAAGAAAAACATATTTTATTTTATATATCATATTATTTGGCAACGTTTCAAGATAACAAATTTGCATCCTCTAACCATGGAACTAATCTACAACTGGAATAAAGGATATTCTGGCAGAGGCCATGTGACACTTGGTATGTATATATGAAACGATAAATCGATATATCATAAATTAAAACGTCATTCATGATCAAAACAAAATTACAATGGACAAAATGTAACAAAAAAAAAACATTTGTATTTAGCGCCTCTATTTGAAACTTTAAAATTAATGTTGTCGTTAGTAACAGTCATACACGCTCACAAACATGTGTTTTAGCATTCACTGACGGTTAAGGACTTTTTTCTTATAACATTTTCGTAGATATATTTTCTTATATATATTATATAGCAACGTTGTTAGGCCATTAAACAAATCTTAGTTTGAAGATCATACCCTATGTCATATAAAAGCATGTTCAACAAAGTTCATTTTTTTAATACATTTAGTAACCAAATTTAACGTTGTCATACGTTTAGCTAAATATTTTTTTAAGGAAACAAACATTAGTAGAATTATCATACCATTAGTTTACAAGCCTTCTATACAATGAAACAAATAATACTGAGAAGAACATACCATTATATAACTAAGTGTATATTCAAACAACGCAATATTAATGGATTATTATGCTCTTAGTTCACTAATCAACAAACATATTTTAGTGTATATGTGTGTTTGTATGTTTGTCATACACTTAGATACAGGTATATTCAAGGTAACACTTATTCATGTGAATATCATAACCCTAGTCACATAAAAATCAAAGAAACAACTATTAGATGGGTATCATATCCTTAGTTCGCAAAGCGTGTAGTCAGAAAAACAATTATTAATGGGAATACCATATACTTATCTAAACATCTATTGTGGGAAACATATTAGTGTGAGAATAACGACCCTATTTATTTAAACGTTCATTGATGGAAAATCTTAGCGACAGTATCACAACGACAATTTATTAAAAGAAATATATACATTGGGTTATACACACTTATCTAAACGTGTATTCAACGAAACGAATCTTAGTATTATACCCTTACTACGCTGAACGTCTAATGAGTGAACCAAACAAAACTGGAAATGACATACGCTAAATGTCTATTAGGTGAAACAAAATATTACTGGGAATCACATACCCTTAGTTCGCTAAATGTCTATTGAGTGAAACTAAACATTAATGGGAAGGAATAACATACCCTTATTACGTTCAACGTCAATGAGATGAAACAAAAAGTTACTGGGAATGACATACCCTTGGTTTACTAAATGTCTATTTAACAAAACAAATATTTGTGAAAATAGCATATCCTATGTTCTCAAAACATATATACAACTTTTCATTGGGGTATCATACACTTACTTAGCTAAATATATGTTCAAGGGAACAAATAGTTCACTAAGGGTCTCTTCAAAAAACAAACATTTAGAGGGAATATCACGCCATAAATAAGATAAACTTCAGTTACACGAAACAAATATTAGCGGGAGTATCGGATATTTTGTTCGGTACAATTATATTCAACGAAATATTATGTTTGCCATACATTTAATTGGCAGAATGTCTTTTTAAGGACATATATTAGTTGTAGCATCATATATTTTGTTAGCTAAAACGTTTATGTTAATAAAAAATTCTAGGTTGAAAACTTTCTTGTGAGTATTTCGCAAAGTATTAATTAATATTTCGCAGTAGTGAGACAGCTTTAAAATGTTTTAGGAAAATATATATAAATTAGCAAGCGATATTGAGCAGACTATGTACTGCTTAAGAAATCAATATGTCCGCTCGTGAAGATAAATAAAAGGATTAATAGTTTGTGGTGATTTATCTTAATGTTTTTCTGTCTCGCTTTCCATGCAATAATATCCAAAACTAAAAACTGCAAAATTAGAAAGAATTAAACTCATTAGGAATATAATAATTTCGGTCCACCCATACCCGCTGGCGTTATCTTGCGCTGTGCGACCCGTCCTGCCTCGTCTCTTAATGACGCAAATAAGCACAATAATTGCTCCAATCAACAGAAGCAGAAGACCAACGGCAATACCAGCCGCTAGTGCCGTCGTAAGGTAATAACCATCTGAAAGGCAATGATATATATGTATATATATATATATATATATATATATATATATATATATATATATATATATATATATATATATATATATATATATATATATATTATGCGTGTGTATGTATACCATATTAAAAGGAAACGTGGCTGAGTTTCCTATTGATGAAATGTCTTGTACAAGATACAATTTTTAATACTTACATTTTCATTTTAGGTAATGTTGAAAAAGTCTTCACGAAGGAGTGGATCGACAAAGAGTTCAGTTTTCAAATTCTTTCCTAAAGTACGTTACTAAATTTGCAGACAATATTGATTCTTGTTTCAAATTGTTTCCTTGGTCTTTGGTGAGTACACATTATTTGATTCTCTCACTTCCAAAGCCACGTTAGAGAAACTTAAACATTGGTATTATTTTAATACTAATTAGTAACAGCTAGAGATTCATCAGTGTAAAAATATACCCTATTTGCACAAAAATGCGAGATTGTAGAAAGCTCGTCAATTATTCCTCTAACTGTTTGCGTGGGAATGAAAGTAGGTAGGTCGGGATAACGTAGAATAATAAAGGTAAAGGGTATTGATGATATGATTCATAACGCAAATTTTCATACAAATCATGCTAATCGACGCAATCATAATTGATAAGGTTAGTCTGTAACACAGTTCAATTCTTTCTGAAAAGATAATATAGTTATATTATTTTACATTTGATAGGTAAATTTGTGTAATGGGCAATGTTTCCTTCTCAACCAACACAAACGTTTAGCGTTATTAATATATAGAGGCAGAAACACAAGATTAATAATTATGCAAAATTAATTTAAATCTAGTTTTGTTTACTTACCCATTTCAATTTGTCTGTAACAAAGATCAGCGTTAAACTGTTAAGTTTATTTCTAAAAAAAAACGTGCTTATGGTAACAACTTTATAAACAATCATGTGTTTACATAATGAGTTACAAAACTATACAAACACTAAATAATGTTTGCAAGCAGAATACATGTAACCGTCCATTACATAATAAGCATTGTAAAAAAATATCGAAACAAATGTTTATATACTTGAATCCATGTTATGTTAAATTGTAAGATTTAAGTAAAGACTTATAATAAAACCTCGCAAGTATCTTATGGGCCTGTTTGCAGGAAACAAATGCGTATGTATCGTCAAAAGGGTACCTCTAAGTTAACTGTAAAGCAATATTTAGTCATTGGAAGCTGATGAGGTCTAAGATTTGGTTCATCAATTATCTTTAAGCTTCTAACGACGAATACGTTCCACAAATTGAAATAATTACTTTTAACGTATTATGTATGTCCTTACTAGACTAACATATATATTTCATTTAAGATGTTATGGGTCTATTTGGAACACAGTGACATGATAAAAACATCTGAAACTAATTTGAACAACAAATATAAGAAATATTGTATATTCTCTGCAATATCAATTTTCTTGTTTATTGGATTTTTCTCAAAAGACCGGTACAATTGCTCAGTATAAGCTCTTTTGAAGAACTATTTCAATATCTTTTAATGAACACGGTTAACTCACTGAAACGCTTATACTAAGGTTAAAAAGAATATGGCTTTAACATATGCTTGTAAGCAATCATTTCATTTATCTTTCAGGCTAAGACGATCGAACATATTTACCTGCATGATGGTAATCCATATGTAACTTTGCACATATAACCATAGTTACATGTCGCAAAAGTAAGCTGATATAGCTCACAAAGCTCCTCGTCAGAGGGTTTCGACGAAACTTTAAAGATAAAAACAAACAAAAAGAAAATCAAAATTTGAAGATTAATGTTTATATATAAATATAGCATGTGTATAAATGTAAAATACCATGCATAACTCCTCACTGGATGTTCTCCAGGGAATTTAGAGCAAACAAGGACAAGTTCAACACCTATCTATAAGAATTGAAATACCTATATAAATATAAAATTCGTCATTATTAAAGATATGCTAATCATAAAACAGCCATACACCATACATCTGAAATAAAGATAACTGAAAAACCATAATTGATACTATAATTTTGTTTTAAAATGTAAAAATACGTTTAAAAGGAATATGCAGTACATTCAAATTATACTGAGAAAACATTAGCTGATCATCATCGGATTACTATACTAGGATTTACACCCCTTTTGTTAGTAGAGCACACAGTCGGGATATCGTAAAAAAATGAAGAGGAATATTTTGTAGAGAGTGTGAAACGCACTGAAAATAAAACAATAATTTTTAAGGTCATATTCAAAAACATTTAAACATTTAATCTTTAAAGAACAGGTTGTGTGTATGCCGCTGTAGGTACATGTATGCCGCTGAAGGTACACGATTGCTGCTATGACTGGTTGATAATGAAAATGGTGATGTGTGTATCGTTCTGTGTGCTGGCATGAATATATCCAAAACCGTATGGGTGGTAATCGAGGGAATGCATGGTGCTGAACTATAAAGAATATATCCGAAATGGATGGTAATCGAAGGGAATGCATCGTGCTGAACTATTATGAATATATCCATACTTGTTTGAGCGGTAATCGAGGGGGATGGATGGGTGGTGCTGAACTATGAGTATATACTTGACTGTTTAGGAGCAAATAGAAAAGAGGATATGTAGCTGAGTTGAATACATATGTTCCTGACTTTTACGCTGGAAAGTAAGTATACATTTATATCATGGATGGCAAAAGCATCGAGTGAAAAAAAATATACCAATGTCAGAAACGTTTGTATTGCAGATGTGTTTTATTTAAAGAACGTATACAGATTTTACATCCTTAAATTAAGAGACTCGATATTCAGCGGTAGTGTTGAAAACGTAAATTCAGCTAATATATGTTTTTGAATCTAAATCAGGTATAATTGCAGTTTATTAGGTATTTCATTAAAGAAAGTCTATATTATCCTTCAGATGTTAAAGTGTTATTGTGAGAAGAGACTGGACAATATGGACGGGATTTTGAAGGAGTTGCCTGTACTGGACTGTAAAATTACAAACTTCGCATGTCTAAGAGTCATGCTATTTTTTCGTATTTTGTATTTTCTTCTTCCATTTAACTGTTTAATATCTGCTATTGAACGGTTATACTATCATTGTTGTCTCATTATGTTCCCACTTCTTGTAAATTTGCTTCTTTCATTGCCCAAGCCAGTGTTTGTGTATCGAAGTGTCATATTCTACAAAGCTCGAATACTTAGTTATACCCTGTCTTCCTGCAACTCTAACGTCTAGTATTCCAGTAGATTTGTTTTCAAACATAACTGAAGCACCGGATGCCAGCTCCACATTTGTCAACGTTAAAATGGCTGCAACGTCTGGTGTATTGAAGATGTAAATGTTGTAGTCAATGATCAAGCTTCCAGACCTGCAAGCAAACAAATTATACCATTTCACGATGAATAAAACACTGCGGTAATTTTCTTGAATTTATAGAAGAAGGGGAACATGCGATGTTGCTTTAGATGACTCAGACACAAGAGGGATAGAAAAAGCGAGGAAACCTTTTTGTACTGGATGACAAGAAGGACAAAGATACATTTCTTAAAAAAAGTAAACATAATGTGAAAGTGACGAGTATTATATTAAGTATTGTGGTACTTTCATTATACGAGGCAGAAGACAATAAAGACAAAAAAGAATCAGAAGAAGATGGAGAAAGTCATATATACCTAAAAATGGTACATCAATAATAATCGGCTGGTAACAATGGGTCATTATGAGGATAATATCGTAAATCATGTTAATCTTGAATTAGATTTGCAGATCACAGTTATATATATATATATATATATATATATATATATATATATATATATCCAAAACTAAACACCTTCAGGAATAATAATAGTATTTTACCATTCGAATACAAGATATTTAGGTTCGTATGTAGATGCAGTAAAATCGGCAAATGAATAACTTGAAGGGTTGAACAATTAAAATTAAGATTGCGGTCTTAAAATTTGTACATCATAACATTGTAATGTGGTTATCGTAATAGCCAAATCATCCTAAACGGTTCCGTTTAACTTGGTTAATTGTTGGTCACACCTATGTTGCTGAGTCCACGGTGCGAATGAGTAGTTTATATCAAAGAAAGTAGGTGCCAGATGACCTTTGTAACATTTATTTTGTTTGGAATTAATTTTGACGTATACAATACTTGATGATTACCCGAGCTAATATTTTGTTTTCTTAGTTTGCCGATAGGTTCTGGTCTGCAATCGGATCGTCTTCTATTGTTTTTTATATTGTTTTGACCTGGGTTGCAGCTTGAACTATTATTGTCATAATACATTAAGACTCAATGCTCAGCAATTCCGATTAAAGGATTGAATACTTACGCCAGTGATATGATTTCAATCCTCTTGAGCTTATCCATCATTTTCTGGCGATAGAATTCTACAAGCTGGAAAGAAAAAGAAACAATTTACATAAGGAGTTTGCATATGTATATGCCAGTGATACAAATTACCATTCATTTGATATTATAATCTATTCATTATAGCTTGAAATAAATCTCTGCACATATGGTAGGTTACAAAATGTTGTGTATATTTTGTGTTATTACGTGAAATTAATTTAAATAAATAATGTAATTATATGTCCAATCACACCCGTAATCAGTGTTTGTATAAGACAATTCCATAACACACTTATCACAGCGAGCACCTGTTTTATTCCACTCATTTTCCAATTGCGTGTCTATTTGATAACCTTTCAAGAATTCATGGATATCTTTTACTTCTATGTCCGAATTTGTTGCCAATTCATACCCAGTAAGGGTATATTAGAATATAGGGTGGAATCTGTATAAAAACGTTAAGAGGATCAAAATATTTGGGTTGATGTCATGCGCAGTAATGTTATGCATAGTTACAGTATGTGATCTGAATACTGTTTTGGGCCTATTATTCAATTTATATTCTAGGTATGAACCCCTGGTACACTGGCAGTGGCATACCTAGTAATTGTATGCATGCTAGTAAATATTGATCTCAATAGCGTCGATGATCTGTCATAAAAGCCACAACTGTATTTCCTCACACCGTTACCTTGTTCGAACTACAATCTGAAATGTGTTGTCCATTTACAGGCGATAAGGCAAACTGAACTCACATGCACACACAAAAATACACTAGAACTTGTTTAATTATATGAATAGCTGCCTCCATTTCATTCATGTTTATATTGTTGAAAGGATCACGAATGGCCTAATATGGCATAAATACGCATTTGCATTTGGACTGGATTAATTAATCATTGGTTTTCCTCTACAGTATTCGGAAATCACGTTTTTATAACTTCTGGATTGCTCATGCTTGCCTAGGGATCTCCTACAATAGCTCAATAACTACACAATGAATATTCTAAAAATGAATAATGAATTGCGTCAATTGAAATTTGGTTTGCTAAACAAAGTTTATTAAATACAATGTGGGTCAGTAGAGAGACCCATCTTAAGTGCTCATAAATTAGAAAGAAAACTTAATTTTCATTTGAAACAGTACAATATATACAGATTTACATAAAAATGTACACATTCCATGTTTCTTTTGTTGATCAGTAAAATTCCTTTCATTTTTTTCTCGATTAATATATAACGTTCCTATTCATGAAAAATTCACCATGATTGCTTACCGTAACTTTGGCTGCATTTGAAAAGTACTCATACGTTGCCATGACATTCAGATTCTCACCGTTTTCTAAAGCTACATCAAGCTTTACAGACATCACAACAACGGTTTCGCCAACTTTTGTAGAGAATTTCAAGAGATTATTAATAAATGTAATGTGAATATGTTTTCATTTAATAATTGGGTCTTTAATACAATGTAAATATTACTCATTTGTGATATAAACTTTAAATTGATATTTGAAATATTTAATGTCACTGGATAAGTTATTGATCTAGATTTGAATCCCTGTTCTATATCATATATATATATATATATATATATATATATATATATATATATATATATATATATATATATATATATATATTGTAAAATAGCCTGAGTAGATGTAAAATAGCCTGAGTAGATTAGAAATGACATTATGCTTCTCAATTACGTGTAACAACGTGTAAATAATGTAGATATAATAACGTTTACATTAAAAGTTTGAGTTCAAGTTTGAGACTTTAACAACAAAATGCGAAAATAAAAGAGAGGAAAGTGGTATACCCTTAATAAATATGCAACGTTTCTTGAATTAGTATCATTTGCAAGCTCAGTTGATAAGTAAATTAAATCCAAATAATTCCAGCCACAGTATATTAAACAGTTGAAAACATGGTTCGAGTTTAGCTTTACGTTCCGTAACATAGTTATCGTTTTCGTAAGTGCCCAACACGAACCAGTATATACTGAATAAAAAGATTTCTCTTTAAGATTCATATGCCAAAGTAGATGTTAGTTATCATTTTCATATAATGATACTAATATGGAACCGAAATGAAATTCAGTTACTTGATTATCAATTTATCATACGTCAGTCATGATTCCATCTGTTTGTGATACCTTGCAAAACATTAAAATATTAATGTTAGCTATGTACTAAAAGGGTAGCATGGGTTACGTGTTTACATTTGCTTGAAACAAAGTTTTAGAAAATGAAATATTTCCATGTACTGGAAGATGAAGGTATATAAAACCTTGTTTACTCAAATTTAGACCATATTTAGTTTTAACGAACACAAATGATACATACCTTGAAGTGCTGGTGTAGTTGAAGAAGGGACATCTATGAAATAATGTTAAAAAAGTTTCAAATGATAATTTGCATTGAAAAAAAGTTCCGATAAGCTCTACAATGTTTTTGTTTTTAAAATATCAATAGTTTATGTTAAAAACTACGTAAACTTGTTTTTCTTGTTAAATATACTTTCTAAAATTAAATACAATGAAATTAAATATCAAACTAGTAGTGACTATTAAACCAATATGTTAATGATTATTGTTGTAATAATTGATAACGTGTGCAAGCCAGCAAGGATCTTTCACCGAATGAACAACTTAAATAATATTAAACGGTTAATGTTGTATAATGTAAGAAATATTCATCGTTATTACTCCATTGTGACAAAAAACAATTGATCTTTCAGGATAATTTTTTAAAAAAAACTTTTTATTTGCGGCATAGTAATATGGAAAAACATTTATCTGCATATTTGGGTATATTCGCGGTATCGGAGGGAAAGTAACTTTTGTTTTCTACAATGGGATTAAATTTCAACAATAGAAATAGAGAATTATAAATTTAAATGAAAAACGTACATACCATGATAAATGATATGTTTAACAAAAGGTAAATATATCAGCCAAATATGTCAGCTACTAAAGGTGTTCAAATTATGTACATTGTAATTAGGATATAGTTCAGCAAATACATAATTACATTAAATGTATATTGCTCAGAATCAACCGGAAAATTGATAACCCTCGGATAATTTGAATGTCTATGATTTATCATACCTGGAATACATTGGTTTCTCTGTCGTACATAGCCCCTGAGGCATGAACATTCATATCCTCCAATCGTATTATGGCAACCCGAATTAGGCATTCCTATACATATCTGTGGGTTACGCGTGCACTCGTCAATGTCACGATCACATCTACCCTCCCATCCAGTTTTGCAGATGCATGTTCCATTTACATGATCGCATGTCTGAGTCTCATTAACTGCGTTGCTATGGACACACTGACACATCTCTTTGCACCCAGCTGCATATGTGTTATTACCACACGCTGAAATTGATTAGTAGCTTTGACAAACATAATTATGCATAGGTGTTATTACCACTCGCTGAAATTGATTAGTAGCTTTGACTAACATGATCATGCATAGGTGTTATTACCACACGCTGAAATTGATTAGTAGCTTTGACTAACATGATCATGCATAGGTGTTAATAGTGCCGTTCATACTTTTATTTGTAACTACAGCCTGGACGATATACACCAACCCGAAATTGACATTTTAAACACTCATAGTATTTCTTTGTTTTAGATAATAATTTCGCAGAATATATAGAGCAAATATGTGAGAAACATTATTGCATTCTTTAAGAGTATCAATCAGCTTAAAGAACAATTCAATAATTCCATGGCTTGCAGCATCTATGATTAATAGCTTTGTCTGCCATGACGCGAGCAAAAGTTAGATGATATAAAATCGGAAGCATATGTGAGAGGCAATATAATTTTATAATAATGTAAAATGACATTAGTTATAGCTTTAAATTACCATGTCAGACACTTTCCATTTTAGTAATGCTCACATCACGAGAGCCAAACTGCATTATGTTTAAATTAACCTCTGGCGTAATGTCAAAAATATTTAAATGAACTGGAGAGCGCTTCTTGATTAAAATAATGTTTCAACTTCTTAGATTTTTTTAACAAATACCCCGATGAAGATATATATATATATATATATATATATATATATATATATATATATATATATATATATATATATATATATATATATATATATATTACAGGTTCTTACCAACACATGTAACATTATTTTCCAGCAAGCGATATCCATTCCAGCATGCACAAGTGTACCCTCCTATTTCTTCTATGCATTGTTGGTTACATCTTGCATTAACATTGCAGTCTGTGATGTCTGTTTGAATATAATTATATGAATTAAATAAAGTGAAAACTTGGAACATGCAATAAATTCCTTGTACATTATACTGATATTGAAAACGTATACGAGATATGATATTTGATGCAAACATTTATTAAAGTATAACATGTGAAGTGCAAACTATCCTATAACAATATAGTTGTGTTTTCTATTTCACTTGTTTGAAATAACTTTCATAAAGCACTGATCTCTGTATGTACTAGATATAATGGTTTTGTCCGACGAATGTTCAGTTTATTTTTGTGACACTGAAGACTTTTAGAGTTTCTCTAAAGTGTGAGGAAATGACTTACTAGCTGAAGTATTTATGTTAGGAGTAGGAAGGGTTCCGATGACTATATGGGATGCTTTCACTTTAGTTCAATGAAAGTGGCCCCCTGGACATTATATAAAGATTTATTAAGTAGAACGCATGAAATGCGATTCTTTCAAGACAAAAAATTATGCAAAACTCTCACTCTGTAGTTTCTCTTTTCAGCAAGATGAACAATGATGCAAGTATTCTTTAGAAATCACCAAACGTATTCATATTTGAATACTAGTGCTCTAAAACATGAACATAAATGACTAAGAATTTCCAGATTATCATATATAATTTTACACAGTACATTGACACGATGTATATTATCATTTCTAGTCTTACCTATACAGTCATTTTGTTCACTGTTCCACTCAAAGTCCTTGCTACATTGACACACGGCATTGCCTCTGCTAATGGCACACTGTGCCCTTTTAGATGCACAAAACTCTGTTTCATTTCTAGGGCACGCTGTTATTGCTGTAAATAATAATAATAATAATAATAATAATAATAATAATAATAATAATAATAATAATAATAATAACAATAATAATAATAATGGCTAGAAGAAAATGCGAGGCACGTTACTGACTACAAGGTGGCGAGTAATAGGTACGGTTTACAACTGTAAAGATATATCGATTCAAAAGAGATTAAGTCCAGTAAAACAAATGTTATCATGGATTGACGATCACATCTTGTCAAGCAGAAAATATAGCGTAAGTTAAATGGAATTTAAAATACAAAGCGGGATAACATTCATTCGGAATAAGGCTACGTATAAAATGTTACGCAGAAAGATTCATGAGAAAAGGAAAAACATACACGCGAGATATGACTAGGGAATTTCACAATTTATGAATGCAAAGAAATGTGCATATGTATATTATATTATTAATATACAATAACGAATTTATGTCACACATTGACAAAAATGAGCATGACCTGCGATATTACTTCAAAAGTATATTCGTATTCTCAAAGGTTCTGTCTTACGTTTGCATTTGGTTGTGTTGTCCACGTCGACCTTAAACCCAGTGGAGCATAAGCACCGATAACTTCCTTGCAGATTATCGCAGATATGCTCGCAATTATTAGACGGTTCACATTCATTGACATCTGTAAGACAATATCCATAATATATTATTTTCTAATGAAGTTGTTTCAATGTTCGTTCGATTAAAACGAAATATTAGCGATTTAGCATGTGGACCAATCAGAATTGTTATATCTGAGACCCAGTTTCATAAGTAATGGAAGAACAATTGTTATATCAAGTGATCCATTGTAGAAGTTTAATCATGTGTAATATTTAGGAACAACCAGAAATGACGATTCGAAAGCGCAATAGAACTGATCTATGCAAATACATTTCCCTGTGAAATGCTTAATGGTATGAACATGGAGTGTGTAACAAGGAACCATTCTGCAATGGGTACTTGCAAATAATCACTCGACAAAAAAAGAAAGAAAAAAGTACAAAAATAAAGACAAACTATGAAATAAACAAGCCATGCAAGCTAAACAAAGGATAAATTGTATCCAAAATATATTACCAACGCAGCGTTTGTCCTGCCATATAAAGCCTTCATTGCAAGTGCACGAATAGGATCCATCCGTATTGGTGCAGTTTTGGTCACATATATTTAGAACTGGATCGTCACATTCGTTTAAATCTGATGTAATAAAATCATACATTTCAGATATAATAGGGATACATGAAGAAATTCATACATTATTCTGGATATACTGTTAATATTAACATATACATTACTCTTTACAGTTTTCTATTCCTGTTATTGTTGATTTTCCCTTTGAAGACCCTTCAGCGAATGTCAATACGATGCGACATGACATAACAGTAGTTTGCCTGCAATAAACACTTGAATAAGCGCCAGAGCGCATGTTTTTGGAAACACTTATTATAACTTCAAGAAACATTCATTAATCTTTTCTGTGCTGCAGTATATAAAAATATATCGATTTCGGAAATGGACTGTCTCTAAGAGAGATGGGATAGGCTTTAGCCTTCAGATGTCGTTCTATTCTGTTTCGTATATAATCTAAAGAGCATGGTACATAGTCAGAAACATTGGCTATGGGAATCGTTTTGAACATCTCGGTTAACTATGTGTTGAAATGACTCGTAATGACGTTTTCAATAAAGCGTGTCGTACTTTTGTTTCCATACAGCCATCACTACAAATTTTGAAAACCAAATTCAGTCTCCTTTTCCGGTAAAATTAATATTGGTGATTCTATCAATTCATCCACTTTGTCAGCGTTGGCATGTCAATATTAAAATGGCTTAAACATACAGATTAAAAAAATCAAAGTGCTGACTTAAGAGTCTATTGTATGTATACAATATAAAGTAGTTCCTTTATTCATGTGAGTGCAATATGAAGTTCACGTGAATGCAATAACATAACACACTGACGCAAACAAAAATGAGCATACATTCAGATAAATATCTATATATATCTGTATCTATATCTATATATATATATATATATATATATATATATATATATATATATATATATATATATATATATATATATATATAGGATTTGACATCCCGCTTTAATGCCATCTTTAATATGACTAAGTTTTGTTGTTTGCCTTTGTTTTAGTAATGGTTTGATCCAATAAGCAATACTTGCCCTTGCAGTCGACGCTATTGTTACTTTCTCTAATATATCCAGTCTGACAAATGCATAAGTAGGACCCTGCAGTGTTGATACACTTCTGGTGTTTTCCTGGACATAGGCTGTTGTTCAAAAGACATTCGTTGACGTCAGTTGCACAGGTGGGTCCTTGCCATCCGCGTTTACATAAGCACCCTTTAAGTTTATCACATTCGACTGCTCCTATTCCACAATTGCATGTGTTGTTACAGTTTTTACCGTAGTGGAACTCATCACATTCTGAAATGAAAATAATTATAAAATGTACAATATATTCTTAAAAATACTATTTAAACAAGGAACTTTCTTGAGTAAGACACCTAAACGGTGGTTTCAAAGTTTCAGTAGCTTTAAGAATGCATATCTAATTCCGTCACCGATGAAACAACGTGCCATATAGATTATGAAGGGCTTTCCGTGAAACATTAGAGAATCTATAACAATATTTTACTTATAACACAAAATAAGTTTTAGAATAAACCTGGTTTAAATATGATCAAAATTAAGCTCGATCAATCTAGAAACTTAATATAGAACGTTGTATGTGTGCGCTTCAATTTATTAATATTACCATATTTGTTACTCCCTACCATTAGCAGATGTTCAGTCAGAGCAAATAATTATATCAAAATAGACATCAGACAGAATCTTAAAAGTGTCACAAATAACATTTAAGAGGGTGTGTTACATGTCTATATCTGAATTTGCTTTGTTATCGACAACATGACCGAAAGGAAGTATTTCAAGAAAAATGACATTTTGAAATTTAATTGATTTTCCTAATATTCCTTGTTTAACATCATCTGGATCTGGATTTATGAAGTACTACGTTGTAGATATATACTTATTATCCTCACCGAACAATAAAAAACCGCAAAACACTTTGGGTAACCAAGGAATGCAAATAAGCCATTAGACAACGCCGAGAAGCATTAAACCAATTCAACAATCGTCCAACGCCATAAAATGTAAACAAATCTCGTATTGCCCGGGCTAAAACTCGACGCACAATCAAATAATGTAAACGTGCATCCTGGAAGAAATATATTTCTTCTTTAAACTCTCGTTCCTCAATGTAACAAGTTTGGGATACTATTCGAAAAATAAATGGAAAGATGAAACACAATTATATTCGACACTTGAAAACAAACAATAGAAATTTTAGTTCGAAACGTGACATAGCAGATATTCTTGCCGATAGTTTCTCAAAACACTCATCATCATCTAATTATTCAGAAACTTTTCGAAGATTAAAATCTCAACAAAACAATGTCAAGTTTAAAATTCACATCCAACAAGTCTGAAATCTATAGCCAGCTGTTTTCTTTATTGGAGCTTAGGGAGGCTTTAGACAAAGCCCATGATACACCCGCTGGCCTGACGAAGTACATTACCAGTTTTTCAAAAACCTCCCAGACCCTTCTCTGACATTACTTATGAAAATCGTTAATGATTTATGGATTGCTGGTAATGTACCTAAGAGCTGGAAAGAAGTAACAGTAAATACCAATTCCCAAACCAGGTAAAGATAACAAAGATCCAAACAGGTATCAGCCCATTGCATTGACAAGCTGCGTGTGCAAAACAATGGAACGAATGATTAATTCTCGGCTTGTATGGTACTTGGAAAGTAACAATTTAATATCTTCTTTTAACAGTGGCTTTCGTATTGGTCGTAGTACCAACGATCATCTGGTTAGACTGGAAACATTTATTCGCGATGCATTTATCAAGAAGGAACATTTAGCATTCTTTGATTTATAAAAGGCCTATGACAACATGGAAGTACGGGATGCTAAATGACCTGCATGATCTGATTATAAAAGGCCGACTGCCATCTTTCATATCAAATTTTCTCTCTGACAGAGAATTCAAAGTACGAGTGGGTTTTACCATCTGCGATGTTCAGCAGCAAAAGATGGGTATGCGCCAGTGCAGTATTTTATCTGTGAGGCTATTTAATATAAAAATCAATATCATCACCAATTCTTAGCTCCTGGTGTTGATTGCTCATTATATGTTGATGATTTTTTACTTTGTTATCGATCAAAGCACATGCATACCATTGAACGGCAACTGCAAAAAAATATCAACAAGATCCAAAATTATGCAGGTAATAACGGTTTCAAATTTTCAAATTCGACAACAGTATGCATGCATTTCTGTCAGTTGAGAAGACATCATGATGACCCTAGACTCACGCTAGACGGAACACTTATTCCAGTTGTTGAGGAAACAAAGTTTATGGGTATATGATCTTCGACAGAAAGCTGACATTTATTCCACACATCAAGAATTTGAAAGCTAAATGCTTAAAAGCTTTAAATCTACTTAAAATAATTGCTCACACTGACTGGGGTACTGATAAAAAAGTCTTCCTCAATTTGTATAGAACATTTATCCGCTCCATACTAGACTATGGATGCGTTGTTTATGGTTCAGCTGAGAAGTCGTATTTGAAAATGCTAGACCCAATTCATCATCAGTAAATAAGACTTGCTCAAGAGGCATTTAAGACATCTCCATGTGAAAGCCTTCTCGCGAAAGCGAGTGAACCACCTTATCGCACTGCACATAAATACTTTCTGCACAGTACGCTCTCAAATTAAGATCAAACCCTCTTAATCCTGCTTTTTCGGCTGTTTTTCAACTAAAATACAAAACGTGATATGAAAATAAACCAAATGCCGTACCTTCATTTGGCGTTAGAACAGCATCCAACCTTGACAATATCAAAATTAATCTCTCTACAGTTCAGAAATTGTTTGTCTCGAAAACACCACCTTGGCTCCTTAAGCAACCCAAAGTAATGTTTACGTTACACGATGGGAATAAATCTGAGACAAACCCTGCCATATTCCTGAACTCTTATCATGCGCTCAACGATTTTACAAATTACACTAAATTTATACTGATGGATCAAAGGTTGATGAAAAGGCTGCTGCAGCCATCGTTAGTGGCAAACACACAGTCAAAGTGCGCTTGCCAAATGATGCGTCCATATTTTCATCGGAACTCAGACTAATAGACCTTGCTCTGAAATTTATCGAACAAAAATCGCGTTGTAAATAGCATTATCTTATGTGACTCACTATCAGTGCTTCAGTCGCTACACGATAGAAAACTGTATAATCCATTATTAGTAAATATTCTCGTCCAAAACTCTGAGCTTAGTACCTCCTAAAAGACAGTATAATGTTGGCTACCTAGCCATATTGGTAATACAGGTAATGAATAAGCAGACCGGGATGCTAAGATGGCTCTATTACAAGAATCATCGGATTTTAAATTACCGTTTACTGATTTTAAACCTTGTATCAAAAAGTACCTACGCCATGCCATCAAACCAACCTGGGAGAATGGACTCCTTGCTACATAACTTTCCGTCTGGAGAAGGTTGGAATTGCAAGAATCAGAATCGGTCATACATACATTACCCACTAACAATTACCAAAATGTGAGGAGCCACCATAGTGCGTTTCTTGCAATGAACCATTCTTCTGTTTAGCACTTTGGGACCGAGTGTTCAGACCTTCCACCTACGAGTGATAAGTACTATGATGTACATGATGAACTTTTCGATACTATACAAATCACTTGTATTTTAGATTTCCCGAAGGAAGTAAATGTTTATTTTAAACTACAACTTGTATGCCACCACCTGAAATATTTCTATCTAATGCAAATACGGCCTTTTATCTTTAACGTCTTTTCATCAACATACGCCATTTACATCTCCCGTAGATTGGGAAGCTTCATATGTTCCTGTTACCAACATCCTATCATCCATTTTATATTTAACTATTTTGTTTTGTTATATCGCTGGTCGATATAAAACCTTTATTATTTTTTAAATATGTGTAAGTACAACCTATTGCATGGCGCTAAATAGCCTAAGTGTGCTGGTGCGCCGTTAAAAAATCAAACAAAGATAGATACTTTATCAAATGCCGTCTTACCTCTACATGTGACTCCGTCATTGTCCAGCCGGTATCCGTCATTACAATTACAGGAAAAACTTCCGTTCATGTTGACACAATTACCTGGCTGACTGCAGGAGGTGTTCTTCTCACATTCATTTATATCTTGTAAAAAACGTTGGCAATATTTTACATCTTGATATATTTATATATTGTTTCTAAATGGATCTATTCATTACGTTTTAGATGTTATATGCCTTGCATGCATTACAAAATTGCACTGAATCAAGACTGATCATTGAAATAGGCTAATTCTGTCCTATTGATTGATTATCTCTTGACAGTTTAATAATTGTAATGAGGTTAATTTCAAAACGGCAAAAAACTCCCGAAGGACATTTTTCACATTTAACAGTTCACAAATCATACAAAACAGGTTACTTATTATGTGACAGACATGTTTTTTTTTATTAAATTGCACTGTTTACAAAGCAGATATTTATTGATAATTGTATTTCTCGTGTAATCAATATATTACACACACAAATATAATAACAGAATCAAGAAAGAACATAACGTGGTAGAGAATAAACTAAAGGAACATCATTTTGACTCAGACACACTTTAGCTCACTGATACACTGATTCCTAATACGATCAGTCGCAATAGCATCACTGGATCTACATAATTGTAAAATTTAAATCTACTTCTGAAAATTTGGTATTGTGTAGTAAACGTTATTTTGACTACTTATCATTCAAATCAGGTGATACTGAGTATATTTAAGCTGAACATTTCTAGCGTTGGAGGACACAACATAAAACAATTTATTTGCGTTTCTCAACGAAAGATGTAGTCCTGATCTTAACGGACACAGTAAACAGTTATTTTGGAATTGGGCCTCACCATTATCAACTTGTAGGTTAGAATTCTGAATCTAATTTTTGCACGTTTTAATATTGCGGGCACTCCTCGGACTGAATAACTGCTGTAATGTGTAAATCGTCTGATTGGAATGGAAAGTATATGTGTGTCTTGGGGGAATTTGAAATGAGCACATGTATTTTCAATGAAACTTCTGTCAAGCAGTACTTACCAGTGGTTACTGCATTTCTCACTTTTGTAGTGGCTGATCAGATTTGTATTCACATGACGCTGCTATTACCTCTCAAAACGGGATTCAAAAGGTCTCATTAAAACATTCATAGGTTGTTCTACACTGACGTTGATGTTGTGCTCATAGCCCATTCTAGTATTGGGGTCTGACATACAAGTTGTTTTTATTGTACGCAAGACAAAGTTGGAGGAGAGTTCATACACTCTTGTGTCATACCTCAGTGGTGAATGACGTAAGGTACGTGACATTTGTAAATAACGAATAATATCTTATCAGAACATTTTCGTTATGACACTCACTTATGCGATCCACTTCGAGCAAATTGAAACGAAGAGTTCTACAGGTTCTTATGTGGATAGGAAAATAAGCTTAATGCTTGCATTACCAACAGTTTGGTAGAATATGTTTAGTACTGATGAATGTAGTACTACATTGAAAATTCGCCATGACGTTTTCTTAGGGAATTAAATGATCCAATTGTAGACAACTAGCTAAAATGCAAATTCAGACCTCCTTAAATGCACTCATTGCCTTCTGAAACAATAATACTAATAATTCTAATAAACATGATATTTCTAATACTACTACTGATAATAATCATTTAGAGTAATACCTATTTTAATAAAGTCTATAATGGTCCAGGAATAGGGGGAATTGTCTCCCTCGAAAAACATTTAAAAAAATACTAAAATAACAACAACAAAAAATACCACCAATAACAGAAACAAAACGAACCCTGGGTTTTCATGCCCCTGGGTTGAATCAGGTGCAATTGGTTTCCCGGTTCTTCCAAGGAGAGCTGATTCCAATGTGCTAACTTGCTTAGCATACTCCATAGGATAGGATATGATAGAAACATTATTTTAAGATGATTGTACACATTATACACACAAACATTTAGTGCTGGCATTTCGAAGAGACAAGGTGGAGCCTAAGTTGTGATTTCAGGAATCGTGCTATATTTTGTTATTGATGGTAAAAGTGGAAAACTAACTAATATTGTTGAAAAAAACCCAGAAGGGTAGATATATTGGAGAAGATATGCTTGGCCAGTTACGTAACTTTCTGCACAACTAAAGGTAAATAAACAAAATGTAGAAGACACGTTGGCAGAATAACACGGGAATCGAAACGCGGTAGTGCAGTGTCCGCGTATACCTTGATGTATTTGAGTATGACCTGTAATAACACATGAGTGTATCGAATATGTCAATTATATACAAAGCGCTGAGTGGCGGACGCCCTGTGGTGCAAACTGATGATACTATTGGATATTCATTAATGAGTACCAATAACCTAATTGTCCAATGAAATTAAGATGTTTCATAGATTTAGTTACAAACAATTTGTGGGAAACTAACGTACCGATTTTGCAGCTCAATTATTTACACACACACACACACACACACACACACACACACACACACACATATATATATATATATATATATATATATATATATATATATATATATATATATATATATGTGTGTGTGTGTGTGTGTGTGTGTGTGTGTGTGTGTGTGTGTGTGTGTGTGTGTTACATGAGTGTCAACTACATTTCAGACACGTGCAATAACTTCATATTTTCCCTTTACCCGGGAAAAATAACAGCTTAATAAACGTGTTCTATAAGTTGGTTGAAAAAGTTTGTTCTTTTTCGTTCATGAACCAGTGACAGTATCTTCACGGTCATAACATTTTGTTTTACAGATGACGCAATGAAACCTAAATAAGAACTGACCATTTAAATGACAGAGCATTTTGCATGGTTTTGAATATAAATTAGAAGTTTATTAGAGGCGTACTACTGTGTCCAGTAATAATATATATACAATGTAATTCAATTATGTACCGTTATACTTTCGTGCATCTGGATGCAGAATATACATCATCACGACAGTATTGCTATAATGATGATAAAGTTGTATTGAGTACGTTTATATTTCTGCTCATATCATAGTACAGATATAAAACAAATTCAATCAAATTTCCTACCTTTACATGTTTTCCCATCTGTATCAAGAAAATACCCCTGTTGACATACGCATGCTGGCTTCCCATTTTCTACCAAGCAAATGTGACTGCAGTTGATATTACCTAGCTTAGCACAGATATCAGTCTCTGCAACAGGAATATAATGAACTTAGATTAGTATTAAACTTATATATATATATATATATATATATATATATATATATATATATATATATATATATATATATATATATATAAATATATATATATATATTCTATTACAGTATAAATGTCTCGATGTCAATGATTGTATTTCTCAAACATGTAATGTTCACAAAGAATGGTTTCCAATTGCAAAATATTTTCTTAATTCAATCTCCATAAGTACAAAGTGGATTCCTAAGCAACTTTAGTCATATGTGACATATTTTATTATAGGAAAGAATACGTTGTATTCACTGTTAAGAATAATACAAGTAATGCAATTAGGTTAAACAGCTGTTTGAAAAACTAATCTCCTAGGTTTGTAAATCCGAAATAAGCCAATGTTTTAAAACGAATTTTGTGATATTCAAAAGATGGAAAGGAATTTGGAATATATATATATATATATATATATATATATATATATATAGAGATATATATATATATATATATATATATATATATATATATATATATATAGATATATATACATATATATATATATGTACCTTTTTCACATGTCTTTCTGTCCGTTCTTAGTTTATATCCATACTCACAATAGCAGTTGTATAGACCTGGAGTATTTTCACATATTTGTTCACATCCTGAAGTTCCTATTTTACATTCATCCACGTCTGTGTTATTAAAAAGACACGTAACTTAAATAATATAATATAATATAATATAATATAATATAATATAATATAATATAATATAATATAATATAATATAATATAATATAATATAATATAATATAATATAATATAATATAATATAATATAATATAATATAATATAATATAATATAATATAATATAATATAATATAATATAATATAATATAATATAATATAATATAATATAATATAATATAATATAATTATTGCTCCAATGTGGCACCAGTACACATTATAAAAAGACATTCTTCAGATCTCAAAATTAATTACTAAATGCAGCCTATAATCCTTTTCATTTAGTGGACTATTAGATATTATTCACAAGTGTGTGAGTCTTTTTGAAGGATATTACACAATCAAATTGTCACTACTATATATGAAAACACAATGCATACACGTTTATTGAAGGAAACGTTTATTACCAATGCATTTATATCGATCATTCTGATCTAATTGGTATCCTTTTTCACATCCGCACGTGAAGCCACGCAGAGTGTTACTGCAAAGTTGTGAGCATTTGTTCCAGTATGGAACTGAGCACTCATCAATATCTGGAAATAGTGAAGATTCAGATTATGAAATATTCGTATTGTTAAACTCTCGTTTAAATCAAATGAGTGGATAGTGTATCTTTACACAACTGACACACTGAATAACATCCATTTTCTCATATTTTCAAACATGTATCTTCCTTAAGGTAACAAATTGCATCCAACATATGCACATGTATCTTACATCAAACATATGTATTTGATACGTGCACCTTCAGCAGGTTATGTGAAGATAACATTCTCAAATATTTATTTTGTGAGATGCACAGTCTTATTATCATTATCATGGTGGTAAAATGTTTTGTGGATATAATTGCTGTTTCTAACCTGTTCATCTCGTAGCTGGTTGATATTTGGTCGTGATTATTAGTACTAGTACTAGTGTAATGCTCAATGCATATCATTAAGGTAGAGTGTATGGTACTCGTGATATTCAGTTGGAGTTGGACACGAAATATTGTGCTAACATTCATCATTAATAAATACATTTTTGTATGATGACTATGCTATACATTTATAAAGGGAGACTATTGTACATATTATAATTCCCCCCCGCCCGCCAAATAGACGAGTTATCCTAAAACCAATCATAATTGTATGCATGTAAAGCTTGAGACACTTTGTAATTTATTTGACATCCCATATGACATAACTCCTTCCATTTTAAAGTGCTATAACTGGTATTTATCCGCATGGAAATGAGAATAGCTGTAAATAGTTAAAATTGTCTAAGCTATAAGGTTTTTCTTGACGATTTGACAAGATTTGTTTACAATTTGGAAGCAGCTGGTTGAAAGACTACGCCTTTAATACTTTTATTTATTGCTGTTGTCGTTTACTTTTAAAAATCAGCCGCAATATAATTCATTAAAATTCATCGGTGCAAGAATGAAGCCTAACATACAATTTTTCATTTGTTTTATAAACAAATTTAAATGCATTCGTCTTGTGGTCTTTACTTTGGGATAGTTTAGTTATATAATAATCATTCTTTAGTTTAAATTAGCTACATAATATGATTATTTCATTATAGAATGTCAGTATTCTATTTCATAAAACAAATGCGCGTTAATGTTGTCAATTTTCAATTGAAACTGCATACATTATCAATCTAATGGTATCCTTACTACCAACATTGCTCCAATTGTTACATCTACAATGACTACTGCACATGATGCAACTGCTAAGAATATTGTTACTGTAACATTAACTATTAATACTACTGTTAATTGGTTGAATGCCAGACCTTGACAGCTTCCCGAGTCGTTCTTCTTGAAACCATCCACACATTGGCATGTATACGTTCCTGCCAAATTTTTGCAGAGTGAGTAGGGATCGCTACAAATATTTGGAGTTTGCGTACATTCGTCGATGTCCTGCTGACACTCTTTACCCTCCCAGCCACTTTCACATTTACAACCTTTTACAGGATGACACTGTACTCCGTGTGTACCGCAATTGCAAATTTCTTGGCAATAGTTACCATACTTTGGGTATTTGCATTCTGTAAGAGAAAGGACGATGAATTCGAAGACTTCGTTATCATTATTATTATTATCATTTGTATTTACATTATTTATTATTATTATTACTATTATTAATAGTAGCAGCAGTAGTAGTATTAAAGTATTATTATTATTATTACATTATTATTATTAGTAGTAATATTAGTATTATTATTATTATCATTTTATTATTATTAATATCATTATTATTATTATTATTACTATCATTATTATTAGTATTATCATTATTATTACTATTATTATTATTATTATTATTATTTGTATTATTATTATTATTATTTTTTTTTAGTATTATTATTATTATTATTATTATTATTATTATTATTATTATTATCATCATTATTATTATCACTATTATTATTACTATTATTAAATTATTATTATAATTATTATTATTATTATTATTATCATCATTAATATTATTATTTTTATCATTCTTATTATTATTATTGCTATCATTAAATTATTATTATTATTATTACTATCATTATTATTATTACTATTATTATTAGTGTTACTATCACTATCATTATTATTAGTATCATTATTATTATTACTATTATCATTACTATTATTAGTATTATTTTTATTATTATTATTATTATTTTTATTATTATTATTGTTACTATCATTATCAATATTATTATTGTTACTATCATTATCATTATCATTATTATTATTATTATTATCATTATTATTATTATTATTATTATTATTATTATTATTATTATTATTATTATTATTATTATTATTATTATTGGCGTTGTTGAGAATCTTGTTGAAGCTTTTGTTGCTGATTTTGTTTATGATTAAGTAGCCATCAATTGCACTATTTCTTACTATTTTAAGAAAATACACCGAACGGATATCCCCCTGCGGGTTCGGGGTAGTAGAATTGGCCCGACGTGCCTAGCCACGTGTCGTAAAAGGCGACTAAGTTGCGTCCCGTGTTGGGGGAGGAAAGGATCCTGGTAGTTGCAACACACTACTTTGGCCTCTACTTCTCTTAGACGGGTGGACGAGATGGGCCCGGTCTCGACAAATCGGCTGGTCACGCCGAGCCCTAGGAAGTCTTTATTAACTCTCTCACCTCCTTTTACTTTCTCCTTGTATCTCCTTTGATACCACCGTTGCCCCTATATTCTACTCCTATATCTTTCCCTTTTCCAAATCTTAGAAGACTTCCTAGAAGGCGGTGGCTCAACGGGTCAATCGGGGGGTAATTTTACTGACCTTAGAAATTGGCGACTTCAGGATCATCCAAAGGTAATTTTATCAACTGAGAATGGCATCTGTGTATCCTTGGCTTTTTAAAAGTGTCCCCTTGTTGGGCTCCTTGGTGGGTGGGCAGCACGTGTGCTGAATTTTAAAATCAAGCCATCATGGAAAAAAAAATCCAATAAACGTACCAAACCACTGTCTGACTCTGATGAAGAACCATCAGAACCGCTTTCAGGTTTATCTCCATTTATTATCGAGAAAACCATTACGTGATCGATTGGCACACCAACAAGTGTAAAAAAACTAGAATCGGGTTGCCTTCTTGTAGAGTGTGAGCGAAAGGGGCAAACAGACAATATCATGAAAATGAAAACATTATTTGATATTCCAGTGACCTCATTCGCCCACACAACACTGAATTCGCCCAAAGGCGTAATACGATGTCGTGACTTGGCTGGAGTCACCGACGCAGATATCATCGAAGGGATGAAACATGAATGTGTCACTGCAGTGCGAAGAATACGTATTAAACGTAATAACACCCTGCAGGACACCAATACATTTGTACTCACCTTTAATAAACCGATAGTGCCCAAAGTGGTCAAGGTTGGGTTTTTACAAGTAAAGGTCGAGATCTACATTCCAAAAACCCCCTTCGATGCATTAAATATCAAAAATACGGCCATCACGAGGATCGATGTTCGAGAGCCAAGGTATGTGGCCGATGCGGAGACCACTCTCATTAGGAAGCTGATTGTAGAGCAACTCCGCATTGTGTCAACTGTGGCAAGGAACAGCACGCCAGTTCCAAAGATTGTGATACATGGAAACAGGAGAAGGAAATTCAGAGGGTAAAGTTTACCTCGAACACTCCCTACCCAGAGGCCAGAAAACTTGTCCAGGCAAAAACATCCCTTCCTGGCCCATTCTTCTCCACAGTCGTAAAACACAATCCAAAAGGCACGAAGGCCGCTCAAACACAAACGGATCAGCCCGATTCAACCAAAAGTACCAATATCCTTATTTATAAGCCACAGAAAAGCACAACATCAACTCAGACAACATCTAATAGCAATCCACCACCAAAATCACCAAGACAGAAACACGAAGCACAAACAAATAAACCGCAAAATGGGTCAGATGACCCCATTAAACTGTACAACAGGTTTGGAGACTTTGAGAGCATGGGTGCAGAAGAAACTGCTCCATGTACTCAAAGTAGCTCCAAAAAAAATAAAACTAAATATACTCCCGTACTTCGTCCAAACAAATAACAACACATACTTCCTCCGCGAAAAGTCTAACCTAGCTCCAGAATCTCCAGCATAACATTATAATGAAGAACACCATCATACAATGGAATTGTCGAGGACTTAAAGCAAACTACAATGATATTCTTCTGTTTTTAAATGAATACGATCCTGCTGTACTATGTTTACAGGAAACATTCTTGAAAGAGACAGATACAATTACTTTTAAAAACTTTTCCCTGTTTAATGCGTTCTTTCAAAACGCAGACAGGGCCTCAGGAGGAGTCTCTATTGCTGTGAACAATAGAGCCCCTCACAGAGTCATTCCTGTAAACAAAAATTTACAAGCCATTGCTGTAAGTGTCACTCTACATCGAGTGATTACTTTTTGTTCCATTTACTTGCCACCAAACACCAATCTAATACAAAAGGAATTGGACAATCTTGTTGAACAACTTCCCACGCCCTTCGTTTTACTCGGGGATTTTAATGCCAATAACATATTATTGGGATCAAATCACATAAACGACAGAGGCCATAAAGTAGAAGATTTCATTTCTAGACACGATCTGTGTCTATATAACACCAACTCACCAACATATTTGCACCCAGGAACGGGTACGTACACATGTATAGATTTGACAATTTGCTAACCCTCACTGCTTTTGGACATGAATGGAAGGTCGCTGATGACCTTCACAGCAGTGATCACTTTCCAATCACTCTTGAAAATAACTCCAAAATTGATGACGCAATTCCACAATAGAATATAAAGAAAGCCGACTGGGCTATGTTTGAAACACTATGTAAAACTAGACTAAATAATGATACAGTATTAAACGCTTTTAATCCTATGCAGCATTTTACTTCCGCTTTAATTTCAATTGCAGATGAATCTATTCCTAAGACCTCAACGAACAGTTAGAGATCGCAAAAACCTTGGGTAACCAAGGAATGCAAAGAAGCCATTAGACAACGCCGAGAAGCATTAAAAACATTCAACAATCGTCCAACGCCCGAAAATTTAAATAAACATCGTATTGCCCGGGCTAAAACTCGACGCACAATCAAAGAATGTAAACGTGCATCCTGGAAGAAATATATTTCTTCTTTAAACTCTCGTTCCTCAATGAAACAAGTTTGGGATACTATTCGAAAAAATAAATGGACAGAGGAAACATAATTCTATTCGACATCTAAAAATAAACAATAGCAATTTCAGTTCGAAACGTGACATAGCAAATATTCTTATTTTCGAAAAACTCATCATCATCTAGTTATTCAGATGCCTTTAGAAGATTAAAATCTCAAAAAGAAAAGTCACGTTTAAAATTTACATCGAACAACACTGAAAATTATAACCAGCTGTTTTCTTTCTTGGAGCTTAGGGAGGCATTAGACAAGGCCTATGATACATCCGCTGGGCCTGACGAAGTACATTACCAGTTCTTGAAACACCTCCCAGAATCTTCTCTCACATTACTTCTTAAAATCTTTAATGATTTATGGATTGCTGGTAATGTACCTAAGACCTGGAAAGAAGCAACAGTGATACCGATTCCCAAACCAGACAAAGATAACGAAGATCCTAACAGCTATCGGCCTATTGCATTGACAAGCTGCATATGCAAAACAATGGAACGAATGATTAATTCTCGGCTTGTATGGTACTTGGAAAGTAATAATTTAATTTCTCCTTTCCAAAGTGGCTTCCGTTCTGGTCGTAGTACTAACGATCATCTGGTTAGACTGGAAACATTTATTCGCGATGCATTTATCAAGAAGAAACATTTAGCAGCAGTCTTTTTTGATTTAGAAAAGGCCTATGATACAACATGGAAGTACGGGATACTAAATGACCTGCACGATCTAGGTCTAAAAGGCCGTCTGCCCTCTTTCATCTCCAGTTTTCTCTCCGACAGAGAATTCAAAGTACGCGTGGGCTCTGCCCTCTCCGATATGCACCAGCAAGAGATGGGTGTGCCCCAGGGCAGTATTTTATCTGTGACGCTATTTAATATAAAAATCAATAGCATCACTAAGTGCTTAACTCCCTGTGTGGACTGCTCTTTATATGTAGACGATTTTTTAATTTGTTATCGATCAAAGCACATGCATACAATTGAAAGGCAACTTCAACAACATATCAATAAGATCCACCATTGGGCCAGTAATAATGGTTTTAAATTTTCTAAATCGAAAACAGTATGCATGCATTTTTGTCAATTGCGAAGACATAATGATGACCCTAAACTCACGCTTGACGGAACACTTATTCCAGTTGTTGAGGAAACAAAGTGTTTGGGTATTATCTTCGACAGAAAACTGACTTTTATACCACACATCAAGAATTTAAAAGCTAAATGTTTGAAAGCTTTAAATTTACTAAAAGTAATTGCGCACACTGACTGGGGTGCTGATAAAAAAGTCCTCCTCAATTTGTATAGAACATTTATCCGTTCTATACTAGACTATGGATGCATTGTTCATGGTTCAGCTAGGAAGTCTTATTTGAAAATGCTAGACCCAATTCATCATCAGGGAATAAGACTTGCTCTAGGAGCATTCAAGACATCTCCATGCGAAAGCCTTCTCGCGGAAGCGAATGAACCACCTTTATCGCATCGCAGAGAAATGCTTTCTATACAGTACGCTCTTAGGTTAAGATAAAACCCTCTGAAACCTGCTTTTTCGGCTGTTTTTCAACCAAAATACAAAACTTTATACGAAAACAAACCAAATGCCATACCTTCTTTTGGCATCCGAATATCATTTCGTTTTGACACTATCAAAATTAATCTCCCTACATTTCAGAACACGTTTGTCTCGGAAAAGCCACCTTGGCTCCTTAAGCAACCCAAAGTGATTTTTACGTTGCACGATGGGAGAAAATATGAAACAAGTCCTGCCGTTTTCCAGAACTCTTATCATGAACTCCTCAACGATTTTAAAAACTACACCAAATTTTTTACTGATGGATCAAAAGTTGATAACAAGACTGTTGCAGCCTTCTTTAGTGGCAAGCACATAACCAAAGTGCGCTTGCCAAACGATGCGTCCATTTTTTCAGCGGAAATCAGAGCAATAGACCTTGCTCTGAAATTTATTGAACAAAAGCGCATTTTAAATAGCATTATTTTCTGTGACTCTCAGTCAGTACTTCAGTCGCTATACCATAGAAAACTGGATAATCCATTACTAGTCGATATTCTCGTCAAAAACTTGGAGCTTAGTAAGTCCTGCAACATAGTATACTGTTGGCTACCTAGCCATATTGGTATTATAGGTAATGAAGAAGCAGACCGGGCTGCTAAGATGGCTCTATCCCAAGAACCATCGGATTTTAAATTACCTTATACTGATTTTAAACCTTGTATCAAAGGGTACCTACGTCAGAAGTGGCAGGCGTCATGGGATGGTGCAGTCAATAACAAACTTCATGCCATCAAACCAACCCTGGGAGAATGGACTCCTTCCTACAGCACTATCCGTAGGGAGGAGGTTGGAATTGCAAGAATCAGAATCGGTCATACATGCATTACCCACTCCCACATACTGAAAGGTGAAGATCCACCAGAGTGCGTTTCTTGCAATGAGCCATTCACTGTTAAACACTTTATGACCGAGTGTTCCGACCTGCAACCTACGCGTGCTAAATACTATAATGTTCATGACATGAAGGAACGTTTTGATACAATACAAATCACTTGTATTTTATATTTTCTAAAGGAAGTAAATCTCTATTTTAAACTATAACTTGTATGCCATCACCTAGAATATTTTTATCTAATGCAAATACCACCTCTTATTTACATCTTATCATCAACATACACCATTTACATCTCCCGTTGATTGGGAAGCTTCATATTTTCCTGTCACCAACATCTTACCATTTTATATTTAACTATTATGGTATTTTATATCGCTGGTCGATGTTAAACCTTTCTTATTTTTGAACATCTAACCAATTGTATGGCGCTAAATAGCCTAAAAGTGCTGGTGCGCCGTTAAAATTCAAGCAAACAAACAAACAAACCGAACGGATATCTATGCTATTTCATTTTCTAAAGCAATGCACAAGTCTTATTTCCTTCTTTTTAGTTGTTCTACTCTGTTTCCAACATTTTGGCATCACAATACAGTCACATATTTCTTTCTTAATATTGCATTTGAATACACATCTTCTAAGCATTACAAATGAAAAGGGAAAACTGTTTCAACTGACCTATACAAGTACGGTTATCCTTTTCTAACTCGTAACCTTGAAAGCAATGACAGCTAAATCCACCATAAAAATTATGACAAATTTGGGAGCATGGACTAGAGACACATTCATCAGTATCTGTAAAATAATACAAATTAAATAGAATATAAATGTACATGGCTGTTGCGCGCAATTACGTTTACAAAATTTCATTCACATCTGTATGCGTGTGACAGAGAGAGTTGCATATTCAAAGTGAGAACAATATTTGAATATTCAAAGTATCGACTCAACTCCGTGTAACTGAAGCATACAAAATTAAGAGCGCTCGAATAAAGGTTTTGATTTACAGTATGTCATGAAGACAGCAAAAAGCATGTCTGTTCAAATAAAGTTAGATAATTTAAGAAATATTCTCAGCTTTGTTTAGCTCATGCTTTAAGAAAATAAAGACTTCCATAGCGATGTCCTCTTTTAATACGTCATGTTTTACGCTATAATTCAATGCCCAACTTCTGTTTATGCTCAACACGTTTCCTTTTAGCAAACAAAAATTGTTTATCCATATTCGTTTCAGTAAGTTCCATCAAATAGTTGCTTTTAAACGTAGCTTTATGTCGTATGGTTTCATATATATATATATATATTTATGGACAATGCCAATTGGCAAAAATATATTACATGGGGAACTGGTATGACTGATTCGTCACATATTTACATAACCGAAAAAGCAAAAACGAACAAAATTGTATAATATATATCACACCGTTTATATACAAAAGCAATGCTTGAAACAAAGTGAGAATAACATATGGTATATAGAAGTGAATTCCAACTAAGTACTTAGAAACGTGTATGAAATTCCTAAGCGAGTAAAATGTCACAGATCATATTTGTGATAACGAATATATACTGGTTCTATAAGAACCGTAACATTCTTAAGCTGACGTCATACATTCTCTAATTTCTATTAGTTCTATAAGAACAGTTTTATCGAAAAAATGAGAATTTTCTAGTTACATTGAACAGTCCAAACAATAATTTTTACTTTTGAAAATTTGCAACAATAACACAAATAAAAGTAAGGACTCCAAAACTCGGAATCAATCTGATTGGTTGCATATCTCCTTTTGTATAACGTATATTGCGACTATACTTAGAATTAAACAACTCATGACATCATACACTATTGAGTTTTATCAATCAAGACTATTTACGTAACATTGCGCAACCAATGGAGAGCTAAAGTTTAGTCTGGAATATTAGAAATCCTATAAGTCACTATGAAACTATACAATAGGTACAATGTTAAGTGTCATTACGCAGATTAATATTAATAATTGTCAACACACGTCTAAACATATATTTTGTAAATTCTGTGTAATACTATACTCATGTAATTTAGTCTAAACTGAACTATTGATATTATGTGCACATTACGGCCATTAATTAAAATTAATAATATATTGTACCAGGAGTTAAAAAATATATAGACGTACACAATTTAATCGATAAGGCAAACATGCTTGTTTGATTAATTTACGACGATATAGTCCATTCAGATTTAAATCAAGTTTTAATTTGATGATATCATGATTATAGGAGTGAATTAAAGATTCGTTAGTGTTCCGTACAACTAAATTATGTTAGTTAATTCTCAATTATAGTGAATGATCATTTTAATCTCCTGAACAAGGTACATCAGATTATTTTCATAATACTAGGATTCTCGTGTAGACATTTATATACACTTTATAAGGCCATCTGATATTTATTATGTCCATGCGCTTCAATTTGCTTTGGGTCATATCCAAAATGTATTTCATAAGAATTACTTACCTAAACATGTTGTACCCTCATTTGATAACTGAAAACCTCTTTGACAGAAACATATTGCAGTTCCATTAATCGATGTACATCCAGCAGTTTGGTTACAATCTATTGCTGGTCTGTCACAAACATCAGGCACCGCTGACGAGAAAGAATGCACTTAATAGGCATAGTGATCTCAAATATACTGATTTCCAGTTTGTTAAAGTAGTTAGGAGTTATTGACAGCATCGCAATGTGTGTACAGTTAAGGAAGCTTTTGAATCACTTTAATCATATCAACACTGTTTAAAATAAAGTCGAAAAAGAGATAATCTGTGTTCTAAATAAAAGCACATAGTTATGGTCACAGAGCGTTAGGATCATTTATTGTTTTTGTTTCTTAAATATTTGTTTTTTATATTTATACACATGATTATGAAAGTATGTAAGGTAATGAATTATGATGGTACATGAGAGTTTATTGTTGTTTTATACATTATGTCGCTAAGAATGAAATACCTACTGCTTTTGAACGATTTAATAACCGTCATCATCGTTATCGTTACAAGTATTATTAACATCTTAGTCATGTCTAAATTGCAAAATCTGCTTTAGATTAATACGAATAGATGGATTAATCAATTTCTAACTTCAATCAATTCGGCTACAGTTTGATAGGAAAGTGAATGCAAAAACATGTAAAGGCAGCTAATTACGATTTTACCTGTCCGAATACAGACATTCATGGATACATTGTATGTGAACCCAGGTAAACAACCACAAGTAAAATTGCCAACCCCGTTTGTGCAAATTTGGTCGCAGTTGTCCAATTGCCTCTCGCATTCATCGATATCTGAAATGGGAAATTTATATTTAATCGTATTACAATTATATCACACGCATCAGCATCGAGAAGGTCAGCTATATCAACAAGAGAATAAGATGCCATTAAATATGACACTGATTTTGAACAATTCAATTTAATACTGTAATATCTGTAAAATATCAAAAACAAGCACATAAAGCCGAGCTCAAACTGAACACACCATATGAATATTTGCATGTGGGTTATAAACTGCTGTGTAGCAACAGTGCTCTTTGGAAAACATATCCGATGTGTTATCACGTGTGATATCCAATACAGTTCCACATACTCAGTTTGTAGTATCTCTGGGAATTCTAATACATTAAGTTGTTTGCAATTGGCGACATTCGCAGCTAGTTAATTGCAAATGTAACTATTGTGGTAATGTTAAAGCATTAGGCCCATATAACACGTACGCCATCCGATTGTATGGAATTGATTTTGCATGTCAAACATATTTCACTTTTGCATCTAAAGTTAATAATTTCAGATTGTTAGTAAAGCTAAATGTTATAGTCAAACATCAATACCACGTGACATCAGTGATATCCTAACAGCTTAATCAGAGTTTGACTACGTACTTGTATGACATTCAAGTCCATCTCTTGCATATTATACAAGCTTACATTGATGGATTTTAGATAAGTTGCACAATAAATTATAATTATTAAATCATTATGCAATTTTCTTATTTCGCAAGACGTATAACATCTGTTTCAACCCAGAACTTGAGAAAACAAAATCCGCTATGCTTAATATGGTTCACATATTACAGTTACATGCCTGAACGTAACTAGGTTTGTCTTATTATCATTTATGTTGCTTTAACTAATTCAGGTGGTATTAGGTTATGTTAAACCCACATAAAATTTCTTGGGAAAGATATAAAACTCGGAAAGTTATCCTTAGACCTTTATGTTATTAATCAAAACCCGTATACAAGAAATGATTATTCTTTTTTTCATTTTGTTTAAGTTAATAAAGTTAGCATAATGAAGCACGATTGGTATTTATAAGATACAAATTAACCCCGCCGTGATAACTTCTTTCATCCAAAAATAAACTATTATTTTGTCTCTTTACAAATGAGCATAGAAATTAGTTGTATAAATAATATTTACCTGAAACGATTATAATGGAAATATAAATATTCGTAAGCAAGTGATATTTTTATTATTTTTGTGATCTATCACTTGACATTTAATGGCGTTTCAGAGTGCGAATGATATATATGTATCAGCTAAGAGTGCGGTATATAAATCAAATAATACATTTTTATACTATATGGAATGGTTACAGTTGTAAGACGTTGTAGCTGGATTCTGCTGGTTCACTAGATTCAGGTAAGGATACATATTAACAATTTTCTACTATATATTAGATTCAGTTATTGATACATATTAACAGTTTTTTACTATATATTAGATTCAGGTAAAGATACATGTTAACAGTTTTCTACTATATATTAGATTCAGGTAAGGATACATATTAACAGTTTTCTAATATATATTAGATTCAGGTAAGTATACATATTAACAGTTTTCTACTATATATTAGATTCAGGTAAGGATACATATAAAGTTTTCTACTATATATTAGATTCAGGTAAGGATACATATTAACAGTTTTCTACTATATATTAGATTCAGGTAAGGATACATATTAACAGTTTTATACTACATATTAGATTCAGGTAAGGATACATATTAACAGTTTTCTACTATATATTAGATTCAGTTAAGGATACATAATAACAATTTTCTACTATATATTAGATTCAGGTAAGGATACATATTAACATTTTTCTACTATATATTAGATTCAGGTAACGATACATATTAACAGTTTTCTACTATATATTAGATTCAGGTAAGGATACATATTAACAGTTTTCTACTATATATTAGATTCAGGTAAGGATACATATTAACAATTTTCTACTATATATTAGATTCCGGTAAGGATACATATTAACAGTTTTCTACTACATATTAGATTCAGGTATGGATACATATTAACAGTATTCTACTATTTATTAGATTCAGGTAAGGATACATATTAACAGCTTTCTACTATATATTAGATTCAGGTAAGGATACATATTAAAAGTATTCTACTATATATTAGATTCAGGTATTGCTACATGTTAACAGTTTTCTACTATATATTAGATTCAGGTAAGGATACATATTAACAGTTCTCTACTATATATTGGATTCAGGTAAGGATACATATTAACAGTTTTCTATTATATATTAGATTCAGGTATTGATACATGTTAACAATTGTCTACTATATATTAGATTCAGGTAATGCTACATACTAACAGTTCTCTACTATATATTAGATTCATGTAAGGATACATATTAACAGTTTTCTACTATATAATAGATTCAGGTAACGATACATATTAACAGTTTTCTACTATATATTAGGTTCAGGTAAGGATACATATTAACAGTGTTCTACTATATATTAGATTCAGGTATTGAAACACATTAACAGTTTTCTACTATATATTAGATTCAGTTAGGGATACATATTAACAGTTTTATACTATATATTGGATTCAGGTATTGATACATGGTAACAGTTTTCTACTATATATTAAATTCAGGTAAAGATACATATTAACAGTTTTCTACTATATATTAGATTCTGGTATTGATACATATTCACAGTTTTCTACTATATATTAGATTCAGGTATTGATACATGATAACAGTTTTCTACTATATATTAGATACCGGTTAGGATACATATTGACAGTTTTCTACTATATATTAGATTCAGGTATTGATACATATTAACAGTTTTCTATTATTTATTAGATTCAGTTAAGGATACATATTAACAGTGTTCTACTATATATTAGATTCAGGTATTGATACATGCTAACAGTTTTCTACTCTATATTAGATTCAGGTAAGGATACATATTAACAGTTTTCTACTATATATTAGATTCAGGTATTGATTCATGCTAACAGTTTTCTACTCTATATTAGATTCAGGTAAGGATACATATTAACAGTTTTCAACTATATATTAGATTCAGGTTTTGATACATGATAACATTTTTCTACTATATATTTGATTCAGTTAAGGATACATATTAACAGTTTTCTACTATGTATTAGATTCAGGTATTGATTCATATTAACAGTTTTCTACGATATATTTGATTCAGGTAAGGATACATATTAACAGTTTTCTACTATATATTAGATTCAGGTAAGGATACATATTAACAGTTTTCTACTATATATTAGATTCAGGTAAGGATACATATTAACAGTTTTCTACTATATATTAGATTCAGGTAAGGATTCATATTAACAATTTTCTACTATATATTAGACTCAGGCAAGGATACATATTAACAGTTTTCTACTATATATTAGATTCAGTTAAGGATACATATTAACAGTTTTCTATTATATATTAGATTAAGGTATTGCTTCATATTAACAGTTTCTACTATATATTAGATTCAGGTATTGATAAATATTAACAGTTTTCTAGTATATATTAGATTCAGGTATTGATACATATTAACAGTTTTCTACTATATATTAGATTCAGGTATTGACACATATTAACAGTTTTCTACTATATATTAGATTCAGGTATGGATACATATTAACAGTTTTCTACTATATATTAGATTCAGGTAAGGATATGTATTAACAGTTTTCTACTCAATAATAGATTCAGGTATTGATACATATTGACAGTTTTCTACTATATATTAGGTTCAGATAAGGATACATATTAACAGTGTTTTGCTATATATTAGATTCAGGTATTGATACATATTAACATTGTTCTACTATATATTAGATTCAGTTAAGGATACATAATAACTGTTTTCTACTATATATTAGATTCAGGTAAGGATACATATTAACAGTGTTCTACTATATATTAGATTCAGGTATTGATACATATTAACATTTTTCTACTATATAGTATATTCAGTTAAGGATACATATTAACTGTTTTCTACTATATATTAGATTCAGGTAAGGATACATATTATCAGTTTTCTACTATATATTAGATTCGGGTATTGTTACTTGTTAACAGTTTTCTACTATATATTAGATTCCGGTAAGGATACATATTAACAGTTTTCTACTTTATATTAGATTCAGGTATTAATACATATTAACAGTTTTCTACTATATATTAGATTCAGTTAAGGATACATATTAACAATTTTCTATTATATATTAGATTCAGGTATTGATACATATAAACAGCTTTCTACTATATATTAGATTCAGGTAAGGATACATATTGACAGTTTTCTACTATATATTAGATTCATGTACGGATACATATTAACAGTTTTCTTCTATATATTAGATTCAGGTAAGGATTCATATTAACAGTTTTCTACTATATATTTGACGGATATGATACATAGTGTCAATCCCAATGCAATCATCAGGATTAGAACTTCACATGACGTGCGATGCATTCCGAAATTTTATTTTAACTTAATGTTTAGTTTGCACCCATGATGCAATTCTTTCTACGTATAACGCAAAAGGTATTACTTACCATCGCATGTTCTGCCATCAGTACTAAGTGCAAAGCCCGCATCACATTCACAAGAGAAACTACCTATTGTATTAACACATTTCTGGCTACACCCATTTGAGGTTTTATTGCATTCGTCAATATCTGTTAAAGAAATATTTGTTTTATTTCATCGCTATATAAACATAAACTATTTCTTTGTTATTGTTTTGATTTTCCTTTTGTTTCTGTCCACAGTTGATGCTCGTTGTATCTGATAATTTTACACACAGTTACAATTGTTATAAAAGAGGAGAGAACATACACTTTAGAATTCATGAACATATGTGTTCTGTCAAACTGATATGTCTTCTGTGTCCGTATACTTACTGGTACAACCACTGTATATAACGTCAGTAGACGTCACATGAAACATTTCTTCTGCGTCCGTATATCTACTAGTACAACCACTGTATCTAACGTCAGCAGACGTCACAACAAATGCGAAACTTGTGAGCAATATGCTTCAATAAGCGACATTGTTAAACACAGGAAGTTGTATAACTCATTCTAACATTAATTAGCCAGTGGTGGCAAACACGAAACACATGGAACCATATATGTCCTAAAGATGCAGTTGAAAAGAACCATCGATATAAACGGTATGCAATTTTTATTTCGTTAAACGCAAATTAATTCTCGACGAGTTAACACGATAGTTGCTATCGCAGGTTAGACAAGGTAGCTATCAACTTATATAATATCAGTCCAGAGACCGTACACCGATAATATTAATATCTTAAAGTGTTCCTTCAATGCGGCAACTTATACAAATATATTTAACTTTCAAAAATGTATTGCAAAATGTTAACATTGTTAACAATAGGAGGAAACGTGGCTACTGCATTGCAGTCTGATTTTCTTTGTAAAAGATAATACTTTTAACATACTGTTAGCATATACAAGGGTGGCGATATATTTATAGAGAACGTCAACAAGCTTGTTTCATAACTTGATAGTTTTTTTATAGAGGCTGTCATAAAGATACAGGGTAGAAGTGATATAATAGGTACGAAGGTTTGGAATATATTTTCAGCCATTTATATTAGAACTAAAGCGTCTTTGCAAAATAAAACATTTTATACCATATTATTGTGGATATAATACCAAATTATTGTAATTATGTAAGCGGGATATTGGTGATCAAAGATGATTAGTAAACAATGAAAATATAGTTTTTAAACCTGAAAAGACACTGTAAATTGACTCAGTAATTATTTGAAATAGCATTATTGTTTCTTTGTAAATGGTAAGACAGTTTGTGAATAATATGCGATAAACATACCCAAGCACTTGTTGCTGTCTTTCAAATAGCCTTGAGGACATTGCGAACAATTAAATGCTACCCCTGTTGTCTTGTGGTCATATGCATTAACGTCAGTGCAGGAACGATTTAATGAACACGGCGAACCTCTGCATCCATCAAAATCTAACTGACAGCTACTGCCTGAAGTAAAAGATGGTTTGCAATGATATAGCAAGAGTTTCTTCTTTGCGTTACCGTTGAATAGTTCGGCAATGAATAATAAATATAACACACAAAGAAGAAGCTACCCAATGTAATAAACACGTATCAGTTATGTAATGTATTTTACTACACCTATACGTATTATTTATACATTTTGTATAGAGTTCATATTAGCTTTGGACCGAATTACCTCTTTCTAGGCTAAGAATAAAACGGTCATGATTGAATTGTCTGAAACATAGATAGATCCATCACTTTCACTGTCATTGACCTATTGTTTTGTCTTGATGGTGAGAATTAATTGTGTATTATATCAGAAGTAAACATTTTTTTCAATCAGTTCTTAACTTTTGTCTCTTTGGATTGTATGTTGATGTTTCATATTATATTGTTTCACTGCAGTCTTGCTACGTCAGTCCTACGGTCTAACCATAATAGATCAAGTCTCTCGCAAAAAGAGACAAGACTAAGAAGTTATGTAGGCAAATGGCGTGTTATCGGTTTTCAAAGTATATATCAAACTAGGTTAGTGGGCATCTGAAATACGTAACGAATAGTACAAATGTACACAAGTTGATCAGTAAGTAAGCAGTTACATATTAGCATATTTATGTATCTGTGCAATGTATGATGGAGTCCTGCAGTTATTCTTTACTGGTGTGTCCAATATGTAGTGTGACACACTTTCTTTCTCAGAAGATTACAACGCTAGAATAGTTAAGTGAGAATTACCTTCCCAGTAGGGGTCACAGATGCATTTGGCTTTTCTAAAAGAGCACGTTTCGGAATCAGTTAGGATTGTATCTAAATCACATCTTCCATGTCCGCTACATCGATCACAAATAATCAAGTCTAATCTAACCGGCGGAGCAAAATAACCTTGTTCATCTATCGCTGTAACACTGCAAATATAGCATACTATTCATATAAAACTTTTAAATAACACATTTTGTATACCATTGTTCGTTTAAATTTAAATATATGTATTCGTTACTTACATGCAATCTGTTTCTGTTCTGCGCATATTGGGGGTTAAATTGGGGGCAGGCTGTCTTGGGAAGGGATGTTAAATAAATGTAATGTCCACCTGCGTTTTAGGTTGTAGAATTGGCCCGACGTGCCTCAATACCTGTCGTAAGAGGCGACTAAGTAGAGGCAACCTGTTTGCCGTGGGTTATGACCCGTGTCCGATGCAATACAATACTTCTCTTAGAAGGTAGGTCGGGATGGACCCGGTCTCGAGGAACCGGCTGGTCACGCTGAATCCTTGGCGGTCTTTGTTACTTGCTCCCCTTCTCTATCTTTCTTGGATCTGACTTGATACCGCCGTTGACCCTACATTCTATCCGTGTAGCTTTCACTGTCCCATGTTTTAAAAGACTTTATAGAAGGCGGTGGCTTAACGGGTCAATCGGGAGGTAGTTTAACCGACTCTGAAGGCAATTTTACGCATTAATCTCAGGTTGTTTTATCTAATGAGTTTAGCATTTGTGTTTCCCTGGCACTTGAAACGTTTCACTTGATGGGCTCCATGGTGGGTGGGGAGCATGGATGCTGAAGCTTTAACAATCAAATCATGGAAACTTAAAAAAAAGAACCAAAAAACCCCAACAAAATTTCCAAACCATTGTCTGACTCTGATGAAGAACCTTGCGGCGTGTAATCGTTTCCACGCTTCATGGTTGTTCAATCTAAGAATTGGTCTTAATTTACTGCTGCACTCCGTTTTTTGTTGACACAACCATTTCGGGATCTACTGGCACACCAAAAAGTGTCAAAAACTAAAATCGGGTTGCCTTTTTGTTGAGTGTGAGTGAAAGGATCAAACAGTTAATACCATGAAAATGACAACATTCTTTGATGTTCCAATGACTTCATTAAAATCACTCTACACTGTATAGGTTCAAAGGCGTTATTCTAATGTCGTGATTTGGCTGGAGTCACGGACACAGATATCATCGAAGGGATGAAACATGAACGTGTCACTGCAATGCGTATAATACGTATTAAACGTAATAACAATTAGCAGAACACCAAAATATTTGTACTCACCTTTTAAGAAACAAACAGTACCCAAAGTGGTCAATGTTGGGTTTCTGGAAGCTAAGGTCGAGATGTACATTCCAAATCCCCTTCGATGTTATAAGTGTCACAAATACGGCCATCACGATCATCCATGTTCCAAAGTCAAAGTATGAGGCCGATGCGTAGACCACTCTCATTAAGAATCTGATTGTAGACCAACTCCGCATTGTCAACTGTGGCAAGGAACATCACGAAATTTCCAAGAATTGTGATACTTCGAAACATGAGAAGGAAATTCAGAGGGTAATGTTTACCTCCAACATTCTCTACCTAGAGGCTAGAAAACTTGTCCAGGCAAAAACATCCCTTCCTTGCCCATCTTTCTCCACAGTCGTGAAACACGATCCGAACATCACGAAGTACGCTCTAACACAGACGGATCAACCCGATTCAGCAACAAGTGTCAATATCCCTCATTACCAACCACGGAAAAGCACAACATCAACACAAACTACATTCAGTAACAACCCACCACCAAAATCTCCAAGAATTAAACACAAAGCACAAACAAAAAAGCAGCACATGTGGTCAGATGACCCCATTAAACTTTATAACAAGTTTGGAGACTTTGAGAGCATGGATGCAGAATACACTGCTCCATGTACTCAATGTCGCTCCAAACCTAGTAAAGCCAAATAACCTCCCGTACTTCCTCCAGACAAATAACAACACAAATCTCCTCAGAGAATACTCTAACCTAGCTCCAGAATCTCCAGCATAACTTTATAATGAAGAACGCCATCATACAATGGGACTGTCGACGACTTAAAGCTAAGAACAATGATATTCGTCTGCTCTTAAATGAGCACGATCCTGCAATACTATGTTTACAGGAAACATTCCTTGTAGAGACAGATCAAATTACAGTTTACAATTTTTCCATGTTTAACACGAATTTTCAAAACACTTTCAGAACCTCAGGAGGAGTCTCTGTTATTGTGAACAATAGACCCCCTCACATAGTCATCCTTTTCGATACAGATTTGCAAGCAATTGCTGTAGGCGTCACTCTACATCGAGTGATTACCTTTTGCTCCTTTTACCTACCACCAGACACCAGCCTAGTACCGGGCGAATTAGACGATCTTGTTCAACAACTTCTCGCTGCCTTTTTTGTTTCTCGGTGATTTTAATGCCCATCACATTATGTGGGGGTCGAATCACGTAGACAGCGGAGACCTCAGGGTAGGACATTGCATTTTTGGACACGGTCTGTGTCTATATAACACTAACTCACCGACATATTTACACCCGGTAACGGGTACATATACGTGCATGGGTTTTGACGGTTCGCTCTCCTTACCTGCTTTTGGAATATGAATGGAGGATCGCTGATGACCTTCACAGCAGTGATCACTTTCCAATCAACCTTTAAAATAACTCCAAAATTGATGACGTAATTCCACAATGGAAAATAAAGAAGGTCGGCTTGGCGGCGTTTGGGGCTCTGTGTAAAACTAGATTAAATAATGATACAGTATTCAACGCTGTTAATCTTATACATCATTTTACTTCAATTCAAGAACCATCGTATTTTAAATTACCGTTTAGTGATCCAATAGGGATGAGGTAGTCATTGCAAGAATCAGAATTGGTTAAACATTCATTACCCACTACCATATACTAAAAGGTGAAGATCCATTATAGTGCGTTTCTCGCAATGAACCATTCACTGTTAAGAACTTTATGACCGAGTGTTCCGACCAGGTAACCTACTCGTGATACAAAATATAATGTACAGGCTGTGAATGAACCTTTTGTTGCTATACATATCACTTGTATTTACTTTGAAGTATTTGGTGTTCTATATCACTGGTCGATATTAAACCTCTTAGTATTTTTAAATATTTTAAATATAACCTATTGTTTTGGCTCTAAATAGCCTAAATGTTCTGGTGCTCCGTTACAAATCAAAGACTGAATCAATCAATATTAATATAATGTTAGCAGATGGCTTTAGTAACGTATATTTATGTACTATACAAAAAATTACGTTAAATGTATAAGACATTTATATGAATTACATAACATTGCACAACATTGCATAACATTGCATAACACTGGGGTTTACACAGAACAAAATTGACTTATAAGTAATATCAACATATTAACATGGGATCACATTACGATAATTTTCTTACTTTACTGAGTCAAAACCTCATTTAGGAATGTGTTACAAAGAAGGGATTGAAATCGTCTTATTTATATCAATCTTGTTATTTATGGAATTGGTTCTATATTTGTAATATCATAAAAAAATGTAATTATGCTGCTACTTGTGGATGGATGAACGTACGAATGAATATAATCTCATCCCATCCTATATATTTATATTGTACAATTATATATATATATATATATATATATATATATATATATATATATATATATATATATATATATATATATATATCTATATATATATATATCTCAATTCACACTGATTATCTCTAGATAGATAGATAGATAGATAGATAGATAGATAGATAGATAGATAGATAGATAGATAGATAGATAGATAGATAGATAGATAGATAGATAGATACCTCAATTCACACTGACTTTCTCTGCTGCCAAGTGTGAAATTCACTTCTGCTGTTGTATCGTCTGTGTAAACGAATTTTGCATCTACCGTGTTCGTCTCGATGCGGAAAGTAACCGGTCCATCGTCGGTGGCATTAAATTTCAAGTTGATCGTCTGATTATCCGTGACACTTAAATTCCTTTTCCCAACAAAACTTAATGAGGGAATCTGGTTCGCTGAAATACATGTTATTATTAAGCCATAATTACAATGTCTGATTAAAGTATTGACCCCACCCTTTTTTAAATGATAGTGATGTTGTATCATATTCATTAGTATTGTTGACATCGTTGTTGTTATTCCTGGTAATAATATTATTATCACAACGTTTTAGCCCGTCTTCAGTGCAAGAGTATCCTCTATATTTTCCTGATATATGCAGCATTTTAGGCTTATGCATATTATTCCAGTCTAGACATTGCTCATTTTATTGGAGTAATTCTAGCAGTTTCATGTTTAGAGGACCGTCATCTTATATCTTGTTGTTGTTACCTTTGGCAATATTACCTTTTTGTGATTTTACAGTGTTCAAACGTTTCTATTTATGGGTTCTTCCTGTTAAAGAACCGAATATACGTAGTACAATTTCTGTCCTGTTTGTCAGTCAAATGTAAGTACTCCAGCTATTTAAATGGAATTATACAATCAATTTTTCGTTGCCTTTGTATGCTACGTGAAAGTCTATTGGTACGATTTATTTAGTTTTCTTTAGCTTACTCGTTTTGACAACTATTGTTCTGCTGGCCTCTGCCGACTTAAATGCAAGAAAAGTATGACATTGAACTCTTGCATGATCTTCAAACTTCTTGGAGACGTCTAAGAAAGCGCCAGAAAATACACCACCCATGCATGCGTCAGTCTATCCATCCATCCATTCATCCATCCATCAAGTATCCATCCATTCATCCATCCATCAAGTATCCATCCATCCATTTATTCATTCATTCATCCATCCATCAACTATCCATCCATCCATCCATTCATTCATCCATGGATCCAGAGTTACTGTCTTGATTTTAAAAAAATATTGCCATTTACAAAACAAAATGCAGATTTCAACGTACAAACTTCCTTCGTTCTATTCCCGGCATTCTCCTGCACCGTTTTTGTGTTTGCTGCAACAATTTCACTGCTAGTCATTATAAAATCATATGTACATTCGGCGTTTGTATCGCAATATTTTTTTGCTGCATTTAGTTGCTCCGGAGAAGCTTCGTCAGAAAACTTTGGGGTGAAATTTCTATGATCGAAGTCTGCGTGGCTTTTTCCCTTGGAGTAGATAAACACTGACTCAGAATCATCTATGGTCCCTAATGGAAAAATATATATATATTAGAGAGACATACCAGAGAAGGAATGTGAGATAATGAGATAGACTAAGATAATTTTATAACTTAAAGAGTGATGTGTGCCATATATGTTGTATACTCTCATTCATTGCTCACCTAAAACACACACACACACACACACACACACACACACACACACACACACACATGTATAACTTTTGCTCAGTAGTTTATCCGCTTTTTAAACCGATGAGTTGTTAATGTTCTTTTATTCCTTTTGAGGCACTTTAATCTTATAAACTACGCTCATTTACATAACATACAAGCATATCTGTTGAATACATGTTGATATGGTCCTTATCTGCTTCCCATTTTCCTTTGCATATATCTATACTAAGCTCTTTACTATACTTAGTATTTTTTATATTAATAATGGACCTGTTTACAAGACTGTTATTTCCTGTTGGATTGGTATGTCAGTCGCATTCTTAGAGAATTGATTTTATTCTTTTTATATGGGTCGATTTCTTGTGTCCTTGGAGACGTGGGACACATTGAAAGACGTCAAGTGTAGAGCAGGAAAAGGGTATTAGAGACGTGTGCGTGTATCTAAGTAACTGTTGAAAAATAAGTCAATTTCTACGTCATGTTTTGTTTTTCATCTCCAACCTTCCAGTGTGTTTAATGTTGAGTAATTTGAGATGGAAATTTGTATAAGGTAATACGTTGTTGGTACAATGTACTGTGACTAAAATATTGGTCTGGAACTGTTGTGAATTCACTGAAGGCTAATGTTTGGACAATGTCCTAACAATGCGTCAAGAGTTTTCATTTTGTACACTCAAATATTTTATACTTCTGTATATTATTTTAGATGTGGTTTGGATTTAGTTCGGACTATTGCACATTCCTCTTAAATTTCAAATTCTAGTACTTCTATAATTAAATTATTTGTTAGTGTCACATGTCATGGTGGTTTGGATTATTGATATTACATCGTTTATTACCATTTAATTGTAGCACTTAATTTTCATTTATTTGCGAGTTTTCATTACAACATCAAAATCATGTGTGATAATAATTTGAACTGAATGTTTTGTGTATGTTTAGTATTTCTAGAGAGGCTTGTTACAATCGGATGTCTTTATATAACTGTTAAATGACTACGAATGCAACTTACAGCTAATTCCATAGTTAAACAATGTCCTTTCTGTTGCATTTCCATCGAGAACGGTTCCATTTGGATATATAAAATCGTTATTTGGATCACCATCGTAATTTCCAAGGAGACCTTTTGTCATATTTTTGAAAATTGGCGGCAAGGTCACAGCGAGGGTAAGCATTTCCGCACCCACTGTCACGTTTAATAATATCGGTTGTCCTGTTGATAAATATTGACATAAATTAATGATATATCATTGCACAATGAGCATACGTTTTTCATACAGTTCTGCATTATATCAGGTTAATGTCATGAACAGATACATGTATGGAAACACTCGAGCAATTAATTTATTACCTGTATATAGAGTTTTCGAAATGCATTTAAGAAAACAATCCATACCTATACAAGCAACAAAAATAAGGATATTTAAACAATATCTTTGTAGATATTATACAGGTGTTTACGTGTCGAAAAAAGCATGTAATGGCAAACCTCAGTGCCTAATTATAATTAGGCTTTGTTTCTAAAAAGCTGTAATAAAATATCACATCATTCAAACCTGTTGAAGGAAATACAATATTCAAAGTGGTTTCTCCTTTTGCACGAGCAATAGCTAATGTGTCCGTTAAGACGAAAAAATCGTTGTCCTCATCTGCAAGTGCCTTCGAATAGTCCAAACCATTTCCATAGACGTATGTTCCTGTAATGCAAACGTATTAATAAAATGGTATTTGTAAATCGTGAAGCAACGCACTACATATATAGCATATAGGATACTATAAAAGGCGCAGAGCTTTCTCATATTATATTCACTTGACACTTTGTAATGAATTATTCTTAGTTCAACTGTCTATTATGGTACCTAAGATTGGGTAGCATTAACGGATCTGAATATTTGAAGGAAATGAATGCGACATAGCATGATGCATGAAAGGAAAAGTATAATGTTTTTGTTATAACGATTTGTGTCGTATTTAATGTCCGAGTATTACAAAATTTTACAACTAATGTATTTGCAAATATAATTCAGATACAATAATTTAATGTTATTTGACCTTATGTCAGTATTATGAAATTGTATTTGTAAATTAAATAGCAAGGCACCACTCATATAAAATATATACTACTATCAAATTCGCATAGCTTTCTCATTGCATATTCATTTGACACTTTGTAATGAATTATTGTTAGTTCAGGTTTCTATTATGTGACCTAAAATCATTTAGCGTTAATGGATCTGAGTATTTGTATAAAATGAATGCGACATAGCATGTTGCATACAAAAAATAGATGTTTTTTGTTAGGTTTCGGTATGATAACTTTATAGAGATAGAAAGATTTGTTTCGAATACAATTTTCTAGTATCACATGGTTGTTTCAACAAATGTATTTGCAAATACATTTCGGAGAAAATCATGTTATGTTATTTGATCATAAAGCAGTATTCGAGTGAAATTCTCACCATTTCTTTCGGCACTCATTTCAACATGAATGCTGGCGTTGCTATTATCTCTTGCCGCAAAAGCGGTAAAAATGGTTGCGTCCGAGAGGGTTCCGTTCTTACTTCTAGCCTTATCTGTTCGTCCTTGGAGAATGAATGATGTATTTTCCGTTCGCAGAGAAATTAGAGTAAATTCACCCCATCCATTGAAAGTATAGGTCTTTGAATCCAGCGTCTTAATATGAGGGTCACCCCAAGACAAGGCTTTAAAAAAACGATAATCAAAGATGAACAATACAAAAGAAGCTGATCCAGTTAAAATTAGTTTCTATCTACCACGAAAAGGTATTCATTAAATGTGTGTGTGCGTGTGTGTGTGTGTGTGTGTGTGTGAGAGAGAGAGAGAGAGAGAGAGAGAGAGAGAGAGAGAGAGAGAGAGAGAGAGAGATTATTTGTTTTCTCTAAACCCTGGAAAACCTGCATTCCAGTATTCCATATCGTTAATAGTACTATTAAGTAGCTTGTTAATATCAAATATCGATCGTCAAATCAGAATATGTTAGCATTATTTCACAAAAGCGTCACCGCAAATATGCCCAACAAATATAGGGCAACAGCCTTCACTATTTTGAAAGAAATATTCATCCACCAACATTCAACATTTTAAAGAACTCACAACCCAATATATTGCATGTTCGTTTCATGGTTTGTAAGTGTGAGTGTTTGTTTATCAACGTTTCCCTGCCAATCATCTACATCCTTATTAATTAAAAGATTTGAACGCTAGTATCTATATCGTTCAAAACAAAAAGCAATTGATTATTATACATTCCAGTATTACAAAATTCAAATCACAGATAGAAGATCAGTTTCACAGTATTCCCTGATCCCGATAATCCATGCAATAAAAAGAATCATAACGTTTCTTTAGTCAATTAAAGATTACACGGTGGACACAAACATCATAAATTCCTGAGCTCCTTCCGCTCATATATATATATATCTATATATCTATCTATCTATCTATCTATCTATCTATCTATCTATCTATCTATCTATCTATCTATCTATCTATCTATCTATCTATCTATCTATCTATCTATCTATCGTTTAATCGTTCTATCATTATATCGTTCTATCTATCGTTCTATCTTAGGTTATATTGGTATTCATTCTACGTTTTAGATTAATAAAAATATTATTGGGGATATATCTACATTCCCGTAAAATTCACATATTGTAACAAGGTTCTTGGCAACATCACTTAGGTTATATTTACATGGGATCCTGGGTGCGAAATAGTTCTGTCAGATCGATAAATATGGGAATTTTTGTAAGTCTGTATCACTGTTGCATTAGGTAATTACTGATTTTATTTTCTCTAATTCTCTGCTCTATGATGAAGTCGATCGGTAATACATATCCAGCATTAGCTATTGCAGGGTTGCACCGAAGGTTGCTTCAGTGGGCAAGTTTTGCATAAGACAACACTCCCCCTTGTCGCTATATCAAGATTATTCAAGAGTGGAGGCAATAAAATGTGGTGGCTGTGCTTGATCTACAACATTATCGGTCATACTATCGTTCTAATTTGTTTGGCGTATAGCTGAGTCAAATCTCTTGTCTTTCTTACTCATGATTTGAACAAGATTATCTTTCATTTGCCCAATAATTGGTCAATCCAATTTTTAAAACAGATTATTGTGATTTAAATTACAATAAATGAGAAATTTTGTTAAAATAAATGACCGTTATTCAGAAAGAGAGAGAGAGAGAGAGAGAGAGAGAGAGAGAGAGAGAGAGAGAGGAAAAAGATGTGCTAATCCCCATGACATATAATGAATCATTTCAACATATTCTACCAATATTTAAAACGTTTACTGGTCAGCAGAATATGATATGGTGTGAGTCCAACTAAAGAGGCGTTATTATACACATATACCTTTGGCTCCATAACACTAACGGATAACATTAGCAGTATCATACTTGTGGACAACGTTAATCTAAGTTATACTGATAAAGTATACTATTTACTGGAGCCCAATCGCCTTTATGTCTCTAAAACTACTATTAACGTTGCTAAATGTTGAATGCTGAATATATTTCACCATGGAACGTGTGATGATTGTATTAATTTTATTGCAGATAAATCATTTTGTTCACCGATAATGGTATTTTAAACATGCCTTTGAAAGAAAGGCTTGTCATATAATGTCTTGCTTTATACGTTAAGGTGGCAGAATATTTTGAGGTTACTTTTACTGACAAATATTTATATAAACTCTGATTATTTATTGCAAAATGTCAGAATAATAGCTTAATAAACTCAGCAAGAGGTATACTTAGTGGCATTGCTTCCAGAACAAAAAGACCCACAAAATTATAAACGACAGCAACACAAGAAAACCTACCAAAGTCATATGGAAAATTTGTGTAACAGTCTCCAACTGGCCTAAGTTCGTAATATAACTGGCAGTATTTGCTCTTTTCACAGCATAACTGTCTCATTCGTAAATCCTCAGACTCAAATTCTTTTTTATGTGTGCTTGGATGAAACTTAAGAAAACCGCCAGCTCTGGGTGAATCAGAGAGCCACCCTCCAGTATAATTATCAAAGCAGCAAACCTGGAAGTTAACATATGGAATTAATGCACAGATTAATGCTTTTGATTCATGTGAGAACTAAAACAAGAATAAGTGATATATTGTGACCTGTCACTCAAGGTCACTCTCATTTGTCGTCTTGTTAATAGTTTTACGAAGAAGCAAAACGCAAAACGTTTCAGTTGTTATTATCGTAAAAGTGTGGTTATAAGTTACGTTTTTATCTTCGAACACGTTGACTATTCTTGAGGAAATAAGATATAATCTAAACAAATTTTGTAACTGTTCGTCGTGATCAATATGCTTTGCATTTAATAATGAACACTAAATGCAACAGAAATAGATGTAAAACTTCAGAAAAGAGTTGAATTATAAATGCGTTCCAACTTTTATAACTACCATCAAGATATGCAGTACTATATATGTTTAATAGCTCTTTCACATTGTAAGATCTCCTTTAAAAAAGGTTAGGTGTGAAATATGTGTTGATTGATATAATCAGTAAGTACAGTTTTCCTAACAATGTTCAGGTGTGTATCACAGCATGAATATCAACGATAATGCATTTTACGCAAAGCTGTAAATTTCTTTTGCATCATTTATTAAGTGCCTACCTACAAATGGCTTATGTCATGTGTTGAAACTTATTATTTGATTAAAATGATAATATTTTCTTAAAATGGCAATGAATGTGAAACCTTTTAATGTAATATATCATATGTGGCTACACATGCTTGTTTGATGATAAATAATATCAGAAACGAGTTGACATTACTAAAAGAGACGATGCTAAATGTTTACTATGATAAAAAACAAAATTAACGCGACTGATTCAGTGAAAAATGAAATGATGGATCACTTGTAGGGACACAAATGCTATTTATGTTTTCGATTCATATAACGTTACTAAACACATCATATTCTTCTCACTATAATATATATGCGATCATTTCCTTCTAAAATTAGGATTTCTACATAGTACGTTTGGTTATGGTATTTAATTGATGATGTGGTAATTTATCTGAACGTTATCTTTGCCACCGGATTTAATTTCCATGTTTTACACAATAATTACGATCATTGGATACACAGAACATTACACGTGTTTTGCATTTTGCATTGATATCTGTATCCATGATTCAATCCTATATGCTTGTGTGTGTGCGTGTGTGTGTGTGCGTGTGTGTGTGTGCGAGTGTGTGTAGTAAATTCTGTTTAAATTGAAATTACACATAAATAATGTAGCATTTATAAAAGTCACTATGTATGGTCCTTCCACGTGTGTTGTCTTGGTATTAGTTCATATATGTCCTAAGAATCTGAGCTGTGTGTCCCCGGGTTTCTTTACATCCACACTACACTGGTATCGCATCCATTTGTAATAAATGGAAGGGAAGATAAAGGCGACCTATGTGTTTAAGTTGTGTTTTTTAATTCCCTCTTTTCTGCTAAACTGTCTTTTATTTATCAATCACTACTTTTTGTTCGAAACAAGCATGCAGTTATTAGTTCCTTTGGGATATAATTTTTTAAAATAGCACTTTTGACATATTAAAGATTGATACTCAATACACTTATTATTAGAAGCCATTATTTTAAACGAAAGCTGCGACAGAAATTAATATTGTACTGATTTGATTTCTCACTTTGTTATCGTTGCTGATTTCTCGTCGTTATGGACCTAAGACACCTAAATCCTGATAGGATTAATATTACTATTATTTGTATATTATAAAGATATATATTTCATTCTAGGAGTATCTACCTTTCCATGAGGACTAAATTTAAGGCTTGGTGCAATTCCCATACAACTGGTGTTTACGTTATTGAAGAAAATCTGCTGAGGAACACTAAACCATGGGTCGTACATGATCCATCGGCTATTGCATGGGCATGTGGGCATTTCGGCTATTTTCCTATTATATTCATCTATATGATCCTGATTTGCCTCGTACCATTCCAGACACTGTATATCAAAGTTTGATAAAGATGACCCCTGTGACGTCAGACGATATACAATTAATCCAGTCAGACCTACCAAAAGTATGCAATAAATAACATTTTATAAATTCCGTATATATGAAATATTTTTCAAAATCAGATCTGAATATTATACACCAATATGTTTCAAAATCAGATCTGAAATATTATACACCAATATGTTTCAGATAATATGCTTGAATACATTATGAGAATATTAGAACAGACATCTGATTAGACACGTTTTAATATTAGACGAATCTTTAACATCGATAAAAACCTAACTGATGTAGCTATTCATTATTCATCTCTTCTTCACTTTCTGTTTGAGCTTCCGATTGATTCTTGTTTCTCAGACCAATTATTCCGTAGTGACATGTTTGGCTGGAGTCTATTCTGTGCTTGTACGAAGGAAAACATTTATCTTTTTGTTTCAGAGCATACCTACATGGGAGATCAATTTCGGATGTTTTGCAAGTTGATAAATCAGTCGATACGAACTGACGTCTCTGCTGAGCAAAGCAGATTGTCGCAGATGCTGAATCCAAAACAGCAATACAAACTAATAAACATTAATACAAAATATCTTCTCAGTAAGAAAAACACATTGTGAATGTGTTGATTTCCTTTTAGAGACATTTTCTTTTTTATGGAAAGAGTTTGAGAAAACTGAACAAATTAAACAAAGTATTTCACCGAACGAAGTTTTTAGAGAATGGTGTATTTACCATTTGTATCAACATGCATGTCAATATTGGCAGCCTGTGACGTAAACGAAATAAGATGGCTTTTAAATTCCCCGGTGTTGAAATGATATCCAATAAATACGTTGTTCTGTCGGAATTGCATCTCTCCAGGAAAGTATATGTACATCACAAAGGTATTGTATCCGTCTGTTGTTAAAACCAATTGGAACGAAGCACTCTGCAAATTTAATTTATATTTTAATTTAATCAAAGTTCATGATAATGTACCTAACGTTCCATTTAAGTGTTCGCTTAATATATTCAGTATTCACTGTAACTACTACTACAACTAATACTAATACTACTACTACTACTACTAATAATAATAACAATAATAATAATAACAATAATAATAATAATAATAATGATAATTATAAGAACAATAATATAACACGATTTAACATTTTAAAGATGTACATGGAGACAAATAAAACCAATGTGATTTTTACATCGGAATAAATTACTTTCGATGGTCTCTTCAATTTAACATGTTTAATGTTTAGAGTCGATAATGACTGTATATTGTCAAATCATATTGTGTAATATGACATTGCATCACGGGTCTAGCAGTTATATCAATTATAATGCTGAATTGATATTTACCTCATTGCTTCTTCTATCGGCTGGGTAAGGTGAATTCTTGTACCAGGTAGCAATGAAAATCATTGTTGCATTAAAGGATTGTTCTTCGTTCAGCTCTTGCAAGCGTCGTTGTGTTTTAACAACATTCGTGTTGTTCAGGAGATCTTTATCTCGGAGAACATCATATAGTTGATAATACACTTTACCGCTATTATTAGCCCTACTGGTGTCAAAATCCGTGTAGTAAGGAGCCACAAAAGAGTATCCCGAATATGCATCAGCATCAGCCGACGGATTTGGATTGGTATACTCTCTTTGAAAGGAAACCAGACCATTTGTACACACCTAAAGTAAAATATAGTGATAGTTAACATCATACCTACACTATTCACACAATCACTACTACCTGTATATAATGAAGATTTTGCAACAATCAGTATAACAGATCTTACAGATACACACTGGCAAGAGCGTTTCATAAATGATTCAGACAATAACTAAATGTATAATAAAGTTGGTATAGCGAACATCAAGGACAATATAACGAGACTGTGATAGGAAAATACACTTAGGGGCTAATCTGTGAAAGTGATTTACAGTATGTACTCATGTTACGACTTGCTCTATTTGCTAACGTTTGACGAAGGAGGTATTTAATGATATATAATCTAAATAAGTTAATAAGAGTGATTTTTTATACAATTCTTAAATCGAAAAGAAAAGTTCTCAAAACCAAATTAAAACTTGAGGCGTTTATGCATAAATGTGTACTGACGCGCACAAAAACACGCACACACACACAAACATTTTGTTTGATTAGAATTTTAACATGGCTTTAACAAATGTTCAGTCAGTTTGCTAAGATGTCTCATAACCAAATTAAAACTAGAGGTGTTTAAGCATAAAAGTGTACTGACACGCACATAAACACACACACACGCTCAGTAAGACACACACATACATAAATACATACATAAATACATACATACATACATACATACATACATACATACATACATACATACATACATACATACATACATACATACATACATACATACATACATACATACATACATACATACATATGTTTGATTAGGATTTTAACATCGCTTTAACAAATGTTCAGTCATTTTGCTAAGATGTCTGCAGTGAGGCAGTTTATAGTGATGTCTAGCACTTGGGCATCATGCCACAAACATGTAGCATGATGTCCCAACCAGTCACATTATCTTGACACGTGGCCGGCCAGTCCAGACACTATCCTCCTAATGCTGAGCGCCAAGCAAGGCAGCTTTTGTACCATTTGTGTAAGTCTTTGGTATGACCCGGCCGAGGTCACACACACACACACACACACACACACACACACACAGACACGCATACATACATACATACATACATACATACATACATACATACATACATACATACATACATACATACATACATACATACATACATACATACATACATACAGAGAGAGAGAGAGAGAGAGAGAGAGAGAGAGAGAGAGAGAGAGAGAGAGAGAGAGAGAGAGAGAGAGAGAGATTACAAATAAACGCAAACAAAATGAGAGATTCTACACTAGACATGTTGTTATCATTTAAGCAATTGTATGTGTCAGGTCAAATATTATCTTATAGGGAAAACACTTTTAAATTCTTCTCAGAGAGATCCAAAGCTTTGCTTGTCTCAACCCATCACATTTGTTAACTAATAAGATAATGCACAAAATACAAATGATGATACAAAAAAGTAGGCAGAGGGATTCCTGATTAATAGAGACCCCATACATCAACCTATAAATCGAATCTTTATTATTTTGTTTATTTATTACAAATACTATTGTTAAATGTAACACATATACTTTATCCACGAATAACACAATTGATTCTGTTTTGGACAGTATTTATAAACTGCACTCATGTCAGAAGCTGAATATCTGAACTAATTTCCGTTACCTATTCATACATAATGTGTGTAATTTCGTGTATGTGTTGCATGGGAAAAAATAGCGTTTGTCAATTGTTTCTGTTGCCAATTAGGCGACTTTATATGGATTTTTGTGATAAAGATCTACTAAATTGTCTCTTATCATGATCGTTATTATTGCTGTATTAGAATTTCTTTGACGTTGCTGATATCGTTGTTTTTCCAATAAAAGTGCATTACATTAGTGCACCAGTTTGATTTGGTAATGGGCTCTATCAATAATTTGCACACAACACAACCACAACATCATGTATTATTTTCTTCGCATTAGAATAATTCCAATATTGCACTAATGGTAAGGATAAACGAAGGAAAGGTTTATTACATACTTCACAACGTGAGTATATCGTGACATCGTGATATATATATATATATATATATATATATATATATATATATATATATATATATATATATATATATATATGTGTGTGTGTGTGTGTGTGTGCGTATAGTAATGTTTCAAATGTTAGTGTTAACCATTACAATGACTTACATATAGTGTGTCATATTTCCGTCCAAATATAGGCACTGGCAAAATAGTTATTGGTTCCCCGCAAGCATCATCTTTTGCCTTCAGAACTATATCATTGACGTCTTCCCCAAATGCAAACAAGAGACCTAAACAATATTAAAACAACGCAGCAAATATTTCAAACATTTTGAATCATATTGCTAAACAACAAAGTGTCTCTGTGACCAATTAGACAAGCTTCATTGATTCTTTGTACTAAATATCAAACATGGATTTTATTGAAACAAGAAACATTAATGATATTTTCATCATTTTTTATTTTCCCCATTTGTATACATATATTATCATATATTGATTTACTACGTTTAAAATATTACCACATGTGGGTTTCTTTAGAGGTCTTAGTAAAAACTGATATATAAAGGATGTGGGTTTTAATGTGTTCAGAAAACATTTATTTTGACTTGACATTGTTACGAAATACACTTTACAAGAAGAAACTGCTTTGCAGTCGACGTCTTATTATGCAGTTTATCATGCAGGACAATTAATGTTAATTGGAAAGGTAGTGGCAGCTAAAGATGCTAATTGGGTTCAAGAGTAAGTAAGTTGTAACAAAAATGGTTACTTTATTTTCATACTTCATAATGCAGCATTTTTCCATCTCAAGACATTTTATTGTTGTCTATACTTTTCACTATAGTCTATCTTTGTTCCTCAAAGGGAATTAATGCATTCATTGACACAGTTATGTTCTTAGCCCAAGTTCTATGTTTACTATCAAGTTCTTCTGTAAGACAGGGACAACGATTATCTGACAAGTACACATACAGCATTATGTACTTAGGCCAGTGATAATGCGTATTTTACACACACACACACACACACACACACACACACACACACACACACACACACACACACACACACACACACACACTTAAGTTTATGTGCTTGGGCCAGAAACAATAATTATCTGGAACAATATATTCTCTCAGCAGACCACCAAATCATACGCAAGCGTATTGTGTAAAATACGAGTGACCCTTACCGTCTGAACAATTTTGTCCTTGCCATCCACGTGAACAATTGCATAAGTATGAACCATCAGTATTGGTACAAATCCCACCGTTTTGGCAAGGTTTATAAATACACTCTTCTATATCTGGAATACAAATATTTGAGTTCAATAAACATATTTGAACACAGACCACACTCAACGTAGAAAAAGGGTATTAGGCATTAATAACAGAGATGTTAACGATAGAGCCGAAATGTGACCGCAATACTTCTTATTTTGGCCTGATGACTAGATTTCTTCATAGGGCCAGATTGTAATGCTTATCAGAGTTCATTTTACGTATAGCCAGCGCGTGCGTTTTGAAAAGGTCATATTTTGTATTCTTAAATATATATGTCGCTATTCATCTATGGTGACACCTCTGCAGATTCAAATTTGCTTGGGTGATTGTAGGGTAAACATATTGTGTTTGGATATGTCTGACCGATGACAAGAATATTGCTCATACATGCTTTACTCAGTTATTTGCAATCTCATTAGGAATTATGGGTAGGTGTAAAGGCTGTGTTTCTCTATATATGTATAATAATTTGTATTTCAATGTAGTTCTGTAAAATGGTTATATAATAAAATAGATAATACTAACATACGTGTATGTGGATAAAATGTCTTTACAAGATGCTGAGTTTAAATCTACACAATAAATCAAATTGGCATCAATCGATATCTTTGAGATTTCGAAAGATAATAACATTTACGCATGGTAATTCAAACCGAGAAAAATGTTTTTTGGCTGAACATTATCACAGGATTGCGTCGCATGGGTATTTGGAACGAGTAGCAGCGTTGTAACTAAAATCAAACTGCCCATAATTTATATAAAAGTACCATTAGTGTTCAAATAAATAATTTAAATTAGATTGAAATTCTAAAAAAGCAATATGTTTTGTTTTACACGGTATGTGATTTGTGTTTCGTGTGACCTTGAGAAGCAATTCATTTTTTGATCAATCTATCTATCTATCTATCTATCTATCTATCTATCTATCTATCTATCTATCTATCTATCTATCTATCTATCTATCTATCTATATATCGATCTATCTATCTATCTATCTGTCTGTCTGTCTGTCTGTCTGTCTTTCCGTCCGTCCATCCATCCATCCATCCATCCATCATCCATCCATCCATCCATATCTATCTATCTATCTATCTATCTATCTATCTATCTATCTATCTATCTATCTATCTATCTATCTATCTATCTATCTATCTATCTATCTATCTATCTATCTATTTATTATTATATCTATCTATATGTCTTTTGACATGTAGCAACTCATCAGCAATCTATCGCATAGTTTATGCAGGTTATGATTTATTTCATTGGACATGTGATGATGCGTTAGATTGCATACTGAAAGTGAACATTTACACGATTGTCAAACCTTTTTCACCCAACAATAATTAACATACAAATAAAAAAGCCATTAATGCAAATTCAACATTTATGCAGAATACAATAATAAATATGCAGTCTTCTTATGAGTACGATTGAATTTTACCTGATGAACAATTTTGTCCTTGCCATCCACGCGAACATTTGCATAAGTATGAACCGTCAATATTTGTGCAAACAGCACTGTTTTTGCAAGGTTGATCGTCGCACACATCGTCGTCTAAACGAAAACAAAATAATTTGAATTATAATCGACACCAACCTAGAAGTGATGTTATTTACTATCTATAACACTGGTGTTATAAAAAAGGCCGGATACAGCCCGGGAGACACATTAGTCTGATTCACATACCATGCCTCCTTTTAGTGTCAAAGTTTAGTTCATTATACGTATGAGTGAAGTGAACATAGGTCAAATATGGCCCGCTATATCAAATGAGCCGCCCCAACCTATCTGCAAAATGTTCTACCTTTTTTACCATCTTAACAATTATACTTAAATGAACAGGAAAGAAACTTGAGTGACAAAGATCAATGGCACGTACAATAGTACACAAGCGGTTTTTAAGGTTCCATATTTAAATCACAACGGTTAAAATTAGAATCAAATTAATCTGAGATATAATGTTTCATTACTAATTGTATTCAGAATATGAGAGGGGCCATTTAAAAACAATACATGACATATATAAATGTTTAAATTGTGTTCATTTCATCTAAGATGAGTTCATTTCGCCTGGAAAATATATTAGTATTGCTTTTTGACCATAGAAACCGTCACAAGATATACTGACAATTTGATCAGATGATGCCAGGTCGTGGAATATCCACTTCCCTTGCTTCATAGGAATGTGACCTACTTTTCCTCATTGTCCATCTACACAAATTCATGACATCTGGTTCCTACATTAGATTTGATCTGGAATGAATGCTCGACAGTCATCAATTGGTGTATTAGGTCCTACATTTTCATATAATGGTTGATATACTGACAATAAGTCATTCTTAGCATACACATCAATAGTTGAGAGCTAAAAAAATTTGAATGAATTTGATAATATATATATATATATATATATATATATATATATATATATATATATATATATATATATATATATATATATATATATTAGTTTAATTATCCACTGGTATAACAAAGCGTTTACACCTTACTATTAGTGTTGATCCTTAAATGTTAGTTTGTTATCATATAGATTGTTCAAAAACATTTTTTCGTCAGCAATATAAATATATATATATATATATATATATATATATATATATATATATATATTAAACTTTAGTCGGAATACCCCATGGACTCATTTGCAGGACCATATTATGTTGGACGTCTCCAATAACGTTGGATTATGTCGGATTATTTTCATCATATATAAGTTATTTTTAGGTTTCCACTTTATATTCTAGGAAACAAATGGGTTGTTAATTTTTTCAAACGTTTTTGGCTCTCGATCTTTTCTGTACTTAGGTTATTACCATACATTCATATCAATACAATTGCCAGCAGCATCGTATTCACAATTACTATAATCACTATATTCTGGATTAAAGTACCACACTTGAAGGCAACTATCCCGCTACGATATGAACAGGAGCTCTAAATCTACCGTTCATATGAATCAGTTATGTTCAGGCAGATAGAGCTAAAATAAAACCTAGTGATCTTTTGGGCGATCATAAAACAATCTGCGAAAATAATACATTTGTTCATACATGACCTATTTGTATTGGACAAGCATTTAACAAAAGAATTATATATAATTGCAAATACACGACGAATGTGCATTCAAGAATTTTTTTATCTGCAAGATTATTTATTTTAAAAGCAACAAAACAATATTTTGCACATGAATGATTATAGCCAGGTTATCATGCCACAATTGAAAACAAATACATTGTTTTGTGAAAAGAAAATACAAAATACAATTCGTGTTGTGAACTAGAAATATTTCTTGGGTCTATGTTCGATCCGATGCAGTTTCAGTTAGCTCGATATTTATAGTTGTCGTATTCTTCAATGTGAATGGGTTCGCACAACCTGGCGAGAAGGGGGAAACAGACGTTTTGTTGAGTATGCTAAATAGGTTAGGCGGAACAATTCTGAAATTCAGAAATGTGTTAGTAATATAATTTGTGGAGTGGACAACAACATGTGTGTGAGATAAATATATTTCTATTATTACGCTAATTTTAAATCTTGACAAATTAATATTCGTTTAAAGAATAAAAACAGCTGCATTATAGAGCCCATGAGTTGTCACATTGAACAAAGTAGTAGTAAGACAAATCTATGAATTGTCGAACATGAATTTACAATGTAGTTATATTACGAATTAATTACTTATTCAATTTGGGGACCGCATACAAGCTAGCAAACACATTAATATCAACTACAATATTTTATCAGCATGTTGACATATTTCTACGCGCTTGAGTATTTCATAAAAGTTTGAATACAACTGGCATTTAAACTTGTGATTTCCGCAATGTTTATAATAACATAATGTGTTTGATAAATATTTTTTTCATCATGCATCAAGTGTAAAGCATCAGTAAATAATCGGTATACAGGTATTATAGTATTTAAAGGATCAGTTCCAAACGATGCATGAAACAGCGATAGAAGGGTTTTTTCGTCATCCAAACGTTAAAAATGAAACAACTTGTCTACCCATTAGTTGTGTTCTTTGGTCCTATCCAACCGCTGGAGCATTCCCATTGATGAGAATCGTTAGTGATTATATATATATATATATATATATATATATATATATATATATATATATATATATATATTATTTTGTTTGCACCAATTCACATTAATAAGTCTAAGTGAACGATATTGTTAGACGCCAGGAGTCTTTGACTGATCGAGCTGTTGTGTCAAACCCTGCCGCAAATCCCCCAAAAAGTCAAAGATGGACCGAACTTTCCAACGACTTCCATATAAAGTAAGACGCGTCCGTTATATGCATAATGTTTACTATAATCAATACAGGACCACATATATCCAAATGTATATAAACCGCTCATCTGCATGGTTTCTCTTCATCAGGTTTCCGTAACACCAGCAGCGTGAAAACTACAATTCAATAATAGTATAGATGACTATTTTAAGTCCGCAACCTTAGACCAGACAATTGTTAATTTCAGGGCACATATTCTTAGCACAGATGCACATTTGGCACCATGGCGACATAAACGGTATCTGACTACTCCCTCATTTTTTGTATAGCTTTATATAATTCCTTACAACGGGCGGCCACATCCAAATTGCGCTTACTCCGAATTTGTTACCATAGTGTTTTAGTCGCTGTATGATAGCATTGGCCTCTTATTATAGAGAGAAACAAGAGTTATATTTTGCAAATAATTCAGTACAAAATATCAGTTACTGTGCGACGTATGCAATTGCTTACATTTTCTTCTCAAATACTTATTTCATTTTAGTCTTGGATATGTCTTATATTCCGAAGGATATAGAATAACGTTCAGCAAATTTATGTTTAATACATTTCATTTTATGATCTTTTGATATGGATGTAGATAGGGCTCTATTTCACCGATGAGCAGTCGACTTTGGAACAACTGAGAACGGAAATCTGTAAGTTAATGACGTCTTGTCCACTTTTAAAATGTGCTATGGTGCAGTTATTTGAGCAAAACAGAATGAAGAGATGGCATTCTAGAGCGACTAACGCGCCTACATATGACATTGAAAGTACTATTCGCAATATGTCAGTATAATCTGAACTTCGGGTCTACATAATGTGGTTATCTGACGTACGATTCGCATCTACTGACGACAACATATGACTGTCTCCAACGTGGAGGCGGCCTTAGCTTCCTTGACGACAGTAGCCAATTTCATGGCTTTTACAATAACTCAAATGTTTTGTCCATACAATGTTGATAGAAAGAATGGACAGGAGATGACATTCCATACATTTTAAATGGTGATAAATATCATGCAGAAAATTCTGAATTGTAAGAACGTGAATCTAGGGTCTTTCCGTTTTCCTAATGTTAACACTTATACTATTGTAAGAGCCATTTAGTCAAATAGGCTTCAGTTTCTGAATAGTAATCCGCACTAATCTTTGTTACTGATAGCATGACAATTCCTTACTGCAAGAAACACATATCAAAACATGATGTGTGCGATATACTGTAATCGTAGGAAAGAACTTGCGAATAACGAGAACGATAATGCATATCGTTGTGCAATAATGAGGAAGTGTTTACTAGGGAGCTTTATCTGATAGAGCTTCTGATATATACGAACAACACAAGAGTTCAGATAAACGGGTGCATACGATATAATATAATAGTTTTGTTTCAAAACGAAACGTCTGGTAGAAACGTTATTTCACGGAATCGTCGTAATATCATCTTCATTTCACGCCACCTTTAGTGTAACAATCAAGGAAATATGCAATACATTCGATTCGTTAACTGGCTGTAATCATGACAAATGCATGTACATGCCTATTTGCCAGAATTAGAAGAAGCTTCCTAACGGGCAATGTGGCAAATGACTACTTAGGTATTCCTTTGCAGGCGTCCCACGCAACACAATATAAATCACACCCCTCTAATCGTTCTCAGGACAAGTCTTTGGTTGAAACGTAAGAGTTGGTATGTGCTAGTCTTTGTATAATCTACTTTACTGCAGTTATGGAATGTAAAATCAATTTAGCAGCTCTCAAAAGAGAAAAGCAGTTGGAATTATTACAGGAAGACTTGCAATAATGTTTCGTTTAGGTCCATTTCTCCCCTTTTTTTTGATAAGTATTTAATTAATCTCCTCGGCATTGCCAACGGTAAATACCATGGAACGCAAGATACGGCAACATTTACCGCTCAGAAATCATTTGTATCAATGTTCTAATCGGTAGGGGAAGCTGTTCACTGACTTATGCAAGGATTAATGCCTACTTTTCAAACGTTGCAGACACTTGGATGTGGTTCTTGGATGTGTATGGCAGACATAACAGATCATTGTATACACATATCCATAAAAAAAACTCTCAATAGTGCCTTCAATGTGTTCAACAATTAGATGAATATTTTTGCTTCCTCTCGCTTTTATTTTGGTCGTCGATCAAGTCCATACATATTCAATTTGTAGCTAGTAAAAACAATACATATGTTATATGTCTCTTCTATAATTGTTTACGTCATTACTTGGCAACAACCGCTGCAGTTGCAGATTCTTGTTACATGATGACACTTATCATTCTGATATTTGCTAAACAAAATAACCCACCTTTTCCACATAAGCAGTGAGTACTACCTATATACTTGAATATTCAGTGATCGTGTGTGACACTAATACAGAATTTTACGAAAGGAAAATATTTTTGGCAAAGTCAAATCTATAGTATCATCTACATCTGTATACGTAATGCTGACTTGATTTGGAAATATGTCTTTCCTATCTTCAAAAATGGAATGGTATATCCTTCTTTATTATTATTGAACTTACAATTACTGCTACATTTTACTTAAAACAGGTCAATCTTTACAAAGGACGTTTGCAGGTAAATGGCCAACTGGTATTTTCATTAATGATATATAGTTATCCCCGGCATTACTTACGGTCATTAAGAAAGACCTGATGGTGGAGACACGATGTTTGGCATGATTTAGAGTCATGTTATGATGATTGAATACCTGCCAGTTGTACGACGTGTCCATGTTGATTAAATATGTTGCCTTCTATGGAGCAGATTTCGTTGGTTTGTAAATAAAGTCAAACAAGTAACACTAAACATACACATGTCTGCAAAAGATTCTGTATCAACCATGTCGAGGATGCTGCCATCTGCTCCGCAACACACATATCTTACAATCTGGGTTGTTTCACTTTCTAAAATTCATGCTTATAACTGGTATTTTAAAATTGTCTGGCCTTCCTTTGAACAATTCGTCTAAATGCAGCATACATGTATGGAGCACGAAAAGATCGATGCAAGACAGTTACATTCTAAGGCAGGAACATTCATCACTGTGTTATATGGTGAATTTCCAGTGCGTTTATTCTATAATGCTTGTCTCATTTGGATCATTTCACTTTATCTAGGGCATTCATACACAATATCATATATGCCATTTTTGACTAGCATGCCTTGTTTTTTGTATCAACAAATGCATCACACAAACAAGAAAAATAAACCCAATATGTCGTTTATGTGAATAGTTTATGTTGAGTATGTGTATCAATATGGTTCGGTATCATTACGATATAATAAAATATGCAATCAACAATTTTCTTATACGATAGTGACTATAATTATACATGGCAAGCTCTCATTTTGAACAGCTTATCCTTGCCAGCGTATTGGACAGCGGCATGAATAGATACCGTTGATATTTATAATCCTGTCTTTTTGTACGCACGGATAATGCAGGAGATCATCGCTGATTGAAATCAATGCTTTAACAACTTACACTTTTAAACAAGCTTATTATGAAGATTAGCTTTACATTGAGCAATTCCATTTTGTCAACATACGTATTTATGCGATGAAAGTGATCCACCTCTTCAAATTGTCACGACATTATTGATTGCAAAATGTATTTATTTACTCGTTAAGAATATTGTAAGATAGTGTTGAACGCAGTAACGGTTTAAGTGTTATACACTCATTTTTAAGAATATGCTTATATATATATATATATATATATATATATATATATATATATATATATATATATATATCGTAAAGTACGTTCAAATGCATCAATCAAGCCATGTCGTCATATAATATTTGAAAACGAAGACAAGACAATGTGGAAATATAGTTGTAAGCAAAGAAATAAATCGAATCCTATAATGTGATGTTGCGGTGTCCTAAGAAATAAATTGAATTCCATACTGTGACATTGCAGTGTGCTAAGAAATAAATCGAATTTATACTGTGACATTGCAGTGTGCTAAGAAATAAATCGCATTATATACCGTGACATTGCAGTCTGCTAAGAAATAAATCGCATTCCATACCGTGACATTGCAGTGTGCTAAGAAATAAATCGTATTCCATACCGTGACATTGCAGTGTGCTAAGAAATAAATCGAATTCCATACTGTGATATTGTAGTGTGCTAAGAAATAAATCGAATTCCATACTGTGACATTGCAGTGTGCTAACAAAATGCATTTTTTAAATGCATTGATATTGAGAATATTGAAATGGTACACTGAACATTCCTTATTATCTAAGAGTACGCTTGTATGATGTGGAGGGGTGTGCTGCCTTTTATTTCCATGTATTTCGGTGTATTTATACCAATTTTTAAACACCACGTTATTTAATATCTAGTTTCATCCTATGTTCACATTGTTTCTTTCTGAATCAGATTATAAAACAGTTAATGTACCAACAGCCATTCAAAAGACAGCTTTATTGCTAAGCGTAAAATGTACATTGAGTAAGAACATAATAAATTCACGGATAATTACAGTTAAATTAAATGTGGAACAGCTGTATATATGTTCGGTCTGACTTATGGAGAGATTCTGCTCCATTATCGCAATATAGTTGAATACATACTAAAATAGAAACATGTTACCATTTTACGAAAGGCCATCACAATATTCTCCGCATCTTAGTTAAAAGTTGTAAAATTGCTTAAGATATCTATCTACTGGTCGTTTAAATTATAAGATAGCGTTTTAGAATAAATCTCTATTTATAAGTCACTGTATATGTAAGGGGAAAGTATGAACGAGTATTTTAGGAGTGAGTACTAAACGACCGTGAGAGTGCTGCTTATCTGAGAGACAAAACGAGCTAATAAATTTCAAAGTCTTTCGCTCGACATAACTTTCGGACGAAAGTGGCGTTTTGGTCTACTTCAAATTTAAATTTGGAGTCGTATTGTTAAGAAAGGCGCAATGCAACTTTTCGATTTGATAGGGAATGAAAATATTTTGGTATTTCTGTCGTTTGTAATAAATTTCGTGATTATATACTGGATTTATCTGTGAATATATATATATATATATATATATATATATATATATATATATATATATATATATATATATATATATATATATATATATATATATATATATATATATATATATATATATATATATATATATATATATATATATATATATATATATCAATATAGAATCTACGACATCATTCCATTAATATCATATGATGGCCCTCTAAACAGTTTTATGTTAAGCACATGATAATTAATTTAAAGTCGACATGTTTACTTCGCAAGTGAATTTAACGAAGCTGAATTTTAAATGGATTGATAACACTGAACATATTAACATGCTATTTAAAGGAAAGGAGAAGATGCATACATACATTTGCAAATAAGTGCCAAAAACACAGTTAATTAATAAAAATCACCATAATTAATATGTTGTAATTGTTTGCATTTAGGACCAATGAGTCGTGCATATCAAAGCTTAAATCGTTCAAGAAAATCTATCAATTATACATATAAACCTACCTACCTAACTACATATATATTTGTCTGAATATACAGACATTCACATGAGTATGTGAATGAATATTAGTCATTTTCGATATACATTACGATACTCAAGCATTGAAGTATGCTTCTTTCTGCTGAAACGGTAGTGATTGCACTGACAAAATAAAAATTGAATCGTTTTTAATTCCAAATACGCCGACGAGTACCTTTAATACTTGTTCAGCACTGAGTTTGATTCACATTATATATTACGTCTGTAATATTATTTAACCACATTATGTACAGAGTCCCTTAACTTTGGAATAAGTTATGAATTCATGAAGAACCAAAGGTGATTACATTACAAGGCTGCAGTGGAAAAGGAATGACAACTCACATGATCTGCATGTATGACCATCAAATCGAAGGGTCAGGCCATCCGGGCAGTCACACACTTTAAAACCACCTGGTCGAGGAAAACAAAAATGGCTACAGCCACCATTTCTGATTGAACAACCGTTCGAACCTAAAATAAAATATGTATATGATCTGAGCCAAAGTCGAGTTATATTAGATACATCAGAGCGATATCAATGTTAGTTGTATCTATTTTCAAAGCAACTGGTACGGTGTACAAGAGATTCCAGTTGCATCAAACTTATTGATCTAACTGAGATCGACATATTTCCTTGTATTTGAAGTCTAGATGTATATATGGACAAAAAGAGAGTTACCTCTATTTATTAACCCATGTCTTATATTTGCAGCAGTCATATTCATTTTTCTTCGTCATATAAATAGTTTTATACAGTAAAACAGGTGATACAATGTTTGAGCCTTTATTGTACATCTGAATTCATTCATAAAACGTCAAACGGTGAATTTTGGAAACATATAGCCTGAAAAGCAAATTGTCGAATAATAAACTGCAACTCAAATCTAATTTTGGGTAACATCTGTATGGTTCTTTGTATGATCTTTGATATGTCCATTTGTATTAATTCCTTATCAAGGTAATACTAATTCTGAGTTAATTATCACATTATATTTGTAAATACTACCTTTTTTAAAAATAACTTCCATTTAAAGCAAAAACAAATTCAAAGACTTGATTTAAATTTATACTTAGTTAACAAATAACTTCAACCACCTATTCAGCAGATACAGTATAAAAATTAATAGGAAGCTATTTAGAGTCTATGGCAAAAACATGTCAGACCCCTTGGGCTGTATTGGGTCAATGTTTTAAAAATCACTCTGCACTCGGGTCTATTGCAATTGAACATTTATAGACTAATGGGCATGTATAGCGTCAAGGGAAAGAGTAGTGGTTGCATATAACATATATATGTGAGGTGAAGTCACAGTACTACAGCAATGTTACAACAACCGTAGGAACCGGTGTGCACCGAGTTAACCTCAGTGTGGAGTAGAGATAGACTCCCAATATACATAAAGAGATAACACACACACAATATACAACATACAGTTGATGTTAATGTTAACATCTTTCCGTTGACATAAAGGGCATCTCACGGATCTTTGTCTCTTCCTCAGACAATGTCTAACGTTTAGTCGGTAGATAAGTAATCTCTTCAAACAGACTTGCCTCTTCACATAGATCATTTTTTCCGAATGGCTTTATCAGTCATTCGGGTGGTTGTCCATGATGATCTGATGTACATATGATAGTCCAGATTGAAGAGCGTAAACGATACGATGGTAGTCGATGCTACGTTAGTCCACAACGTGTGACGAGACCAGGTGAAGGAATGCTTTGTACTTGGGTTATTTATAGTGGAAGAGTGGATCGATATAGCAGTGGCTAGTAAAGTCAACACAATGTTTACTTCCAGAAGAGATTGATTTTGATTAGGATCTAGTGGATTTTCGCTCTTCTTCGCAATAATTTGTTTCGGTACTACTACATTCGCCAACCTTCTCATTCTTTACCACACGTCGAGGATTATAAACAGAGACATAACTATGAATTGGATAAATCTTACCAGCAACATTATGAAGTAGAGCACGCTGTTCTTCTTCAAAAGGAATAGGAAAAAGAAGAAGCTGGAAGGAAACGACACAAAGAAGAGGAATCAGTAAAGAAACAAGGTGCTCATGATGTTTGGCCGCTCAGCTCTATCTGGGCGAAGGGCATTAACGAGTACATTGTTCCGCTTGTCAGCGCATGTTTGTCAGCCCTACCTGTTATCAACAGCATTTTAACGACCCAATGGTCTGAAGTTGTCCCATACTTGTGGACAAGGCGTACGTACTAATAATGCCAATACACAAGTTTGTCGTTGAAACAAGCGATTGCACATTATGTCACCAAATCGTGGACTTGGAACACAAATGACACATTCAAAAATACGATTCCAAACTTCAAGAGGAAGACGATGACGATAAGAAAAGCAATTTCTATATACATCTGTTTCGATTATGAACGCATGCAAGAGAATGGCATTCATATTCCTAATTTCTTCTTGGCTCAAGAAACATGTGAGAAAGTGCATCCAAAAGCGTAGCTTTAGCCATTGTCCTCACAGTAGTAAGATTCATGTAGGACGTGAACAGATCGTTCGAGGGTCACGTTGGCCACTTTTGTACAATGGACCTTAAACCCCGTTGACCAGACGTTGAGTCAGGAGGACGTCAAACGTTGTGGATATTGTCTTCTTCATGCCACGGTAATGGCACACAATTTTTACGGGCTACGATCGGCAATTTCAGCTCAGATACTCAACGGAACAAATACAAACCCGAAAGTATGAAAGTGACTTTGAACGGTTCAATGAGTTACTTAGCCCAGACAACATGCGTACCGAAGAACTGATGTTTCCTATGTGTCGTACATGTGAGGAAAGGTGTAACCAAGACACCGAATCTAAAGTGAAACGGTTGACTCACAATTATCGCACCAGTCGAGTGGTGAACATTGACGGGCTAACAGAAACATTGCAGTCTGGACAAGATGAAATGCTAGAGTAACCAACTTTAAACCGCACAAGATTGTACGTTTATCCACAAATCAAATCATCAGTCGACCTTTGTATAAAGTCTATCGAATCGTGTACCAGACGAGAGTGCGTCCTCCCAATCCAATTGCTTCACCTTACCGTACTGTCACGTCGATGTTAGTCAGCATATAAAACGGGATAACTTTCAACTTCATTGTTTTAGAAAGACCAAGCCAGAAAGATGCCGCTGGACGCCGATCTATGTTCGAAGATCATCTTTTCCAAGGACAGTAATTCAAAATGTTTAGTAATTGGATCGTTAGCAATGCAGCCCTAAACGGTGCCCTTAATGAAACTCCTTTCCAGTGTATGCACTACCGATTATCCAAATTCAAAGTCAGTCGCGATTGCATAACCTTGTGTACCCGACCCGTCGATCTTTACCAAGAATAATGATTTGAACACGTACTTGTCCCTTACAAAGCCATGTACCAGTTAGGAACCATCAGCAGTCTAGGCATTTCGTATGTCATCATACCAGACTCAGTGTACTTGAAACTCATGAAACTGGCAACACCAAAAGTAGACAAAACTTGCTACAGAACACTATGCTTATCATCAGACAAACGGAAAAACGCACAACAAACCATACACTTGTTACGAGTGCCATCCCATTTTAACTTATTAGAAGAGAACAAAGCAGACCAAGCACATAAAAACAATCTAATGTTTGCCCAAATTGAGCCATGCAGTACGGCACTTATTACAGGGATTATATATTTAAATCAGGGACAAAATTAATATCAAATGGGAAACTCAATTGGAAAATTCAACAAAGGTTATGCATCTAGTCCTAGTACAGATAGAATCCACTATAGTACAACGAATACTAAAAAATTCCAGAAGCCTTTTATATTAAAATCATTATAAGAATTAGAACAAACAAAACACTACTACAATTTCGGGTTGATGAAACACATTAAAACAGGACCCTCGCGGACAAATGCCCATACAGTCAGGACTCCAAAACATTAAAACATGTGTTCCACAAATGCAGCAAATATCATTATCAATGCGTTCTCTTTCAACAACAACACAGAATACCTGGACAAATACATCATATCCACAAACGTTAGATAAGAGACATAATACAAATCTAAACAATAATAAATAAACATTCTTAGCTATCTAAAATTAGAGGAAAAAGCAAACATATAAATAATAACACTATACAATAAATAAACATAGTGAATGATGTCAATGTGGTTAATAAAACCGCTAGCACAAAAGCAGACCCTAACGGTTCTATTAAAATAAAAAATCCAAAGTTATAATAAAAACAATTATTGAACTTAACAGTCTTACAAATAATAAAGGTCATAGTTTCAGATTAAACAGCCCTCAAAATACAAAACAAATGTGTACATACATTAAACAAAAATAAAAACAAAAATCAAATTAGATTATTACAAAATACAATCCCAATCTTTAATTAATAATAATAACACAATACCAAATTTGTAGAGCCATAACAGAAAAATGTTTAATAATAAGACGACATTAAAAATATAACCCTTTCCCAACACAAAATCGATAAAGCCCTAAAAATACACAATTATATCAACACATTCAACAAAAAGTGATAACATCCTACCTAATCAATTTAAGCCAGATACACTTTAAGATCATAAGGTGACCCAAGGCCAGATATAAGGCCATCCACCCCGAACACTTAAAACTATAAGGAGACATAAGTACAGTCATTAGGCACAAGTAAGAACAAAACAGAATAAACCAGACAACAACATCAAAGACCCAAATTAATAATACATTGGCACAATGTAGGTTTCCAAAATTAGCGAAGTGCTAAAACACCACTAGTTTCAACTGACGCCTCAAGGAAACCAGCACAAAAGCCAGAAAACTGAGTGCAAACAAAACGGCAGATTGGAACAACAGGGGAAAAGGAAAATGAAGAGTAAAAATAACACCTAACACACCCTACTCCTAATTTTGTTTGGGCAGTGGGAATACGGATGTAAAACCGGTTTCACACTAGAACACCAGGGTGGATTCCTCAAAACAACAAGCATATATGTTAAGGTTTTCCTTTATTTTGGTTGGAGTTGGGTGTTCACAATATTATTTTTAATTATTATAGAAGACCCACCCTGACTCGTTTTTTTTTGTCTGAAATTGAAATTGTGATAGACTGATGCAAATCTCAGAGCCCCCAGTCAGTGGTGCCGATAGTTCAATTCATGAATACACAACTTGTGAAATTCAAATAAAAAGCAATTTACTATCAATCAATAACAATGATTTTTCAAAACAAATGCAAATTTAAAACCTTATCACTCGTCTTTCACTCAACCAAGTGACGGCCTATGTTATCTTCGAACTTAGCGTCATGTAGTTTCTTCATGCCCTGTGTCCCTACTCATCGGAATTATCTTTCTCTGGACTGGTAATCCAGTTCCCACCAGTCCGTCTAACTTCTGCCTCCTTTCCTTCTTTATCTTTGTCTAACAGAGAATCGAACCAATTGCACCACGGTATTTCTCTGTCTATTACAGTTCATCTGGTCCCTAATAGCTTCTTGTACGAACATACGAACATTAGTATAGCATATTCACGAAGCTATCTAAACTCACACTAAACAAAAATATGTTCATATAGAGTGTACCCAGATATCCACATATCCATACGCTGATATATTCTTTCACATAATATTCCTACAACGTATACACAAATAGTCCCTATTAACTAATGTTGTACACTGCAACCATTATACAAGGTTTTAATTTAATTCAACAAATCTAGAATATCAAATGAATAAATGGAGGAGGTTAATTAACCAAATAGCGTATTACAATATGAATTATTTACATAAACATTGCTTATATCTCAACATATGTAAATCAAACAATACGAATGAATCAAACCCTACAAAAGGTAATTATACGTACTAAAGTACACATACTGCAATAATTCAAGTACGATTACTGTGCCGTAATAGATTACAACGATCGAGACAATAGTCACTCCCATGTACTGAGCTCCTTGTAATTCCAAGAATAACATGTATCCCGCCAATTTGGAATGACATTGGAGTACCTTATTTCCCCTTATAATTTGTGCAAGTTTGTGTAGCGACTACTGCCGTTTAGTTGTTAAGATAATAGATTTAAGCTTGTGATTCTAATAGTGTCCATGCCTTGCTCAATTCCAAGTGGATGTTGATTCACATAATTATCAGACACTGCACTCTCCCAAACAGTCTAATCTCCACTTAATGTTCCTTTGATCCGATTTAATCACTTTTCTATGAATCATGTTATGACATTATTATGTAACTGGTTGGAAAAAAATAGGGCGCCATTCAATAGTTCCTATGGCCATGTCAATTCACTGGCTTGCAACCTAATTGTTTGCAGAATTGAGCTTTCAACAATTATTACCTTCAGGGTCTAGCAAATACCTGTTGCAATCTGGTTATTTTCCTTACAACGTGACACCTATGCTATTCACTAAGATTCTCTACTAAGGCTACTGTTCCCCCATACACATTTTTGTCTCTAAATTTATATAAGATAGGTCTTCCTTTGGCTTGAAGACCAGATTTGATAAAAAGCTTTATTCGAACAAAATCTACCTTTATCATTTCAGTACCGCCATCTAAATTGTATACCAGTTACAATAAAAACCATGCCGAAAACCAAAAGATGGAAACTGATTTTCTACTGATTGGCAAACGATATCAAACAACAAGTACATTAAATTCTAAAAATTTAACAAAATAATACAGTATCAGAAGAAAACTCAATCTCTTAGATCAATTACAATGGTGGCTTACACAGGATTCTGGAATTATGACGCGCAAACAAGATCGACGCATCTTCTAATGTCTGCCGTTCCATCGAGAACCTCTCTCCGTTGCTGCGCCCCGACAAGTTCATCAAAGCAAAATGGCCACTTAAGACTGGTGCTAAGGTGTCTGCGACAGGACAGCCTGGTGTTGTCAGTACTACCTACAGCCCCGACCAATTAAATACCTCGAACATTGGGCATTAAACGGTCGCACGAGCACATATTGCGTAAGCAACCTTAATCCAAATAGCCAACCAACCAGTCTGACCATCCATTATTGACCGATCCTTCTAATAAAATGTGTTTAAGAATAGCTAAGCTGAACAATGCTTACGTAAATTTATATCGTGTCAGACTAAGTCAGAATGTTAAATGTGACCTAAGACCTGATAGAAGATATGTTCAGAGAAGAGGAAATTAAAAAGGAGAAGAAGAATGGAAAGAGAAGTACCGACTTCAGAAGCAGCAATTAGAGAGAGAGAGAGAGAGAGAGAGAGAGAGAGAGAGAGAGAGAGAGAGAGAGAGAAGAGAGAGAGAGAGAGACAGAGAGAGACAGAGAGAGCAGCAGCAGCAGCATCACGATCGTCAGAAAACAGATAAGATTTGTGGACTGCCGTGTCGACACGAAAAAGCAAAAGGTCTTTTTCTAGTTTCCGTTGAAGCCGACCCTGTTTAGTGGGAAAGCCTATTGCCAGACAGGGGCGCACTCTTAGACGATATACGGTTGTAATGACTCCTCGCCGGGAAACAACTACACCAGTACTCTAGACAAAAATATACTAATGCAATTGCCAAGCATTATATTTTTATGTTAAAAAAAATGGAACTGTGTATATAATCAATGTATATGTTTTTGATTGTGTTAGAATTGTGCGTATTTGCTCTCCTTTTCCATAGCTTGTCAAATAGTCTATATGTATATATGCTTGTGATTAGTTCTTGTTGGTAAACAAATAAGTTAGTAGTTCCTTTACGTCCGCACGTTTTTTTGGGTGATAATATGAACCTTCATTATGTTGGGTGTGCCATTTTGGACTGCAGAGCAAAACATATACTACAGCCATGTAGCATTAGGATACTCTGAATTAAAGTAAGGGAATATCACTGCTGAATTTAAGATAACCTCAGGAAAGACACAATTTCCTATGGATTCCGGAAATAACAGAAAAAGGCGTCTGGCACGATGGATAAACTGCCTGATGGCGGTTACAGGGACAGGAAAAGATGGCGGCCGACATTTGTACACTTGGTGGTGGCTATATACGGGTTGGTTTGCTGGATACCTAAACTTGGGGCTACACAGACTGAAGATTCAGCGCAATGTGGTGCCTGACGCCGAAAGTGTACGTCGAAATCAACATTGCACGAAGTATTGAGGCGCCATGAAAGACTCTGGGAGATCTCACGAAACGCTCTGCCCCCCCCCCCCCCCGAATCCTACCTGGAGAAAAGCAAAACAGAAAAGGAACCATTTGCTAGTCACGACCGCTCAAAATTAACAAGTTATTTTACCTGACAGTGACTAGTGACTACACATTCAAACTGTAAGGGACTTACAATATGTACACTTTGTACGAGAAATATTGGTTATGCTAGGAAAGATGAAAAATGTTACGGCTGTATGGATTCGATTTCATTGCACAGGTGGCTTACTCATTATTGGTACTGTTTCTTGCCCATTAGTACAACTGGACTAGATTTGAAATAAGTACGTTACCGGCGTTTAAAAGTTACAACATCCATGGGTTGGCTTGCTGAGAACCTTTCCTTCCTTGCCACCACTAGGATCGCTCAAAATTACGATGTGAAAATATTTTCACCCGCCATTATCACCACTTGTGACATTGCCCACCACTAGCAGACTTGAATGGCTGATATTGTTGAGTGTGTGTTGGGTCTATTTCCACTCACCCAGGGTCTTACATGCAGATCTATAGTTATTCAATAGCGACAGCAAATTGACGACCATATTCAAGAGTACTCAACTGAGTACATAAATGTCTGGGGATGTTACACCATTTCTTCACCCAGTAGAAATTACCCAGTAATTACACCATTTCTTTACCCAGTAGAAATTAATTATCCCGTATGATACTGGAAGTAAAACGTGCTATATGTCCTTAGTGGACAAACAACACTTTAAATCAAATTTTCTCCTCATCATCATGAGTTTTGGTATCAGAGTACGTTTTCCTTCACGTTGGCGCTTATAGTATAGAACGGCAGACGCTCGTCAGTCAAGCTACCCATCGTTGTCACAGCAACGAAAACACGATGAGGACCAGAATTGCAAAATTAGTTGAACTCTAAATGCACCTGGACAATGCTAGGAGTTTCCTGACTCTTGGAAGAGCTGACTAAGGAGACTCTAGTCAAAGAGGAGGAGAGAAAAATGAAAGAAGAGGAGGAAAAGGCAAGACCAATTTTACCTCACCTCATGATGTGCCAAGTCTGTCGGGTCAAATCTGAAATGAAGACATCGCCACATCCGGACTCAGTAAGACAGCCATCACAGCCAAGGTTGTGACATATAGAAAGATAGAGACAGAGGAAAATCTTTATTTTCCCTCAAACGGACAATTGGGATAATGTGGCCACTCATCCCAAGAACAGTGGATTGAGAAAACAATATGAGTCATCATTGTGTGTGCGGAGATGCCAACATTAACCAGGTGCATTTGGAGTTCAAACATAACAATTCAAACATAACAGCCCTGCTCAAGGCTAACCAACTATGTAGAAAAGAGACGGTTCAAATTGCCAATTGCCAATGGAGAATTTTAAGTATGAACACTCTCTTTTTATGATGTTATTGTGCATGTGCGTTTGTATACGTGCACGTACCATTTTGTCGATGGTAGTGTTTGTGTGTGTGGATTTGCATCTTCTTTCCATGTGTGTATAGTAAATTGTGTAATTTTTTATAGCATGGTTTGTTTTTCCTATTTTCTGTGTGGATAGTATATATTGGGGTCTTTGATAGTATATATCGTGGTTTCTTGTTTCCTTCCCTTATGTGTTGATAGTAGATTTTGATTTTGATAGTATATCTTGTGTATTTTGTTTCCTACCCTTCTGTGTGGATATTATTTTTGTGTCATGTTTAATAGAAAATCAGTGGGGTTTTTTTTCGTCCTTTTGTGAATTCTATGTCATATTTAAAGTGATTGTAAGAGATGTTTTCCTTGAAGTTTGTGCTTGACATATGTAAACTTTAGCATGCGTCATTCACACCATTCTACAGAATAAGCAAAATGAAGCTGTCTGTTGATATATTCAACAAATTAGTTTTGGATAATGGATGTAGCATATGTGTTGGAAAGACTAAAAAAACATGGAGATGTGCATATACCAAAGGGATTGTGATACATCAGAACCGAGCCCGAAAATAGCCATTGATCTGGTAGAAAGTATTTTGCTGGAATAAGTGTAGAAGTTGAGAGATATAATTCATCCTCAATATGAGATAGTTGGAAGATTGAAGGAGATACTTGACAATGGCATCCATGTCAAGTGCTTTCTAGAAAGCATACTGTATTGGTCAGAGTGGTCCTTTGTAAAGTGAGAAGTCGACCAGATATAGAAAACCGAAGACAAGATGAGAAAGGTGTTGGAAGTAGAAGTAAATAAAATTAAAGAGTCCTGGGCAGACAAGAGAAAGAAAAAGAACACAAAGAGAAAAAAGAGGAATTTGAAAGACTGAACTACAATTAGATGACGATGCAAAATAAATTTGGAGCCATGAGACTGACTGAATACCATTGACGGAAACAAAAACGAAGAGGAAAATCATTGAAAAAGTCAGAAGCTGTTGGAAAAACTGAATAAAATAGAACCCAAAGGCCCTTTCTAGGGCCACTCATTGGTCTCCAAAAGATTCGCTTCCTTTGTCTCAACCAACAAACAAATTTGAAATGTTTGTCACTCTTTTTTATAGTATGCTGTATTTTGTCAGTTTTATATTGTATGAGTTATATCACTATATGTATTATATAAAGTATATCTGAAGTTAATCAGGTGCACACCCATTCCTAGCATTGCTACAACAGTGTTGCAACACTGTTACCAATTTTCAGTACCGTCACGTCACGTCACCTCTTCCATTCCTATTGTCCCGATACAACACTCCACTTCTCCTTGACGATACAGGCCCAATAGTCTTGGCATTCAATTCCCACGGACCCTATACAACCCCAGGGTCATTTTTAAAAATTGACCTTATACTTCCCCAAGGGGGATCTGTAATGTAATTTACATATACCCTAAATAGCTCCCTATTACTACTAATATATACGTTACATTGAAAATTCAAACTCATTAATATCAACTCCCTATTTGTGAACAAATACGATAATAACTCTCTTCTACCCTTCATTTTGTAAACGCAAGGGACTTCACATGTAGCTGGAAATTCATTATTAACCGCTCAAAAAGACATTTTATCCTCTGTAATATTTATATGTGGTCATTATAATTCATTTCTTGATGTGATGATGTGTACATGGGGAGAGTTCACACACACACACACACACACACACACACACACACACACACACACACACACACATACATACATACATACATACATACATACATACATACATACATACATACATACATACATACATACATATATTCATACATACATACATTTCCAGTGCAATGTTTTGGTGTGGAAAAGACATGGGTTGCGGATGACTATGTTTATAATCACAATCTATGTTTTGTATGTGTACCAAGAGATGCAGATTCATTTGAGTGTAAACAAATATCAGAGCTGTATCCCCACTGGGATGGACCAACGAGGACCAGGTTACTTCCATCTGTTCCGATTTTTATCAATGACCATCTAGAGAATAAAATTAATCTCGTAAAGCATAAAACAGAATGATTATAGACAGATAAAACCGATGAAAGTAATCATAACAATAATAACGAAAAGACGGATGATAGAGACAATTATTTGATGATTGGATTCCATTTTTTACATTACAATGAAGTTGTTACTGATATTAATGATATCAATTAATTAATTCTTATATACATATATATTCACTGTTAGCCATAAAGAATACATCATCTGAAAGGAATGATGTAAACGTATTTGGAGAGAAAATCAGACGCTTTCAGTTGCATCCTAACCATGAATCACACATATAAATTTAAATAGCTGTTATGTATTGCAACTAATTGCACAATCGAAGAAAAATATAAACTGTTCACAGGACGGAAGCCTCGATTCGTAGTATATATGAATATAAATACGTTTTGTTGTAACGAAACAAATACGAAAATGAATCAGCAAGATCAAACATGGTCACATACCTTTGCCGATATCCTGTAATATAGAGATGGGATTGATGTAAAGCAATTTTAGAGAAGTAGGCGCCTTGTTCCTGGTAAATAATCTGTCGATTTGTGCCGTCTACATTAGCTCGCTCTATGTTATCGGTAGAATAGTCACACCAATACAAAATGCCCGCTGCAAAGTATTTAACAAGTCTATTAAGTATGTATCAAGCATTTTAAGTTTTCTTTAGACATACATTTCCAAATCCTTTTATTACTTTTAGAAAAATATAAATGTTTATTTGGCGCATACTGATTTTAACTAATATATTAGGGTCGGTACAACTAAATATTACGGTTATTAAATTAGAGACTCTGCATCACTACACTTCAATGGTATATTGCTTGAACGTTTGTCAGGATTGTCTTAAAAAAAAACCGAACCTTTGAAATGGAACTAAAAACGCATACAAAACTTAGCTTAGAACAGAGAAGGCAATATGATATCTCTAATTGTTTGATTTAGAAATTATTTAAGATGGAAGAAAATATATAGACTAAAATTTTTATATAAATGATCTATCAAGCCACAGGCATTCACTTAAAGTAGTAAATTGGCACATTTAATGGATTGAAATTATCAAATATATAGCAAAATCACAACAGATTAGTCATGACTCAGCATATGGGACACTGTTTTATCGTCTCTGCCTACCTCCCTTCCTCCCCCCTCTTTCTTTCTATCTCTCTCTCTCTGTATATATATATATATATATATATATATATATATATATATATATATATAATATATATATACATGGAGAAAGTTTGGCATACTGAACAGTTATAATCATGCCGTTCTAGTGAAAGATGATATATAATTGCTAGTTAGCAATTTATACATCCATGTTACATATTAGTTTGTCTTTCAATCTATGTAGAATGGAAAGATAAACTAAATTGACATTGAATGAAAATGGAAATTATTGTTATGTATTTCAACCTACAGACTTTAAAATACATGGAAATCATTTACTCGAGACTCCATCAGAAATCATGTTTATGACGGCTATATTTACCCCTATTACGTTTCATAGGAAATACATCAAATATGTTCTATGAAAATATCTATACTATGCACGTCAACCTAACTGCGCAAGATTGGTCGTGTTTAGTGAAAGATTTAAACGTATTGGAATCCTCTCTATACTAGTTAGAATGATGACCACTCCTTTTCTGAGATCATAGATGCATATTGTTTCCAAAAAATCAATATTCTTCTTGTCGTATGTGTAACAAGTGATTGGTTGTTAATGCTAAAGTGAAATCGGCAAATAGAGACGATTAAATTGTCTCAAAATGACTGAAAGATAGGCACTGACAGGAAAACAACCAGCAAATTCTCAAGACGATGTCCATAAACATAACGATGATTATAACGGTAGTTGTCTTTTGGCTTTTACATAGTCTGGAAACGTTTTAGGTGCCAAAGATCCAGGGACTAGTTTCAGCTTTACAGCCAGGTTTAAGTATTTTGCGTAGTCTTGCGTTTGGTTAAAATCGTATAATTTATAATTTTTTTTTATAGTAGTATAATTTATAGCTCGAGCGAACCACTCAGAAAACTTGGATGTGAATGTCAATAACATCATGGCAATGAATGAACTACCAGCACGGAAACCTTTACCGTCAGGAGTATGATGCTGGAATAAAATTTATTGGTAACGTTCTATCATCTTCTTTTGTAAGTGCTGCAAGTGTTAGTTATGATGGATCAGTGAAATGGATACACAATGCGTGGAGAGCACGTATTTAGACGCCTATAATAATACTCCACATCTGATATTTGTGCATAGAGGGCCATATAAGTGAGAAATGCATTACATATATAAATTTATAACGACAATGCTCAGTGTTGGCTATTAAATGGACACAACACCTGAGTATAATTAACTACACTTACTCATGAATCTCAAATGATAGGAACACCAGTTTGATGGAAAGCCGAGTTCAAAGTGCACGAAGCACACTAGACAGTAAACATAAATATGATGTGTACAATTCAAGTCATTGTCAGCGTTTGCAACACGCACTCTAGTAGATAGTTTAAATACGTTGCAATAAAGCTCTTGTAATTAAAAGCCATATCATCACTGTGTTTTTCTTCTAGCTCATACGTTCATTACTAGAATGAAAGAACAACAAAAAATAACGATATGCAAATATCGTGAAGCAGACCTTGAGTTGATCTACTTATTGTATTACAACTTTATGAACATTTGAACACAAATATATGTTTAAATGCAGTAGCACTTTAGATGTTTTCCTAATATTTCTTTTAAATTAGAGCATATTTCGTTCTGTATCTTTGGATAATTAAGGACATTAATAATAATAAAGATATTTAAAATTAGGAATACTGTTATCCATATATGCAGTACACAAACATGATTTTACATTAGTGAATATTCCATGTATATGTTTGGTATTAGGAAACATAGAGTTAATTGAAATCACTAAAAAATCTAATGTAACCTTTACTTCGAGTTTAAAACATAGATGCTAAATATTAATTAAAGACAGCATGTCTTTAAGCAAATAAATATTTACACTTTCATTAATGATTAGCCACAAAGAACGAAACAAAATTAACTGGAGATCAAGAAGATTTGCGCCTAAAGATAAACTCACAAGGAAAACGTTTGCTATTGTTATTGAATGCTTACAATAACTTAACATAATGTGAAAAGGACACGTCGACCGACATACTTGTGTTGTGGAGGATCTTGCATATGAAAATGCTAGAATAGGTTAGCTTTCAAATGAGTTTGTAAGAAGTTGTTCATAGCATGTCTGTATTCTAAAACTAAATAAATCACATTGTTGCAACAAAATGTTCATAAGTTTTCAGCAAAAGTGTTACTGCAGAGACAGTATTGAATTTATGTATTATGTATATATTTTTTTTATAACGTAATGTTGTTGAAATGAGTTTCAATTGTCATAAACAGTCGCAATGGCTTAGACATTGAATAACTGTTAAACCGTTCAGCCTATCCATTAAGTGATGGGCTGGAACATTCATTGAGGCAGATAAAAAACTAAGACGTGCATGATTTATGTGATTTGCGCCAGAAGCCCTTTGCTTTAATTGAACTAACGCAATTAAGGCAAGCTTAAAATAAATTGTCTTCCCATTATTTTAGGCAATGGCATATACATAAAGCACACGTAGAGGAATAAATCGTACGAGATATATATCAGAGTAGTTTGTGGGTATATGTTAGAACCCACAAAGCGTCTCATTGAGATATGATATAACCATTTACAAGTAGGATATATTCAGTGAACCAGTAAAGCACCTTTGGCTGATCACTTCCTATTTATGGCGTGTTCACTTTATTCAGAAATTATCTTATGATAAACTACTACGTTTAATTATTGCGTGAATAGTAACGCCAACAGTAGATCGAATATTGTACTCATTATTTTGGACGTATGTGCGATACATACTTTTAATCATTGTGTTGGCAGATGCATTTAGGTCTCTTTGAATAAGAATAAATATCTCTGCAAAAGTAGGAAATCAACTCAAGTAAATGTAAATGTAAATGTTAATCATAATATTAATATTATGAACTATTTTATTCGTTTAACCATTCACATTTGATTGCATATACATTTGATTAATATACTTTGTTTGTTTCATGATGAGGCTCCTTTATAACATTGTGAAATGCTTTTCAACTATTGTAGTTAGAATATTCTGAAAGTTAAGATATTAAATGAACAACATACCCCGTATATCTATAGTCAGGCCCCGAGGACTTACAAGTCCAGAATTGATTACATCTTGTCGGTTTGTGCCATCATAGTTCGACGTTTCGATCTTACTGTTAGTCCCCAAAGCAGTCCAATAGATAGCTCTGCAAGTAAATTAATTCATGATTAATGGCAGGCCAGACAGCAATCCTGCTCGCTAGGATAAATAAACACCACGCGATTAAGTAACTAATAATTACATAATGTAGACTGATCGCAACATGATACCTAAGTAGCCAACAATATCTTTACTGATGAATTAATATGTATTTATTGTAACCAGAACCGACGTTCATTATTATGTCATTTTCTGTATACAAATACTGTTGGTTCCTAGCACGAAGTTATTCGCATTAATATCATCGAAATAGTTATAAGCATGACAAGTAAACATACACATGTCAAGTCGATTCATCAGCATTCTTTATCACAAATTTCTACATTTAAGTCTACTATGATATTTATTCAATACAGATATGACATTTTGCCGGTTATTTTTATGGCCTTATTCCAATGAAGTAGTGACACTAAATGAAAAATAATGACGAGTGTGGTCTTGAATGTAATAATTCTGAACAGATGTTTGGCATATATGTAATAGGGTTTGTATGGTGTTTGATATAAAGAGGAATTGGGATTATGTGCTTGATTTCTCAATATTACATATTTTTTTGCAAAATACCGTTATAAAAGGTGATAATTTGTACAAAATACCGTTGCACAAAATTCCAATCAAGAATGACACTTGAAGAAAATGTAGTTCAAAAACAGAATTTAGAAACAGTGATGCAAATGCCATGGAGTTTAAATTGTACAGTGATGTTAAACGGGATATTTGTAAAGACGTTTAATAACCAGTTTCAAGCTTTTCATTTGTGTTATACTAATCAGAATGTATTGTATAAGGCAGCTGCACGGAATTTTGTCCATCTCTCTCCAGATAGTGGCGTGGAGTTTAGAGTTTAAAGTGGAAGGAATTGTAAGCTGGTATTTGTACATAATCTCAAAAGGACAGTTAATATGTTTACAATAAATTTATAGAACGCTCAATACTTATCACTGTTGTCAGATACACTGTATTTATATATTTCCATGCATGCACAACTTTGTTTTGAATCCACGGCTAACAGCATAATACTGTATTCTCTATCCAAACTATGATTGCCCGTTTACCAAGGACATATTTACAATGTGATCAGTATTTTTGGGAATAGCATAATATGTATATTGATTAGTCTATTCGTTATTTTTTATTAATATGTTAATTCTCATATAGGTTCAAATGTCAGTTTCGTGATATATTTTATTTATAGAAGATCTCATACAACCTCATTGGAATTATAATTCAACTAATTTAGTTTGAGAGGTGTCATAATTAATTTGTAAAGGCTGCCAATTTGACGTTATTATGAGTGTTTGCACAAATGTTTGGGTTGTAGTGTTTTCCACTCAAATATCTTCTCTCTGTCCGGATCGTAACGCTTCGAAGACCGTATGGTTATTGTGTCAGCCTCGAAAAGCGGGAGGCCGCTGATTCGAACCTCGGCAATGTCATACCAACGACTTATACAATATTCCTAGTAGCTGCCTTGCTAGACGGTTATGATTAGGAGTTTACTGTCAGAACCGGTCGATCTATTATCAACATAATGTGACTAAGTGGGATGATGCTACATGCCTAAAGCATAATGACCTAGTGTTCGACATTACTATAAACTGCTACACTGCATATATCGTAGCGATATGATTGAAAGTTTGTTTAAATCACGTTGAAAACCTAGATCACACATATATTTCCGGACCGTTGGTGACATCATAACTAGGATATTGAAACCAATTGCATCATGGTATAAAAAAAGTGGAGCAAAACATTTTGCTTTGTAAAGTAGATGCATACAGATTTACTGAATCTTTATAAATTTAAATAAAGTATGCGAAGTCGGGGACAGTAACATGTTTCGATTTCAAGATGATGTCGGTTCAATGAGGTTTAAGTCTTGCTTAGTATCGTTCTATTTCTAGTATATATGTGGTTCATAGCTTGTATACATTATTTGTAATGTACTTCATGCAAAATAACTAAAACAGTATACATCTTCAGCATAGCATCACATTCCTGCATGTTCAGTGTTGTCCATTCCATATATTCCCTATGCCCATCCAATATATCCTTTATTGGGGCATCGGTAAATTGATTAAGAAACATTTGATAACATGTTCAAGCAAATAAACACTTATCCCTAAAACATTTTAGCGACATTATTTACTTTGCTGTATTCACACGTATATCGTATGCCTTATTACAATCTGAATGATTCCACCTAATAGAGACGAAACAGTCAATACCCATTTATTGGATCTATTGCAATGGCCCATGGGTACGTGTTGCTGTTCCTATAGCTGACTACTATTTTATGCATAGAACCGTCTAGACTAAGAGCAGCAATTATCCCAATGTTAGAGTCTGAATAAATTAATAGTCTTGATAGCACATCAACGGCGATTCCGAGAGGATAAATAGCTGAAATGAGAAGAAAAAAGAAAAACGCAATTCCATTAAAACAGTTTGAACATGAATTAATAAAGATCATATTTATTTGCATTATTCGATGCTAAGAGTATTATATTCTTGCTGTATTTACAATTCACAGCAACATTGATATAAATTATTTTCACTCGAGGGCAATGGTTTTGATATATTATACCAACTTGAGTAGATCTAATAGAAGAAAAAAAAATAAACAATTTAACGATATGAATCAGCAATTTGTAAATATAGTTAATTAAAGACTCACGTTTAAACACTAGTATCTGATTATATTCTCAAACTATTGCGTGTTTGCATAAAATCCGCTTGTTATATAATGAAATAGCTTTGCATGGTTATATTACATTTGCATTTAAGTTTCAAGAACATTTAATCTCACATCAGTAAGTACACACATTTAATCTCACATCAGTTAGTACACACATAAAACAGATTTAGAACTTCTAGTATTCGGACGACGTAATGATAAATCCCTCCGTAAACAATTTGACATATTATGTTAAAAAAATATAATATTTTGCAGAAAATGGTATAATCATTATTTATAAAAAAGAATATATTTGGACAAAGTGCCAGTAGTAACTTACATCTATTAAATTGCCGTACGGTCCGTTGGATATCTTCACCTATGGATACTGATAAAATCTGCCGAAATCTTTGATCGGTCCAGTATATGTTCCTATATATCGGGTCATAAGTGATTCCGTGAGGTCTAGCACTATTTGCATATGCAATTGTGACATATTTGTAGTTGCGTATGTCCATGAGGTAAATATCTCTGTTGTCCTGATGCATAATTAGAAGAAACGTTTCAGGTACAGTATCTGTAGAAACCAATATATAATTAAATGAAATGAGAAATTTCAATAGAAAATATAAAATGTAGACTGTTATAAAATCTACTTCATCCAAGTAGTATCCAATGTGCAGCATTGTCCAGTAGTCATAGATATCATTAAAAAGCATTTAGCAATAATTGTATTGGTTCAATTTGTTTTCGATAAAGTCAAATATAATGCTATAATATACGATATAGTAGTAGTACTAACTTTGAATGATATGGCCCTCTCTTCCTTCTGAGTCAATCGATATCTTAACGTCATGTCCTATATCATTCGAACTAAGCATTTACACACATATGAAGATAAAACATGTGTGATGAAACAATCTGAAAGGACTTTCAACCAGCAACATTGACAAAATATATAACAACAGGGCTATATTAGAGGATGCAGGTTATATGTGGACTTAACGAATTCGGGGCGTGGGAATTGCGGTGTTCTCTTATGGCAAGAAGGCCGTCTTTGTTCCATAATGTTCATAACACGCCCATTCAAAAGCGTATTTTTCAGATATTATCCTTCTCCTACCACGACTATTCCAGCATAAACACGTTCGTTTTAATGTCCTGGACTGCAAACTGCGACTGACCTAATAAGCACCTATTTGGAGATGGTTGACTTAATTCTGATAACAAACTCAGCCTTTGTAACTAAAAATAAATATTATATTATACATTAAGGCGTCAGATATTCTCTCTGGAGAAAAACAACGTTCATCGTTTTACACAATTTTAAATTGCACATTATAGTTCTTTAAAGTGAACAGAAGACAGACAAACTGTCATGAGTGAACCTACCGGAATATTCGGTCAATACAATATTACCCATGACTGTTAGACTTAGGAAATTTTTCAGCTGAGTTATTTTATTTGTATTTTATTACACTGGTAGATGACACTGAATAATATATATATCCAATAAACCGCTGAAAATGGTGTAACGGCTTTTCAAGTATTTGTATCCTTCATTTGATGCCACCTTAAACGAAACTATTAATTTAACTTCAAGTGTATGCCACATATACGTATTATGGTAGAGTAAAACAAATGAAATATTTACATTTATAAAATATTGTGACTAAACAAAGAAAATAAATGTTAGCTTCCTGAGCTAATTCCAAAATATAGCAAATTATACTGGTTAATACTTAACAATCATCAATATATGATAATGACAATTTATATTCATGTGGATATATAAATTATGTCATATTTATATATTGTAGTGTAGTAATATCCTAAAGGATATGAGCAATAGAAAGAATTCTTAATTGCAAGTTGGCTGTAGGTTCTCTGACAGAATTATCAGAGAAATATGTGATTAAAGCAATTCATGAAAAGACAAGATCTCATTGCGCATGTTCCGAGCATAAGCAAATTAGAATTTCTTTTTAAGGATGTTTTAAATCCAAAACAATCCAATTTTACATTTATGGCTTTCACTTGTCCTAGTATACATATGTGTTAAATAGCAAACTATTTCAACTAATTATAATCATAAACTGTGACTGTTTGAAAATATTTAGTTGAGGATTTCAATCTGACAATCTATGCCAGCAACATTTCAGATTATGAATCAGTATTACGGCTCCAATTTCTTAAATTATATCATATAAAATAACACATATAAATAACACGTTTAGTAATATTATTAAGTTCATTACCTATTTCCAAAGAAAACAAAGTGAAAAGGATTATATCGAATAAAGGCCATTGTATGTCCTCTCTTATATGGGAAGAAGTATTGTAAATATCACACCCCATGTGTCTCATTTTATAATGTATAAATCACCATTCAATATGCATATACATTTCTTTGTCCGATCGAAATTTAAGATCAGACAAGGTATTTCACCGATTGATGATGGTTTTTTAAATTGGATGGGTTCTCATATTAACTTATATGTTCACGTTTGTGCTAAAAATCTAAATATTAATACATTTTGCTATATATGCAACATTGTCGTTGTTTTACGTGTTACACGGTGGCTGCCCACTTATCACTACGCGTAAGAAATTTGACCCGCGCTTGTAGAATGCGTAAAATTATACCCGTCAGTATTATATTAAAAAAATTCCGGGAATAGTAAAGATTCAGATATTTTAAACGCAATGCTATTTATTAATTTCTCAAGTTTTTAACTCTTTATAAATTTCCCTGGCAACAGGAATAATCAAAGAGGCTATAAAGGGGCTATACGTAAACAAAACCTACGTAGAGTAAACATTAATGAATTGTTCTTAATAACATAGTTCTCTCTTCACTTCCATCATGATACCGTTTGTTATGTTTAATTCATAATTACAATGAAATTACGAACATCTAATCTTTAAATAAATCGGTAAATTTACTGCCAGAAATAAATTTACAAACTGGGTATGTTTTTAAATACATTTTGTAACTGGGCGTTTCTTATAACAATATTAATTCGTTCAAGAGCATTATCTGGTCAAACAGCAAAGAATATTATGCTTGGAAGCATTGTGTCATCTGCATGATTTACAGACCCAACAAGGTTCAATAGCTCAAACGGGAAAGCATGTATTGTGCCAAATGCTGGCCAAATTAGAATCATATGAACCTCCCTCTATTGTACTTCTATTATATCAGTTTTTATTTTACAGAAATAATATCAATAATATCAACATCTGTCCATTAACAAGTTGGAGAAAAATTATTCTCCAACATCTGTCAATTTACAGGTTGGAGAAAAATTAGGAACTGCTCAGTGTTCAAAAACAACAAAACTAATGCTCCATTTGAAAATCATTTTATTTTTATGTCATGCAAGGTGATATTTTTTTTTTATCTAGATGGTAGTTATCTAAAATGGAACATTACAAAGGTGACCAATCATGTCTGCATCCAAAACTAACGATAGAGGAACCCGTGTTGTCAAGCGGTTATTCGTTAATAATTAAATAGTATAACTTTCATGCAAGTATATTTGTATTCATTTTTATAATACTGACTTTTTATCAGATTTATCGGTGCACTTTTCCAAATCAAGAATAATCATTTGAAGACATACAAATTTCAAACATGCTTACTACATCAATTATGTTGCAAACAATTATGGAAATTAGAAATAATTTGCAAATAGTGAGAACCACGTCCACATTCGCGATGGAATTCAAGAAATTGAATTGATTATGATTGTTAATAGAAAATATTATTTGCATTACTTTTTCGCGAAACACCATTGACTATATGAGAGTTAATTATTTGCAATTCATTTTATTTTATGTTTCTAAAGTGAAATATGAGTATTGGCCTTGTATTCACCTAAAAGAAAGCTAAATGAAATTTGCCAAATATCTTTGTAGCAGAAAATACTTGTGTTGGAACCAGTGTTGTGAAGCGATTATTATTCCATAGTAAAATAGTATATTTTTTCAAAGTCATGCTTGTTCATGCTAAAGTATTTAGTACTTCATGTTTAATCACATTTTCCTAATCAATCATCAGAATCAAAATAAATTGGATTTGTATGGACATAACGTTTCACTTGTCTTCTAAATAGTGATTTTTCTAACAATTACACATTTGGTCTCCTAACAGTGTGAAACATATCCCAATATCAGGATGGAAGCTAAATTAATTCAAATGATTTATGGTTTGTTAAATGGAAAGGATAACGTTATTATCCCTACCTATTAACCAGCAATAATAAAAAAAACACAGCTTTGTTCAGTTTAAATACTTCATATTTAGTATAATAGCATACTGACTTTATTTAATTAAATGATAACCTCTTAATTGGATATACTTACCGATTATCACAACATAAAATAAAAATATATAATAAGATTTACAGAGATCATTCATTCAAAGGGCATTATGTTTGAATATAAGTACCGCTACTATGAATACGACAATTATATTCGAATACTACAACCACTACTACTATTACTACTACTAATAATAATGATAATAATGGCACAAGTAAAAATACTAAAATAATGTCCATCTACTGTTTTATCATGTAAAGGGGGACAAGCTGGCACTAACCATGAAAATATCAAGCATACAGTGTGTATTCAGAGAAAAACTATTCTGAAATTGAAAATTGTTGGATGTAACAAGGAAATAATGGATTACACTAAAATGTATGATACAAGTAAGAATTATTATAATTAATTCATAATAAGCAGATTTGTTTCTTTTTAGAAACAGTTTATACATAGGTTTCTTTCTTCATCCTTACAAAAATTGAACATATGGAATGCTCAGACTCTCTGTATCATGATAGTCTAAACAATACTTGCAAATATATGATAAGCACCTAAAACGTGATACTTGATTGCGTTTTATGTCAGATATCACAAATTGATAACGGTCTTAACTACTTCAAAAAATCCATAAACGTCCATACATAATTGATCTTCAAATTCCATCAACATTGTGTTATATGCAAAATACCATATGGATATAAAACTGATCTTGGTAATGTGTGTCATAATACAGTTTTGTGTAGAATGTAATATTTTAGTAAAGAAGTAGAGCTGCAAATTCCATTTGGAAATCTCTTACTTAACTAACGAATCCCTGGCGATATATCACTGCAACCTAATTTTGTATACGATGGACCTTTATGAAATAGTTTAAGTAAATAAATGTTTTTTTTAGAGTTTTAGAACCCTGAACATAATACAAACGCATATTACAGTTTTGAAACTGAGTGAATAGCCCAAGGTAAAGTAGTATCTGTGAAAAGTGAATGCAAACGATGACTACCTTTCATGTATTGTTTATTGTGTTTTGACACTAAGTAACCCTTGCAACGGATACGTGAAGACAAAGCTGATTTCAGAAATACATGTTCACCGCCTTATATGTACAGTATACATATAATAAATACATCTGAAGAGTGGGCAGAAAATGAACCTTTTTTAATATAGTCCTAAAAAGGAAAAGTACAGAATTGCCAAATACCTGAAAAATAGAGTTTAAAAACATAGATCACAATCCCAATGAGTAAAGTTCTAATTCAGTTACAGTGGTGTTGAAAATATGACCAAACGATACAGTCGATGATGTGTCGTTATTCGACTGTTATATGGTGTGACACCCAAAAGGGAATGAATCATAATCGTAGCATCCATTCTTGGTTTAATTCCAGTTAATACCTATGTCCAAAACTATTTTTTCAAGCACTTTGTATTTTGAGTTATCAAATTAATTTGAATAAATACATTCACCCAAAACAAATACTGTTGACAAGAATGCAACTGATTCTGCTTTACTATTGTACAGCACGAATGACTTATTTCTACCTAAACAAGATTATACAACCTAATACATGACCTTTCACAATTAGCATGTACAGTAAATACATTGGCGTTATGAAACGTTTCATTTCTAGAACAATATGTTACAATATTTATGATAAACATATGACAAATAATAGGTATACAAGGTGGTTTTATTGAATAATTCCAATAACAATCCTGAAAACAATGTTTAATTATATGTATTATAATCGTAATATTACCCCATGCTCAAATATAAGTAGTATCTATGCATAGTTTGTTTACGAAATCAATGATGATTGGTGCCTATCTATATGATAGCAAAAGTATGTGCAAACGACTGAAGGATAATTAAGATAATAAGGACGTATTAAAATGTTCCTTACATTTTTATATACATACTCATTTAAGATACAGGCCACATTGTACTCTACCCTTGATAAACCAATATTCGGCCATGAAGATTTAAAAAACTGCCGCCTTGTTTCTAAAATCCAGTTAATATAGAAAAATCTAAGAAAACGTGTTCTAATCCAACTTGTATCTCATCTGAATTTAAAGTCTTTTAGGCAATGTACAGTCTGCATATCGTCCTTGCCACAGTACTGAAACTACTTATTGTGTGTTCATTAATACTTTCAAGATTGGACCATTGTTACTCAATTCTCTCTTGTTCATCTTAACATCTATTCCAGTAACTTCGAAATTTTCGCACACACAGCTGCTCGGATCATATTTAGAGTACCACTATCAGAGAATACCTTTCCGCTTATATGTACCCTACACTGGCTATCCATTAAATCCAGAATCAAACACAGATTTTATTCTAGGTGGTATGTTTCGCTGACGGACTCCAGTCCAGCCTTACCAATCTGGCCTCACACCTTTGTAAACGCCATCAAGATACTTTTGCTCTACTTCCGACAGTCATAACCTATTATTTCGACTATGAAAACGAAGTCACATCGACATCGTTCTTTTGCTTACTAGGGCCCAGGGACGTGAAACAATTTGTACTTTAAAGTTATACACAAACACACAGTTTTCCTTTTCAAGAGTGCTCTTAAACCTCACCTTTTTGACTGCAAAACAAACGTAAAGATATAATAATGTTTCCTACTTTAAATATTTTCAACAATTGTTATGTTTTCTTCGTTCATGGTGTTAGTCATATCGTTATAGATTTGCATATGTTGTTAAACTTTTAGAGGTTCTAAAGATAAGGCACTATACAATGTCATTATTATTATTAATATTATATTATTATTATTATTATTATTATTATTATTATTATTATTATTAAGAACGGTTTTTTCCGTGTGCATATTTAAGTAGATTTAATGTTTATTTACTAAGCAGTTAAAATCGAAGCAGTATATGGTATCTTGCGTAAAATGCATATTTCCGCCTCTGCCTGTTAAACTATATGAAGTTTTAAAGATAAGTTGCTATACAATGTCATTAATATTATTATTATTATTATTATTATCATTATTATTATTATTATTATTATTATAAGGAAATGTTTCTTTTCCGTGTGCATATGTAAGAAGATTTAATGTTCATTTACTAAGCTGTTACAAACGAAGCAGTATATGGTATCTTGCGTAAAATGCATATTACTGTCTCTGCCTGTATGGCATATTTGCAAGAGTTTATAAAACGACTATAATGATAATATATCGATCCTACAGCAGTGTTGAGTCCCCTATAACGTCAGGCGCAAATGAAATCACACACGCAGTAATAGCAAAGAGCGAAACAGTCACATGGTACAAATTATCCGATGTAACATCACAGAAAGGCATTAGCCATACAATGAGGATACAATTGTATCAATAAACAAAACAAATTAAATGCAAACTGATGCAATTGACACATCATTTAACCTATTGATATTCTAAGCAATTAGCCAGTTAGATTCATCAAATTATCGATCATCTATGTCAATACACATGTTGCTTAGTGTATGTGTATTATACATTTCAGATTCCGTTTGGAGAGATGTTGCGTTACGCATTTGAGCTAAACAAATGTAACTATGAATAAAATACAATATAAGAGGCATGGATGACTAACGTGGACGAATATCAACCGTTAACGACATTCTGTTTCTGTTTTTATTTCTCAACAATCGCTGCAAAACACTTATTACTTAATAGACCTATATATGCTAAAAACGGTGTTTTGTCTGAATTTTATGTGTAAGTAAGTAGAATAAATACTACTTCACACGACTGATGATTTCTGAATATTCGATCTACAATATTTTTTTGTTATTGATTAACGTTATCCATCCTCGGACAGTCGATTCGAAAAGGAGTTTGAAGGACTAAAACATTGTTGTTCTCTAATAGTAAACAAAATCAAATCAACATATTCATTCCCAAACGCTGCCGTTAAAATAGCAATATGCTATTATTCAGCGTCTGGTGAATTCTTTGCAACCCATATGGAACAGTGTCCGCACATGTAATGTGATGCTTGATTAGATTCCACAAGTTTATAAATGCTAACAAGTATCACCACACTTTTTTCAAGGCTTTTACAATTGTTTTACAAATGCTTCTTAAGGAATAACTTCTGGAAATCTAGTTGACACACACACACATTATGATCACCTAATGTTGGTTCCCTGACCTGATCTTAAGTAAATGACTGACGATGGCTACATTTATTCTGCTAAATGGTTCATTCAATTTAGGAATGTAATGCAGATGAGACTTAGAAATCTTCTGTTTGTTTGTTTCGGACAGGAGTGGCATGATCCAAGGTATTTAGAAAAAACACGTTCAAGTTTGATGACAATACAAATTATTGAATATATTGTGACGCATCTCTGACTCCCAAATGACCAATCATATATATTCAATAATTTGTATTGTCATCAAACTTGAACGTGCTTTTTCTAAAGTTCGGAATACCCTGAAGACCACTTTGAGCAATACGCTTTGATTTATCTGTATTTAAACATTGATAAATGAATAATTATCTAATTCTTAAGAGCTCTTTTGCAATAGTCCTAGTAAGCGTGATATAAAACAAATTAGTCTTGCTAGTTACAAGGGGGTGAACTAGGACCTTATGTGGCTTAATCTTTGTTAGCAATAAAGCAAACTCAAACGGACCAATGAACTTTCATTAATCAATGTTCCTGACACTAAGTATAATGACAAAATTGATAAGAACATTGCCAAAACCAATATACTCCTTAAAAATTAATACTCTCACTATATCAAATTAAAATAAAGGGATATTTAAAGACGCAATATGTTTTATATATAGGTATAAAAAAATCATATATATGGGATATATAACGTCCCGATCGGAATGTTTCATAATTGTCCATAATTAAATCAGACTAGGATTTATTTGCTTCGACGAATATATTGATTTGAATACAAGACCGCGAGATTGACCAACTAGAAACAAAAACATTGTCGTAGCTGTTTCTTTATTATTTTGCATGTTTCCTTATTTCCAATCAATCAAAAATAATGTTACCTTCGTTCGCACAATGATTACACTTATAAAACGATACATATTTTTGATCTATAGTATGAGAAGTTAAATACCTCAACGTTGTTCCAGATTTAGATCAAAAATACTGATATGAGACTCAGATGGGATATATTTGTAACAAATGCCTGCTGAGTGGAATGTTTTTTAACCAATGATATCTTGTGAGTTAATGAACACTACTGTTCCGGTAGCGTTTTCCGAAATGTCTCTTTTAAACATTTAACGGTTGAAAGACTCGTTTGGACACTTTTGCTATTTATGTCATAGTTCCAAACATACTGCCCATTTTGCAGTGCTTCCGTTACATCAATTGTTAGGTTTCGTTCTAGCTTTGTATTTGATTTAAATATGTAACGTTTCTTTAACAATTGTCCAGTCATATAGTTATGCTGTCTGCAATGTGACAGCTTATAGTGATGTCTAGCACTGGTACATCATGCCGCAGACATGCAATATGATGTCCCATCCAGTCAGATTTTCCTGACATAAAGCCGTCTATTCCAAACGCAAACTCCTTAATGCTTAGCAACCAGCGAAGTAACGTTTTTTTTACCATTTTTAAAATCTTTGGTATGACTCAGCGACCATCGGAATCCGTGTCTGAAACTCTAATATATATATATATATATATATATATATATATATATATATATATATATATATATATATATATATATATATATATATATATATATATATATATATATATATATATATATATATATATATATATATATTTATATATACATATACATATATATATATATATATATATATATATATATATATATATATATATATATATATATATAAGTTACGTCCCCTAAAACGTTGATATGCATAAAATTGTATAAACATTTAAAATACATACATGGAAAAGAAGCGTTTTGATAGTAACTCATACTCATCTTGTCCTACTCACTTACCCTTGTTTGCATCCAAATGAATTTATGTAATACAGGACAACGTTTTGGCAGCTACAATTTCAGGACGCAATAAGACACACAACTATGCAGCAATCAATAGTAAAACATAACTCACAGTTTCCGCAGCTCAGACCATCCGGCTGGAGGGTCATGTCGTCTGGGCAATCACACACCTTTGATCCACCAGGTTGTGGAAAACAAAAGTGACTACAACCTCCGCGCCCATTAGAACACCCGTTTATACCTGTAAATATTAATCCGTACCACGTTAAGCAGAGTAGCCGTATTCGTTTTCATCCATTGTTAACATATGTTACGTATTCTGCGTAATTCCACAGGGTGTTGTTTTAAATGTATCATCTTTTTTTATTTCAACTTACCTTATCATTTATAATTGAAACAAATCATAACAAACATCTACGCTTAATTATACATACATATATATATATATATATATATATATATATATATATATATATATATATATATATATGTATATGTATGTCTATTTATGTGTATGCATATCTATCTATGTGTGTGTGTGTGTCTGCTTGTGAGTAATATATATGAAATGGTTGAGTTTTCGTTAATTTTAAGTAGTTAGTTAGTCTGAGTATGTATCCTTGTCTAATTTTGTAACAAGAATAATGACGGTCGGTTGTGTCTAATAGTTATTCAATTCGATTTTGTATCGACTCATTTCAATAAATTCATACGAAATTGTTTCGTATAATCTTTTCTTGGAATGAAATATATTGGCTAGAAGAAAAAAAAATAATATTGACGCCTTTTTAATCAAACGGAAGTGAATATTATGTTAATAAAACTGACTGTAAGATTTGGGTGACGTATACCTTGATTCTTAGATGTATTACTGTGCAAATGAATGTCCATCACATCATGGAAAATGGAGAGGACAATGGAGGACATGCTACTTCCGTCTGTTGCGATTCGCATTAAAACGCTAAAGATGAACAATATTGTGAATACAAGAAACATAGGTGTACAGATGATGACACATCGGATACAAAATGTCAATGTTATGTGTCATCTGTTTACGTTTTGCAAATACTATCGTCTACTTCGTTCAAAATGTGAATGTAGTTAACGTCATTTATTGTCACTGCAGTTAATATGGAATTTAGTCCCATGTAGAATGAGATCAGATTTTAAGTTTAGGTTAAACGGCCTTGACCAAAGATGACTCCCAGATGCTTACGTACAAATGGTACATGTTTGTATAAATAAATACCACGTAAATTCATATAATCAATAAACTTATAAACTTTACAATATTAAATTATAACAAATACGTTCGGATAGTTAATTAAACTCATCTGTTCTGATGCTGTACTAAATTCCATAATGTTTACTACATAAATAAATGAATACATGATTACTTTATTTACCGTAGTAAGACAAAAATTGACTAAACAAAATACACGATATGATACAAAATTATGATTAACTTCACATTATCATTCATTTTCTATACACAATTAATTGCAATGATAAACATTAAAATACAGGTACATACTTTTGTGACGAGTCGATGTAGTATAAGTAAGATTGATGCAAAGCAATGCTGCATTTATTTATTGCTGTTTGATCCTGGTATAAGACTTGACGATGAGAACCATCCACATTAGCTAGCTCTATTTTCCTCGTGTTGTAGTGACACCAGTACATAACGCCCACTGCGACATAGTAAATGTGGATTGTTGTTATGATACATTAGTTTAAGTGAATGAGTCAAGTACACTTACTTACATTAAGTTCATAATATCTCCAGACATGATAGACTAAAACACATTAAGCTTAAAATATTATATTTCTTACATATATCTGATCTAATATTTATTGTTATAATTTAATGGTTTGTCTGTTTTAATTTTCTTTAAATTACATGCTATTATAATGCAAATTTATTCAGTGGAGAAGATATTTTTTTTAGAAAATCAATTGACATGAATCAATCGTTCGTAAACAACTAATGTTGACCAAGATCCTGACCTTGATTCAAACTTAGTAGCTGCTACGAAAAAAACTTCTTTTTTTATTTTAATTCTTTTAATTCTTTCAGGTCTAAATGGGAATAAGTGATTTAAGAATAAGATAATTTTTATATTCTTAAAGAAAATTAAATGTTCTCGTCAGGGTCATGTTATGAGTACGTGACGGAAACGATATCACGCTACCTTGTGTCCAAAATAATGGTTTTTCGTATTTGCGCATAAGTTAGATTTAATGCATTATGTTTGGAGCAATATTCTCAGTTTGGGGCTTTTAACCTGACGTTGAGTCATTTTCTCTTGTTATAGCCATGTTGATGAATTCATTTGAATTTTTGTTCAGTTTATGTGGATTTGTTAAAGGTTCGTTCGCTTCTCTGGAAATTTGTGATGTGTTCATACAATATTCATGGACACAGACAGTTTATCACAATTTTCTTCCGATATCAAACACCAAAATGTTAAATCTTGTGATTCTTACTAGAGCTGCAGATACCCACAGTACAGATTGTAGCACAGATCATCGCCTTCCATATTTGATTATCCAACAGGACTAGAACGTGAATATATTAGACGATTTCATTAATAGGAATGTTTTAATGCGTGCATTATATTTGGATTACGTTTGTATTTGATTCCTGAAACTGTAAATCTTGTTTTCCCTTTACAATCAGTTTCCAGTGATATGTGTTATTTGCTAAATTATGCAAAGCTAATTGTTTTAATTGTGTACGTGTTACTATTTATTAGACCCCACACACGTAACAATATTTCTTTGATCCAAGTATTTTGTTACCTTTTTGTGCACCGAATAATATTTATCAAACTGCATACATAGGCTTGAGATCATGAACAAATTTTAATGGATTTTACAGTCCAAAATATTCCGGCTTGCGTTATGTTGCTGTCTATAACATACAACGCATGTATTTGTAGTATGTATGAAGGTAAAAGGCATCCTATTGTGACAGAAAATTTTGAAAAATATAATAATTACATTGTTGTTACTGAATTGTATAAATTATTTCATTTATTAAATACATGTATTAGGGGTTTCATTAGGGGTTTCATTAGCTATTTACAACGACACTCGAAGTGGTACACACACACACACACACACACACACACACACACACACATACATACATACTTATTTATTTATTTATTTATTTATTTATTTATTTATTTATTTATCACACAATATATCGAGATAGTCCTATATCATCCTATGCCGCACGTTGGTGGTGCTTTCAATTGGAAAACCGAATGCTGTAAGCGCAATGCCGATGTATATAGACTTCGTCAGTCTTCAGATGCCACACTGTAAGATTAAATCTGCACGTTACGGAACGTCGTGTCAGTGAGCAGTCTACGTTAAGGACGTGCAGCTGTAGAGTTGACTAGACTGACAAAAGTGACATTTTAGAGTCCATCAGGGGATCAGTGTGCAGATATGACCTGAATGATCAGGGTTATCGGAGTGACCGGAGTCGTGTCAGCTGCACAGCTATCAATATAAGTCGACCATAGCAGTTGTGAAGCTGAATAAATAGTACTGCTGGTCTAGTTGCAGGTGATTGGGTGTTGCTGACCAAAATTTGTGTGAATAAATTATACTATTTGTGTAAAATAAAACATTTTTGTTACTTTTTGAGTAAATTACATCAATCTTTTAGTTGTGAAATCACCTTGAATCATTCATCCCTTATCCTCGTACTGTGTAAGGTCATTTATTTGTATTTTCATTATTACGTCAGTGTGTTTTATGTTAATTATTTCAATATTTTAATCATTTACACCCACATATTAATCATAATTAATTGCAATTTCACGTTAATCATCATTAAACATTGTATTTATGTCACCATCAAAAGTGTTCTGTTGTAAATCTGAAATTTAACTCATTTATCATGTTACAATTGTTGTTAAAAGATGACACCTTTTCCTATTTGGATGAGTGTAGTTACAGTGCACGATTGACGTCTTTAAATGGCGTACACTAACAATTGCAGGTATAAATATTCCCAGATTTTCAAACCATTCCTGTCACCTTGTCAATTTAATTTTATACCTTTGATGATTTTTCCAGAATTTTTTTTTTCATCTCGAAGAAATTTATAAACGCTCAGAAATAGTCTAACTGCTATTATAATTTTCATATAGAGGATTATATTCTATATACATTGATGAAATCTTTTTGAGATCTTGAAACACAATATTACATGTCATGCAGAGGAAACACTCATGGTTTCTGAAAATGGCTTTTGAAAACACTGATACAATGAAATGATCTTACCATTAATATCCACAGCCAAGTCAACATTTGCGTCAAGTCCAGTATTGATGACCTCTTGTCGGCCAGTGCCATCGTAGTTGGACGTCTCAATCTTTTTAAGGCTACTCCAATAAATAATACTACAATAAAGGAGATATGAAGATTTAAACTTTTCAAAAGGAATATTAAAAGGAAATATGCACTATTTTGGACCTGATTTAGGTATTCTTAAAGACTTATCTTTGTGGGAAGATATAGTAAAATGTTTTGTTCTTTACGTTTGATGTCAATTCCGTAATTGATATGCCAACACGTGAACACAAAGTGAATGATATAAGCCTTTCTTTATAACCTGTATATTATGTCAACGTAACGGGCTTTACACACTTATGAACTGAAACATAAATACACTGGGAAGATATTTACATACACAGATGTAACGTAATCAATAATAGGAGTTACATGTTATGAAACCACATGTGTAACGGTTAATATGCACATACATATAAACTGTTGGAGAAAGGTCTTCCCGTTCAAAGCAAAGCATGATTTTTACCCATTTGTAGGATCCGTCACAATGGCTTTTGGTGTGTTCAAATCATCACTGATAACTGTTTTCGTTAGATTTTCATCAAGGCCGATGACGGCAATGATGTTTTGTCCACTGTCTGTATAAAACAGGAGTCTGGATATTAAATCCACTGCTATTCCGTTTAGAACAGCATCTACGAAACCAGATAAAAGTTAAATGCGCATATGTTCAATACTATGAAAGTTATTATTAAACCATTTATAAATAACTAACGCGTTTCAATGTTAAAGTGTGATATGAGTATTGCTGTCTCTATTATCCAGAAAAATACTTGAAACTGTTTTCGTTAGATTTTCATCAAGGCCGATGACGGCTATGATGTTTTGTCCACTGTCTGTATAAAACAGGAGTCTGGATATTAAATCCACTGTTATTCCGTTTAGAACAGCATCTACGAAACCAGATAAAAGTTAAATGCGCATATGTTCAATACTATGAAAGTTCTTATTAAACAATTTATAAATAACTAACGCGTTTCAATGTTAAAGTGTGATATGAGTATTGCTGTCTCTATTATCCAGAAAAATACTTGAAACATTTGTTTGTCCGTGGAGGACATTAAACAATTCTACTTGAAGAAGCTCTGAGATTTATTATAAAACACCTGAAGCGGACTTTTATTACGTAATCAGCTTTTACATACATATTAAAAATGGCTGGCGATGTAAATTTGGTATGTTATCCTACAAACTTTAATGTTCAGTATGTGTCAGCGAACAGTACTAACACCTATGCTCGTAATTTTCACATTAGAAGGAATGACATTAAAATTAGCTATTATATCATTGGCTTGCATTCTGGAATGTATTCAGTAACCAGACGAGAACGATATAACATTACGTCAACTGATGCTTCAATCTGCCCTACAAAACCCAGCAATCTATCCGCACGTCCGTGATTCATCCTTCATAGCGATTCAATTATAAAAGTATAAATAATCGACTTAATCGACTTACTCGACTTACTCGACTCGGTAGCGATAGTAGAAACTCACCGTTTGTTAAACTTTGCAATGTTTTTTGGTTGTTTCCATATATAGATCCAGAATTAATTTGCCGAAAATTCAAATCAGTCCAGAACATCACTGCAGCATTCGGATCGTAGTCGATGACATTGGGATAAGATCCATTCTGAATTGGAATGTCGATATAGGTGTAATTATCAATTTCCATTCTATAAATATATCTCTTGGATCCGTCTATGACCAGAAGAAAGTTTTCCGGTAAGTTATCTGTGGAAAGAAGACAATAAGCGAAACTATTGAATATAGTATCCTTACTTGCAACGCGTATTTATTATTATCTTTGAACCCTGATTTGGGTCGTAATTTAAGGTATTTATATTTTACACTTTAATTCAATCATTATTCAGGAATATGTTTTTGATGCATATTCTACACCATGCCAAGACTAAGAACAATCTCGTTGGAGTAAGTGAGATTACTCTCTCGTAGTCTTATGCGTTTTGTGCCTGTCAAATCCAAAGCCCATATGCCTTTGTTCTGCAGTACTTTTATTCCTTAGTAACGACAGGGTTTTCTATAAATATCGTGGACACTGCGTTTATAAACAAATCAAAAATATTGCTCGTAGAAAATGTCAAAGAGAAACTTGTATTGCAATTTTAAATGAATAGAAAGTATATATGTTTTCGGCAATACCTATATTGGAATGGTTTCAGCATAAATGAATTTGCCTACAGTTTATCAAAGACTACTTTTAGAGACACTAACATGTCTTCAATGGAGAGTGAAACACTTAAATTATGTTTAATAAGTTGAAATTCTAAACTGTTACTGGCATGCATTCAACATATAAGTAAGATATGCAATTAGAGAAACAATATTTGACAACATAGATACATACTATACATATGTATAGTATGTATCATACATTAAATTCGATTGTTTAACTGCAGCATAATGCAGCAATAAAGAAATATTTATTTTAAAAATACCTGAACCATTTTATTCTTATCCATAACTAAAAACTGGTACATGTGCTAGCAACAAAACCGGTAACACATATTACGTCCACGGTGCTTATATGCATGGTATTTGTTTATTTACCAGTATATCCTATTTGTGATGCTGATGAAGTAATTGTTCTCAATTCAGTTTGTCCAGCGCCATTGTAGGTGAGACTGAAACGTTCTATTTGAGACATTACATAGACTCAGTGTCAATTTGTAAGTGTTACAAGTAAGAGCTGAACAAATATAACTCGCTGTCCCATATTTAGGACGCCATAGTATATCGTTGTTGTTGCAGGCTGTTCCTGTGGACATAGGCTGATCGTTTCGAAGGTTAGTTCATCAACGCAGTGTGGATGTTTTGGAATACCACCGCGTTTCTCAAACCTAATCTTATGGAACCTGGACTGCCATTGGTTTCGTAACAATCCAATATATGTATGGTTCAGCTTCTTCACATGGCAAAGCAACACCCTCCGGTTTCGTATTTATACAGTAAGGTAGGCAATACAATGGCAGTGTAAACTCTGAGTGTTGTTTGTAGACTGTTCCCTGTTTCCTCTCACACATTTATAGCACGTCTTTTGGCACAGGTCTGGTCTTTGTTTCATCTTCGATGTTGACTGCGCGTGAAAGTTTGCTAGGTGTTCCTGTCCACTGCCTTGTTATGTTTGCCCATTTACTGGTTGTACAGATTTGTGCATAATCTGTTTTCTTGATGCTGTCCAAACTTGATACAAAAAGATCGACGCGTGTAACGCCTAAATTTGAAATGCATGGAACTGTCGCTTGCATATATGACACAATAACACTCACGATCTATAATTTGTATTTCATTTATAGTCGTCTCAGGCTAAAGACACTAGTATCTAGTATACATTGGTTGTCCAGCATAGTGTCATAATCACGGAAGGCACCAATAAGCATGACAGAGATATTTGCCTTTAAAAGCACAGGTGAAAACACGCAGCCTTGCTTGACTTAATTGGTGATTTTGGAATTGTTAAGATGACGCCCCATCGTCGATGATAAGAATAAGCATGGTTATGGGAAATCGCAAAACTATAAAAATAAATCTTTCTTATAAGCAACTTTTGCCATAATTTTCAAAGGGCCTCTGTCACCAGCTTTAGTCAGATAAAATAATGTCGTGTACAGGGTGAAGTTATTTCCCTGGCATTTCTCTTGGAGGCACAGAGCTAAAAATTCAAGAAGTACAATAACACTTTGGCCTTGCCACCAAATCAATGTTATGAACACATAAATATGGCAATGAGTAGCAGCACAGGTGGACCCTATAAACTTTTACACAGCCCTTATTTTAAAAAAAAATACTGTTATTGTTATTATTTTTTTTTTCACATATCAATTACGTCAATGTGTTCTCGTGTGTATAAAAAATGCAGAGAGCTGCAAATTCATGGAGTACAATGACACTTCGGCCGTGCCACTCAAGCAATGTTATGAACACGACTATACAGCAGAATTTGGCAACTATTGACATATATTTTGCGGAGGAGAGTTGGAGAGTTTTACACTGGTAGAGCATCTGTTTGTGGGTTTTTAGCAATAAAATTGGAGGATCAGCAAGTAATATGTTAATTTATATTTAGTGATAGCAACACATTTCATGACACCTATTCATTGAGGATGTTGTTTATGTCTTTGTCTTTGTATGAACAATATTTTCTTTGTCAGTGAGCAATGTGGATCCATACATTACTGGAAATGTTATTGAGGATAGTACATTTGGCGACATTAATATTTTATGGATACGTAAATGCCTTGTCGTTATCTGTTAGAGGCTGAGAGCAGATGGATACTTAACTTATAGATTATAAGATTGTGGTAAATCAGAAGGAAGATTCGTTTACTCGTTGCAATCGACATTTGCCACACATTAAAACGTTCTCGAGATATCCATGTGTAATGTACCGCTCTACTTCAACATTTACACATACAGCCGTCTACAATTACTTCCAATAACAGATGGTGGCTGACTTAAGCAAATGTTACATTGGTATGAATAACAGTTATCTGCATCTCAAAGACCCAATCATCAACTTAAAACATGAATTTAAGTGTTTACGCCAATGTCCTCCAAGTCGATATTGTTCAAGCATGTTTTTTTCTGAGATGTGAATATATACCTGAACAACAAATTTAGTGTCAATTTGTAAAGTTTAGTAAAACGTTTGGATTAATACAAGCTGTTCTTTTTTTTCAGGAAATCTCTAATAAAATGATTTACAAGTTTTGAAATGTTTTAATAATTTGCAGATTCAATCGTTGTCATAAAATGTTCCGGGTTGTTATTTTAGTCTAAATATATTTTTGTAATTAAAATAAATGTTTAATTTCCATCTATCCGTAACTTCCCGCAAATGACACGCTTTGTTCACATAACAGCTTAGCATGTGAAATTATCCTGTATCACAGTAGCATCACTTAGTGTTAAGATCCATTCAATGCCATTGCATTTTAAAGCTACGTATGTCTGTTCAGTTTTTAATTTTCTAGTCTCCTCCATGCCTTAAAATTGCCATGCTTTCATAAGGTTAATTCCCAGTTCTTGTGCGCTCTTTTGTCTACAATTTCTTTCTTACACGTAATATTTTAGTTCATTTATTATTTATCGCCTTTCTAATTTTGTAAAGGACAAATTTATCCATTAATTAACTTAGTCATTAATCTGTGACACATTTCTCAAGACTTCATATAACAGTTTTGTTGTTTATTTAATAAACACTATATAATGCACAAATAGGCAACGATGGTGCAAGGTTCCGGGTTTTTGCTTTAGGTCTAAACATATTTTTGTCAGTTTCGGACGTGTCATTGGTAGCTGGTTACATTGATTACAGCTATTTGAAGGTTTGTTGTACATAACTCTGATCATAATATATGTGTCAATAACATTTATCTATTTTCTATCTTCCGTCAAACTGCTTTCTAAAAGGAACGTGTTTAATGATGAGAATAAGTGATAGTTTTTCTTAAATTAGTCATTAGTCCTCGTTACTTTACGCCTTTGATTATATCTTATCAATACCTTGTGATAGGTATTGGGCTCAAGATGTTTGGTATGATCAGTATTACTGTGTTTGATTCAGTAACTCTGGTTATTGGTCAGGAAGTGTATGTGATTGCCGGTACGATTCTCTCTCGTGGTCAGTAGATGAGTGCTAAACTGTTGTTGAGTGTCACGGCACAGAAGAAACAAGATGATAGCATGGAAATATTAAAACCCGGACACTACAATTCTCACAGGCAAAATGTCTTAGGCATCCAGCGAGCTAAATTGAAACAGTCATAAAACTCAAGGCACGAGGTTTATTTTGCCACAGTCAGTTACTTAACCTTGATCGAAGGTAAGTCGCGATTTCTTTACCAAACAAGGCATCGTCCAGTTTTATCGTAAACATCTTTAACAGATGGTTGGGACGGATAATTTCGGATCATTATTAACCAATCTTCAATCGGAATTGAGTTAAGCGTGCCAGACATTAGAATCTTATGTTTAAATATATCTTCTTGAGAATTAAACACAGTGTTTCAAATTTGTCGGAAAAAAATCAAGTAATAAACTACTCCGTGACCATTCGTAATGGCGGCATTATTCAGAGAATAATCGGAAAGCATCGAAACCGGTCAGTTATTATTCGCTCGATTTTTGTAAAATATTACTGTAAAGTAAGTCTACTTTAATTATTGCAGTATATCTATATATGTGAGTATATATATATATATATATATATATATATATATATATATATATATATATATATATATATATATATATATATATATATATATATATATATATATATATATATACACATACATACAATCGCCATTGTAGTTTGATTCATTCGTAGTATTGACATACATGCGTATTTTGAAATATGAGCAATGTGATGTGTAGAATTAATATTGTAATTTGTTTTGGGGTTGATTCGTAGTAACCTCATACATGTATTCATTTGAATTATATATTTGCAAATGTTACGGTACTCAACATTAGTATAGGAATTTGCATGTGTGTGTGTGTACTTGTAGGGGTATCAGGTGTCTGTATCAGAGCATTAATGTGGATATCTATGTACACTTGTAGAAGTACAATGTACAGGGATGCGTCTGAGTATATAATATTAATTGTATATACTAAGATTGAGAATTCAGATTTATATATTTACCGTGTAAACTTAGCAGGGATAATGTGTATTTCGATGGGCACGTATTCGTCGCCAGACAATGACAGTAGCGTATCTGATGATAATAATGTTAGTGTGTGATACTTAGCAAACATATCCTTTGCTATGTCCGTGTATGTTTTCTTTAGAAGCTTTAAGAGACCAGAACAAGTGCTCATTGATGTGGTCCGAGTCTCTGAGGGAGACAAAGAGAAGATAGCAGAAAGTTTTAGGGACCAGAGGGAATTACCCCAGCTGTGGCCCGAGTCTCTGTGAGACAAAAGAGTAAAGGAAAGACAGCGGAGAAGTAGAAGGGATAACGGAGGAAGACAGAGGAAGATGAAAACATACAGTCGAGTGGGATTCAGGACCGAAGGGACAATTGCACACTAATTCAAAGGATTAACTAGACGGTCACTCGGTGGAGTGATATGATATTAGCTGAACTGTATTTGAGAGATTATTTTTTGAATATTAAGTTGTTGTTATTTAAAATTTCAATTTGTCTATTCATGAATTTAATCGTTGGCACCGCTGATTGAGAGCTCAGAGCATTGAATCTCTATATTCTAATAAAAACAAGCCAGGATGGGTATTAATTTAAACAAAGTGGAAGCACCCCACCCCAAAATGGGAATCACATACACTTTTACATTGAGGTTGATTGTACTTAAGACAGTATAGGTTTGCGTGTGAGTGTGGAGGACACATTTTGGTCATAACGTGTTTATACGGTCTGCAGGTGTTAGTGTTTGTCGCGGACGTTTCTAATGAGTAGTGCATGATCGTCGTTAAATATATACTTGGAAGTATTACTTTTTGTGTATTTTTATTGGTCATCAGGTGTGGAGTTTGCTCGGTCAGGCTGATTGTTTCCAAATATAGATGGGCATTTGTGAATAATACCAATGCCAATATCCATCTATCCATATCTTCCCACAATGATCGAGCCCTTTGCTCACGTAACAGCTTAGCATGTGAAATTACCACTATATCACTATAACATCACTTACTGTTAAGATCCATTGAATGCCATTGTATATTAAAGCTATGAATGGCTGTTCAGTTTTCAATTTTCTATCCTCTTTCATGAATCAAAATTGCCTGAGAATGGAATTTGTCATACAGTCATAATGTTAATATATCCACAGTTCTCGCATGCGTTCTTCTGTCTACTTTCCAACCGTGACTGCGTGCTATCTGAAATTCAATTTTTTTTTCTTGAGCGTAATATTTAAGTTCATTTATTATTTCACGCCTATTATATAATCTAATTTTCGAAAAGGCAAACTTTATCCAGTAACTCACTAAATTATTAGAAAGCGAAACATTTCTCAAGACTTTATATAAGATTCTTAATTGTTATTTGATAAACACTGTCTATTGCACTAGTAAGCAATGATTAAACGGTGCATGGTTCACCATATCAAAATATGAAGCATCTGAATCTAATTCCGTTGTCATGAATACATACGAATTTTGACTTATTAATTCTAAAGATGACCTACGATATCTTGATCTAGGTTCGTGCAAATTTATCGTTACAAATCCATGTGGGATTGACTGCTAAACTTCTAAAGAGATTATAATCCATATCACCGCCGCACCAAGTTTGCCAAATATTTCGTAGCGTATGTGTGTCAACCCCATTAAACACAGCAAGAATATTACAATTATCACTGATAACGTTTGATATTTGAGTGTATCGTTGAGTGACATATATCACATCAGCATTTTTATTACTGCCTCTGGAAAATATCCTAGCGGGATTCTTTTGATTGTCTAGCATCACATCATAATATAGGATTAAATTGTTAATACTTCCATCAAAAACATGGATGATTGGTGCTTCCGCGATATCGGTTATAAATTCAATAATATCCTCATCGATTTCCGATTTTGCTTTCTCGTTAAAAACCTTAAACACCTCGTAACATCGCTGACCGTCTACACTCGGGGCTACTAAATACAACTTGTCCTATTTCATCCATCTCGTTTTTAAATTAAGTAACAACTCTGTCTTGCGACTTCCAGATTGTCCGATTATAATCATACGAATGTAATTTGGAAGCGCTGCATGATGCATAACTGGTTCTCTTGTTTTTGTCGCCAAAAAATCAATTACATTCATATTATTATAATAAATTAAGGCTCTATACAGTATGAAATGTAAGAAGCGTACTAGCACAAATGACTTGACAACAATTACAACTAAAAATACAAGATCAGCACTTGCTCTTAAGTGTGCACAATGTGGTACAAAAAATTAAATTTGTTTCTTTGAAATCTGGAGATGTTTTTTAAAAAAACGAAGAGTCAGTAAGATTACCAGGAACACCATGGGCAAAATATCAAGGAGAAAAACATTTTCCAGGGTATAGTTATTGTGGACACCGGACCAGACTCGATATCCGACTCGATGATCAAAACTAACCCCGACCCGGTGAAAACCCAATAAACGATATTGACAAGGCGTGTCATGCTCATTATGTTGCTTATTAAAGCAGTAGTCTGCAACAGAGACATGTCGCAGATGTGAAATTGATTCACACGTTAAAGTATATCACTGATAAATCCTTCAAAGAAAAATTAGCTTCATGGTTGATAAAATCGGCGATGAAAAGTAAATTAATGCTGGGTGCTGGTAATTAATAACAAAATGTAATCTATTTAGTATTCCCCAAGAGGATACTGGAAGGGTAAAGCAGCAATTGGTAAACTCGCTAGCATCACAAAGGTAAAAATATACCACTGCAGCAGATTGGTTATCCAAACAGGCGATATGGCCGATTTATCTACCACCGCCTAAACAAATTAACTTCTCGCATTTTGATGTCATCGCCAATAATGAGGTTCATCAAGCTGCTATATTATTTCTGCCGAATGATGGTGTTTACAAGTATACGCTAACTGTAGTTGATGTTGCGAGTAGATACAAACAAGCAGAACCATTAAAGACAAAATCATCAACTGAGGTGGCTTCTGCGGTTTACATCTTGGGAAAATGAATCAGTGGCAACCCTGACCGCGATGTTAGAAAATCTGTTTATCATCGATAGAAAATTGATAAAAACATCAGCAGCATAGACGCCCTTAGATGGCTGTATTGAGGATTTCTCCATCTGTGTAAGTAACAATTGTACCGAGAATCGTATTCAACGTCATCTATAACTAATCGTGAATAATATCGCTAGTGGTCGTATTTGTATTCCATAATACACTATGACCATACTCCACGCAGGTTGATTTGATATCTGAGAGAAATTCAACTCTTGTTGGTTTCCACATATTTTTCTTTCTCGCGAAATGAGCCGTAACTAACGGGATTGTAAAACAGTTTGTTAGTAATTGTTCGTCGTAACCCCATGAAAACCACGAGTTAGTGTTTTGATCTCGTCGAGGAGGGCTTCTGTACGATATATTTTGTCGGTGGGTTTTACAAATTGATCGAATTTACCCTCTTCGTTTTCCAAACTCTGAAATAAACACACTGACACAATATCGTTTCTACTTGATTGATAAATACAATCAAATAATTTCTCTTCAGCGAATTCTCCCCGAGAGAATTCCAAGGGTATATCATGTATTGTTTTATCCCGCGGAAATATTCTTACCGGAGGGGTCCAAGCGTGTGCATTATGGTCAATAATTTGGATTGAAGATTATCTCGATTTATATTTCGGTTCATTCAATATCTCCCCTTCTACTGTCGCTACGGTTTTTGGAAATTTTAGAATCCGTTCTAGTTCAGCTACATTTTGAATTATTGAGCCACTCTATCTAACTGTTTAACCACAGTCCTTTAGTTTTTTACGTCTTAGATCCGTTAATTTGTTTCCACGCAACGTATTTGTAAAATTCTCTATTATTCGTTCTACTACACAATTCAGCGATGAATGTTTCATTGGTTTTAATTTTTCATTACTCGGTTTATCAGTTATCGGATAGATCCCATAAACAACCCTGGCTACAGGATAAGCTATCTCGTAATACGATTTGTCAATTCCAGTCAGCGTTCCTGGTTTGGAATCCAGAATCAAAAGGACAGTTCTTTTATCTTTGTTTTTATTTCTTAGGATGGGTTACAATTTGTCGCATACAATCCAATTTCCCGTTTCTAAACAGATAAGGAATTTCACTCTAAACAAATACTTTCTATGATCAAGATGCGAGATTATCACTGCTCCTTTTCGTCGTTCATGATAGCATGAACACCGCCATCAATTCGAAATGTTGACCAAGAGTGAGATGCTCCATCGCGCTTGAATTTATTAAATGCATCATGGATTTTACCTATCATGCTTCTATCACTTATTAAACTTTTCGGTACATCAGTGGTTACTCTATCGATATTGAATTTAACATATATCTATATATATATATATATATGTATATATGGATACAATGATGTCCTTTTGACAAATTATATGGGCTGAAATTTTATAGGCCCCATTAATAAATCATCGAGACAAATTCTAAAGACAGGTATGCTTACTCACACAAAACGAATTTGTATAGGTGAAATTCTATAATACCCTTTCAAGTATGTCTACTACTTTTTTTACTGGTGAACAAGAAAGTAATGAAAAAACTGTCGTCGTCAAAAAAATATTCGGGTTGTGTGAGCATCCACGAATTGTTCACTTACAATTTATATCATATACTAGTTTATAATGGTAGGGGACTCTGTAACAACTAAATTAGCACGCGCGCGATTAGCGGCAATAAAGAGATTTATTCCGGTTCGTGACTTTGTTAGAAATAAGCTACAAACAGGACAGGAATTTTAAACTGCTTTACAACAGGCACTGAACAATTATTCAAACCTGTAAATGCTGCTACTAAGGATATCTGATATCTGCAAACGACTATTTGACATCATGGATATTAGTGTATACCGAGAGTATATTAATGAGCTAGCGGATGGTTACCACATTCACTAATCACCACATCAGATAAATAGCATTTAAATAAGATGATCATACACTACAGCCACAATAAACCAATCATGGTCTACGTAGTAACCTCACGATTGCCGGTTCAGAGAGCGTAGTACGGAGATGGTCTCGGCAATACCATTGCAGTGTTATTTACAAGAATGGCTCCAAAAATAACACCAATCGCAAAACAGTTATCGATGAAAGGTATTGATGTTATTTGTGATATTAGCGATGTTGGTAATGTTGCCGGGTAAGCATTTTCCGCGGCTAATGAAAAATGTATAGCGTTAGTTCGACGAACAATGATCCCGGTGATAAAATCAATGGAATCAGTACAATCTACAGAAATTATGCCTGCGAGTATTAGCACAACAATAAATAACGCAGTGGATTAAAAAATAGCATCACTGAATATTGATGGATATTACACTAAGGAAAATATTACTGCAAATATGATAGAGGAAGGTGGTTTGAAATCGCGAGCGAGATCACGATTTAGATCAAGAAATATATAATAATATGTTTAAATCGTCACCTGATACAGCGTTTGATTTAGAAGCCCCAGTACCCAATAATGATTCTGTGCGCGATTATCAGTTCTATTCCAATAATGCATTACAACGATATTGTCGATCAAGAATCGAAATTCAAGTCCATGATACCAGCAAATACATTTATCGAAATAGAAGGAGAAGTTGTAATAAATGTTGCAGCTAATACGCCATATTCAGATGATCCACATGTCCGAGTTGGTTATGTCATGGCGCTATTCAAGAGTGCTAGATATAAGATTGATGGAAGAGAGATTGAATCTATAGAGCGTGAGGTTGATGTTGCCACAGTAATAGTGGGGTTAGCAATATATTTTGATGATTAAACAAGCTCGGCAGGTCCATCTATAATGTTATCTAAGGATCACGCTGAACCATATACCAAATTACTGACACCAGTAGCTACTGCGTCTGATCCACAAACAGCTGGTTTTATTGTATACGCAGCAAGACCAGCTGCTGCCTTTGATATTATAAAAAGCGTTAATCTTAATCATAACCTAGGGTTTGCAACATGCGTATCAATGTTGCTGGTACAACGTCGACAATTTTCATGCGCGATTCCACTGTAAAATATTTTCGGATTTTGCAGAAATGTTAGAAAAATTATGTATGATTCGAAGCATACAGTAGTACTCGTGCGAAAGAGTAGTGATAATGTTGCAATCTGGCGTGGTGCTGGCGTTGCTGCTGGCAAAGTCATTATATCAAAACTATCATAGTGGATGCCAGTAATAACTCCATCAATCACCGCAGAGGAGAAATTGTGATCATTTATGGATCACGGAGGAAAATCATTACTATCATGGCTAACAACAACAAAAGAAACTAATTTTGCTAATATTGATGGTACACTTACATGGCACCTGTCATCAAAACAAGGAGTTGCTGCGCAACGGCATATATTTATTGCGTTACAGAATACGATGCTATTATATTCTGTGGACCAGAGGCATATGATATTTGATGAATTAGGTGTTAACGAAGTTTCATTGAGAATAAACGTCCAACAGGAACCATCTGAAGATATAATACTTAATTACGGAAAAAAAAAACAAATTGCACGCGCGTACCATCGTTTGTTGACATTTATGGGACGCGATAATAATGTAGATACCGGTCTGCAAATATCAGAATTTGATTTTAAAAAGCGATATTTTTTTTACTACTTTTCGCTGGAACACCTTGATTTAACCAGACAATCCGTAGTTGACACACACTTCAGAGCTCGTGTAGCTCGTCCTGCTGGTATTGTTAATTACAGAGCAATTGCTGTCATACTCAGTGACAAATCAATGCTACTCAAAGGTGTTGGTGGACAGATAAGAGTAATTGAAGCGCCAGTAGAAAACATGTAGACAATTAGATCAATATGTTATTAAATAAAATGTCATATCGTCGTGTTAGTGTTACGTTAACTCCTGGTCAAAATAATTGCAATCGGAATAAGCTAAAAAATGTGGAACCAGGATATCGATATAACACAATCAGATGTCTGGCGGTTAGAATAAATATTCATTGACAACTCGTCAGATAAAACACTTCAATGATGCTATCAAAGATAAAACAGGTATTCAGATCACTCTCTCTGCAGCTGCGATCAAAGACATGATAAAATCAGGGAGTGTATTTCCACTTCTCGCTGCGATTCCAGCATTAATTGCAGCTGGTAAAACAGCTGCGTTAGGAGCTGCTGTAGCTTTTGGTGCAAAAGCAATACATATTATTGCTCAATCATATGAACCAAAACAAAGACGAGGATATAAAAAAGTGGAAAATGTCTAAGACTACCATGAACTCCGTATTCACGGTACAGCGGGAAAGCCTGAGACTAGGAAACGCTTACTAACAATTTCACCGATGGTTCCAAAGTCAAATTTTGATTTCATTGATGCTTCTAAAAAGCTAGCGATAAAAAAACTTTAGAAGTGTTTTTATGCTAGATCAATTACCACAACAACCAGCGTTGAAACCGGTATGATTAATCTCGATAACAGCACCGGACAGGGAACTCACTGGGTTGCATACGCGATTGATATGCGCGTCTGATTGTTTTTTTTAATTCATATGGTTTAGCGCCGCCTATGCGTGATATACACCAGTTAAAAAATCCTATCTGACATTCCACGCTACCAACACAGAAAATGAATGACCCACCAATATGCAGCATATAAGTATTAAATGTCCTCGACGCTATTTCATCATCGGGTAAAACACCCCATAAAACCTTACACGAATATATGAGCAATCGCCTTTTAGAGAAAAAATATATAAAATAACATGATTGATATTTGGGGAAGATCTTTTTTAGGCTTGAAAAATATCTGCAACCGGTGATGTAAGAAAAATAATCGAGTATGAAATATCCGAGATGCTAAACCGCGCAAGTGTTGATCCAAACGAAAAAATCGTATTTCAAGATCGTAAGGGTAATTTGAAAACGAGTAATGTTTCCCTGGACAATATTTTAGTTAAACGACGCGACGCAGTAGAATATACTATCGCGTTGTTTTCCAAGTAGGGTAAACTCAAACCGGGTGTACTAGTTTCTACAATCACAGATAAAATATCAACACTTGAGAGAAATTATATATCCTCGGCGAATTCATTGAAATCACTCAATGATAAGTGTGACGACCATATAATTACATTTAACAAATTTACAAGTTTGCAAACAAGTATAGTTGACAATATCGACAAACATCTATTAGACCACACCGAAGCTAACATAGATAAAAACCGTTATGTTAGTATTAGTAGCATTCCATTCTAAATATGAAGATCATGTTGAGAAGTTTTGAACTTTTTGTAAAAATTCTCATTGAAAAATTCTTTGTCACCTCATTGGATAAACTAGATATAAAACTCCCGGATATTAAAAAATTCATCAATGATATCAAAGAAACTCATGATGCCATCAGGGATATTTTCGTGTGATGATAACCCGATTAGATAAAATAAAAAATTCTCGTGAGAAAATTATAAACTCGGTATATACGATTCAACACGGATCACTTGCGTGGACCCCTACAAACAACAAACTAGATATCACCGCGACCGTCAAGGGTATTTATCGATTAACACTAGTGTCACCGGCTCAGTTAATATTTCATCAACAAATTCATCTTGAGTTAACAATACGATATCAACAAATCATTGACAAGGGAACAACTGAACAATTCACAATAACAGCCACCAATAATAATTTGGCTAGGGTTTTAATAACATGGTATGTGGAATTCGTAGCGGATGGAATTAATTGAAATCTGTTGTAATAAATAAAATGTCATCACAGCAGTATCGCCATGATCAAGTTTGAGAATTTCAAACTAAACTCAAAACACTCAATGAGGATTATCAAGTAAAAAAAAAAAAATACCGACGAAGAATAACCGCAGTTGACGTTACCGTGTACTCGGTATCAGGTGTAAGTACCGGAGCCGGAATTATGCTCTCCTCGGTGCTCTCCTCGGTGACAATGGTTGCTCTGATAGCTGTTCCAATTTGTAAATCAGCGGTGACAACAATCGCGAGAATACTTTTAATAATAACAAAAAAAAAGATCGAGTTGTCAGCATAAACTACAGGATTATACTGTTAAGTGCCATGTTGTGTCTACAGCGTACTCGCAATTATTCTCGATGATATCGTCGTTACTCGATGACACATTAATATCAGATAATGAACTTTTTGCAATGGTATGTGTTTATGATTCCGCGATGTCAAAATTAGAAAAACAACATGAATATAATGGCAACATCGCAAGAACTACTTCAACGAATGGCTGAAACTATCACTTCGGTGAAAACCAGTCTGATCTCAATAACATCAACCAACCCTGAATTCAGTGTGAATTTCCCTACTGCGATTCCAGTGAAAGAAATAGCTCTGGAAAATTACGAGTATACCATAGTTGACCTAATATTAGATCAGTACCATTCGGTGGTCAACAACCGAATAATTTTTTGGTGTTTGCGAGTAAAAATAAACAAGACGGAACTCCAGACTGGAATGTTGTTTCCTTACCATCTGGGTCTTACCAAATTGAACAGATCAATAATGAATTACAGTGTAAAATAAAATCAATTACTGGAAAAGAATCAAAAATCGCTATTACAGTTCATGAACCAACACTATCATCCGTGATTAAATAAACTCGCCCGGATATGCCGTAGACATCTATCAGAGTTCGATAAGAACCGTGCTAGGATGGCATGAAATCCCACATCGAATATCCTTATAAATACCACCGGAACCACAAAAATCTGACTCTGTTTCCGCGAAGAAAGATTACGATAGTTATAGTAGTATGCGCACACACCATATAAATGACCCTCCCTATCCAGGACAACTTGATAAATTAACATATTGGTTACCACCAGATTTTCAGTTTAGTGGTTATTTTAATAGAGAGAGAGAGAGGGTGTATCGGTTTTGATAACGCTTTATTGATAAATGAAAAAAATGTTACTGACCAGTTCACAGCAATGAACATCGATTTTGAAACAATTAAAAATATGCTCGTTGAGGAAGCTAGTAAAATCCCGCTCAATTGAGATGAAGTCATCAAACACATAGAAATATGTAATCAAAGTATCGCCGACATGGATGAATTCAATTTGCTACTTATTCAAAGGATCTTAGCTGATAGTGTTGCTAAAACGAGAATAGAGTTTGCAGCAAAGTATAGTATACGGGTACAAGATATCCCTGCATTTAAATTGTCATGATATGTCGTACCCGAGCTAAAGAAAAAAACTCAATGATGCCATCGATGATGGTATGAAAAGGATAATACTGACCCAGAAGTAGGTGGTAGGCGTGTTGCTCCTCAAAATGTGAATATATCTTCGTTGATTGCAGTAAATATAGTATGTGAGGCTATCGAAGGAAGATACCAAATAAATCTCAAAAAATCAAATCAATCACAGCAGGGATATATTTTATACTCATTTGCACCAACAGCTCCACCCAGATTTATTAATAATTGAAAATTCAACTAGTAAAATCAATTAGTAATCCAATGTATATGCGATGTCTTAATAATTCATTAGCAATAATTAATTTCAAACTCACTGACCAATCCAATAATTTGATTGATTTACGAGGAGAGATTTTACAAATTAGTCTGTAAAATCCTTAAGACTTTTACCATAACAGTTCGTCTCCGCAGCACCATAGGCGCTGGGTCTGTAACGTGATAAACCGAAACCAGTTATTTTTGTTTCTATGCATAAAATAGTTTCGGTTTGAAATAGTTTTGGTTTGTTTTAAATAGTTTCGTTTATTTTCTGATTTTTGTCTGAAATAGTTTCGGTATTTCGCCCTCCTTGCTGCTTTGCCTCACAAATTAGCATAATTGTAACTTTACTTAAATAGTTATTTTGGTTGAAAGTTGAAAGAAATTATTGTTTTTTTTTGCATTGAAGTTATACATGTGTACTATCTTTATTTAACATCCATATGTCACTGCACCGATTTATTTATATTTCCTTTTATATATGTTCTCATACAAATGTTGTACTGCTTTTTATAATGTTCCTGAAGGCCGACAACCATATGTATGCTAATTGCTCTTTCAACTGTGTTTAAAGTTACCATTCTGCACGAACATATTCACTATCAAATCCTAGCAGAAAGAGTTGTTTTAAAAAATGTTTATGGTTCTAAGATTTAGCTCATCATCTTTTCTTACAATGGTAGTCGAGGAGTCGATAACTGTCACAAACTAAAACGTGATGAACAATTAGTGACATTACTTTGGGCATCAGAACTTGAAATTGTCTTTGTATGAGCATGATCTTTGTACGTTACTTTAAAGTGATTGCAGACGCAACATGTATCTTTAGCTGTTTATCCCTTGCATATTAATACGCATGCGCAGACGAAATATGAAATATAGTTTGTAGTGTCATTCATCAGCTGGGTTTTTTTTGGCAACAGACTAAAAATTGTGAACTAGGTGTTCAATTAATGTATTGATGATAACTCTAAATTCACAATAAAAGAGTCTATATCAGTTATAATAATTATTACATATAAAAACCCATCCATTTGGCGACAGTATGTTCAACAAATATGTATGACAAACCTTAGCAAACATGTTGAAAACATGTCTGCCAATATAAATCTATTGTTCTTTTCACACGAAACATGTTCAAGGTAATGCCTTTCTCCTTTGCTTTATATTTCACTCTAAGTGCTCTTATATGGATGGCTGTTCAGTTGTCAATTTTCTTTCCTCTTTCATGCATCAAAATTGCCTTAGAATGGAATTTTTCATAGCCTCTTAATGTTAGTATATTTCCAGTTCCCTCAGGAAATTTTTTGTCTACTATCCACTCGTGACTGCGGGGGGGGAGTGAAATTCAATTTATTTTTTGAGCTTAATATGTGAGTTCATTTATGATCTTCCGCTTATTATGTTTTCTAATTTTTTGAAAAGGCAACATTTTTCATTTGTTCAATTAATCATTAACTAGTGAAACATTTCTCATTTAAAATTCTTGCTTGTGTTTTGATAAAAACTATCTAGTGCACTAGTAGGTCATGAGTAGATGGTGCATGGTTCACCAGATCAAATTCGGTAGCACCTGACTCTCATTGTGTTGTCATGAATACATACGAACTTTGACTTGTTAATTCTGAAGATGACCCAACGGTTTCAGTTTGGCAACAACACTGATCAATTTTGCCTCATAAATTAGCATAATTCTAACTTTACTAAAAATGTTTTTTTTGTTGAAAGTTGAAAGAAATTATAATCCAATTTGGTTTTAGTTGCACTGAAGTTATCATGTTTGATATCTTTCTTTAACATCCATATGTAACTACACCAACATATTGATATTGACTATATAATATGTCCTCATACAAATTTTGTCCAGCTTAATAATGATTGTTCCCAAAGGCCTAAAACTATGTGTAAGTTAATTGCTCTTTCAACTGTGTTTAAATTTACAATTCTGCATGAACCTATTCACTATCCAATTTTTGAAGAATGAGTTACTTTCATAACTGTTTATGGATGTAAAATGTATCTCAGACGAAATATGAAGTAATGTTTGTAGTGTCATTCATTAGCTGGATTTGTTGGCAACATACAAAAATCGTGAAGTAGGTATCCAATTAATTTATTGATGATAATTCTAAAATCACAATAAAGGACATATTAAAGTGTCTGTATCAGTTATAATAATTTAGAGATTTGAAAACGGATCCTTTTGGCCACAGTATGTACAACGAATGCTTCATAGTGTAAGACAAGCCTTAGCAAATATGTTGAAAACATGTATGCCAATATAAATCTATTGTTCCTTTCTCACGAAACATGTTCAATGCCTTTCTCCTTTGCTTTGTTTGTCACTCTAAGTGCTCTTATACATTTATTTTCACCAATTACATTCACATTTCAGAAATGTAATTTCATTGATCAACTAATTGTACAACTAGTACAGGACAGGTAATAGTCCAACGACTTTGTCGCCCGAAATTGAGTTGTGATGATCTATGAGAATTGTTCAATATAAAGGTGTCGTAGATTTACTAGAATAAAAGAAGCAGATGCCATAATTTTCACATTAAAGCAATGACCGTTATTTAAAATGTTCGTACATTAGAGACAATTCTAATATTAACCTACTTTTTCTGTTGGTTCTGTTTACAATTTGCTAAATCTTACGTGTAAATTCTCTTTGTTGACAAAGTCTGAAAATTTATAATATGCTATAGAAAACGTTCAACATATATTTTGTTAGCAATAAATTTTGACATGTTCCTTAAAAGATGTTGTTACTATAACGGTTATCAAATTGGCAGATCAGTATAAACAGTTTCTCTACCTGTTGGTAGCACATATAAAAACCACATTTCATACTTGAATATATTAATCATACACGAGATTACATGATTCTCATTTACCCACAATTACCTCTTACAAAGTGACTTTTCATGTTGTTAGATTTAGTATTAAGCTGTTACTCAATTATATGAATTGTTTCGGCAGAGTAAGAATTGAGAAATAAATCTTTTCGTTTTAGCAGTTCGTCGATTATACCAGTGACCGAGATTATTTCGTTACTAAATGTGCAATGTCAAGTCAATGCTTGGACTGGATTTTACTATTTTTTCTGAGTTTTACATATATATTGTTTCAGGATCGGCAAAGCTGCGTAAGTGAAAACAATTGTCAGTAGCGTCTCATGGATCGGTGTTACTTTCCGAGTTTTTTCCGCCACCATATATATAATGTTCATTTTTATTTAATACATACATTCAAGAATCACACACACACACACACACACACACACACACACACACACACACACATATATATATATATATATATATATATATATATATATATATATATATATATATATATATATATATATATATATATATATATATATAAAGGAGGATACTGACCGATTTGGCAAGTTTTGCCATCAGGCTGGAGAGTCATAACATCAGGACAGGCGCACACATTGGAACCATTAGGCAGCGGAAAACAAAAATGGCTACATCCACCACTTCCATTTGAACATCCGTTGCTTACTATAAAATTCATATTTACTACTTGAGATGTAGTTTAGTATTTTAATTCATATTGTTTTGTCATAATTTATCTAATATCTCTCATATAAATTGATTTCACCTAAATCTACATTAAATTAAAACTTGTGACACGCGTTCTCAAAAAAGACGAACTTATGTTTCTATACAAAATGCCTTCAACTGTTTCATGATAATGTTCATTTTGCCACGAAACCAAATATATATGTCCAAAAATGGAAGCAAAATATATTGATAACAATATACTTCAGCTGAGATGGTAAATTGCTATTAAATCTAAATTTGGTTGACAGCCTTTATAAAAATACAAACATTGAATTTTAAATTAGTTATAAAATTAAATTAGCTAAAAATATAATCTAAAACAGTCATTTTCGTTTGCAATCAGTTACGTATTGACCATATATAGTTCTTCTTGACCTCTTATCTGTATCAGCTCATGGAAACTTTATAATCAGGACATGTGAATATACGTTTGGTTTATTCTTCAGCTTTGCATAGAATGGGAACTGAAATTTAGATCTACCTTTTATTGTGCTTTTTGTCCCCTCTATTTAATTAACTTAAAATTTCAAACGTATTGTACATCACACCCCAAAGTGTACCTAGTGGTAAATTGAGGTTCACATGAATGCCCAGTGGAGACATGCGAGAAGAAGGAGCAACGGAAATCAGTCCACTTCCATCCATTCCGAGTCGCCTGATTCCATTACTAAAATAGATTAGACTGATTCGTAAATTCAAGATTACAAAGATATATCAGATAACGACTACAATACAGTAGTATTAACGATGGTAAGTTAATTACCTCCATGCTTAACAAAGTGTTTTGTAATGAACTTCACATTACATGTTATGTGTCTACACCTATATACTACTAATTGTCCAGCTATGAAACAGAAACACTCAGTTAGATTACCTGAACTTGTATTTTGTTTCTTTACTTTCTTTATTTGAATATGCAATTCGTGTGGACATTTAAATGGTAAAATATAATGAATGACAGTTCCCAAACAATTCGTAACATTTATGATCTATGAAAATTTGTTTAATATTGTTTTCTTAAATTGTGTAAATGATTTACGAATTTTGATCTACTTCTAGAATATTTCTTATGTCCGATTTCAAGGTCTAACCATGTTTACTATCTTAGTAGCATCTGGAATGCAAAGCGTTTCAAAGTGGGTGGATTGTGGGTGGAAAATGTGTATCTTTAGAGTAATATATTGCATTGTTTGGCAAGAAGATGGTGTTTTATTGATAAAGAGATTTAGTAATAATTACTAAGCTCTGTATGTTAAACTAGTGTTATTGAATCAGAATAAGTTTGGGAGAAATTATTGATTCAAATTATATATTTGAAGTAATGAAGTGGCCGTTGAAATTCAGATCAACTCCGTATTTTAGAGTTATAGAAAATTAAGACTTCGAGCATATCAGGACATTGGGCACTACTAAAGAAGAATATTCATCTTGAAGGAGATTACAAGACTAATGATCTGGACTATACCACTACAACAAATATACGATGTCCAAGACTTTTGATGCAACAAGGACTAATCACCCTGCATAATGATACATCAAAGTCAGGTATGAACGAACAGCGTTTTCATCCAGGTGAACAGTAATTGCTTTTGCTTAAAATCATCTTCAGGCAAAGTTGTTTGCTTTCGATATACTATTAAAAATCAATAAGTGAATATTGCTGTACCCTCTATGATAGAAATGAAATATATCTATTGCAATGAATGATTTGTACATGTGAAGCAAGTCAACGAGTATTACCTTTTAATTGGAGTATGGCAAAGTCTGAAAATGACAAATGCAAAGGCTTCCGTGTTTTGTGAACATGTTAAGCGATATCGTCGTCTTGAAAAACAAATGCAGGTATCAACTGGAAACCAATGTGAAATTATTCGATCAGTCGTTGATTAGCCTTTCACATTTTGTGTCAGTTTTGGTATCCTTGTGTCAGAATGTAAGGCTATGTTGTTGAACAAGGTCTGTTTAACCTATGTATATTAACGTCATAAAAATATCTGAATAACCAGTGACATTTAGTAAAAGACTACTAATGAGGCTTGTGGCTATGGCAATGGCTGGGTTTATCGAAATTATGACTCAAATGTATTTGCACAATTGCTGAGGCGCTGTCTAATTTGTTTACGAAGTTACCCAAATTCTCCTGATCTGATGAATGTTGCGAATCTTTCAAAAAAAAAAAGGCCAGATTTAAGTGTGCGCTAATTTGTTTGCCTCCAGATTACAGCCAACTATTTATATTGTGCAGTTGAATGTATGTAATGTAATGAATGGATGTAATCGTTGTTTAAGAAAATCCAGATGCTTTAAGTCATAAAAACTAAGCAAGCACCAGAGATATTATTTCACAATTGACAGGGAATGTTTATCTTTAATTTTGATTTTGCATCATGCTCAAGTGTATTTTACTTCCGTTTTCTACGATTGTGTCGTTGACAATTACCAAGACAAATATACAAACTATATTAGGAGTTAGTTTGATGCTTTAATAATAATATTGATATTAAACACGGAGGGGGTTAAACTGAAGAAACGCTCACACGTGTTTAGAAGTATCATTCTTTCACATATTTATATACACCATTAGTTGGTAGAGTGCATGTTTGATTTATATGTAAAACACAGTTATTACACAAATCTTTCTTGTCTTGATGAGTGGAGAGGCTACGTGTATTTAGTTTATACCGTGTGCTTGCATTCTGTATTATTCAAAAGTATGATATGACATGGTGGAATGTAAGCAAATTGTTAGTTTCACGTCTTTTAGTTGACTATTGGAAGACCAACATTCATATAAGGAGATACAAGTTCATAGAACTAGTAAAATACATACCTGTACCACCATGTTGTAAAGTATAGGTATGACTGGTACAATGCAATGCTGCAGCCAGATACTGATATTTGTTCCTGGTAAATAAGAGACCGATTTGATCCGTCCACATTAGCTCGCTCTATTTTGAACGTGTCAATTTCACACCAGTACAACACGCCGGCTGCAATAAAATTCGAAGATTGTATTGTCTATAAATAATTTTTTTATGCTACCAATAGCATGAAGCGTAATTGCTTATATATGATAGAAGGCAGGTAATATTTAGATCAGATTCACATTTACTGTGATTTTTAAATCAGTATTATATCATCATAATGATACAATTTAATAGTAGACTGCATTGCTGCTTCCGTCTTCATCAGACACAGGCTTTATGAGAGTTTGGTTCATTATTTGTAAGTGTATTATTTTGTATATATGATATGTACCACAAAAGTTTATTCATCAAACATTTAAACATCCGCAAACGTAATGGCCATCCTGTCAACTTAGTGTCACGGAATTCGAAAAATATTTGCGGAATAAATTATTGTAAAAATTGTTTATTTTTAATTTTATTAAAACTGTATAAAGATTAGAAACTATGGTAATAATATTGTAATTTTATATAAGTAGTTAAAGCTAATGTAAAAAATATGGCTAGTTTTAATTATATTCATATATGTCTAGACAGTATGAGTGAAAGAAATCAGGTAAAAATGCATGTTTAGTCACATTGTTTGCTTTGTTGCTGCATTTTTAATTTCGCAATATTATTATGCTGTGGACTAAAGTTAAAATCTCACAAGTGTCACCTGTACGAATGTAAGAGATATACATGATTTCTAACAGTAAGAAAAGAACGCGTTCGTTTCTAGGGAAAGTGCGGAAAACAAACCGACCGTTAATATCCACGTCTAGACCAAATGGAGATGTAAGTCCAGTATTCACAACTTCTTGTCTGTTTGTACCATCGTAGTTGGATGTTTCGATTTTAGCAGGGCTTCCCGAATCAACCCAATATATTGTACTGCAAACATATACAGAGGACAATCACAAACTATTAACAATAGTATGATATAGCGCTCAATTATAAAACAACTCTCGTACCAAGTGGTTTATTGTTTGAATAATATTGCTGCCTAAATCAAGGTTTACAAGAAGTGATAACAAACAAATAAAGAAATAACACCCAAAGAACAGCGTAATGTTATATACTGCCTTCTACCGTTTCACATATTACTATATTTTATGTTTGTAAACTAAATGTCACTATTATTTTCATACACATAATCGGTATATTGTCGATCCATGTTTGTGTGCCAAAAAATGCAATAACGTATGAGTTTAAGAGTACACAGAAATGATAATAACACAACAGAAAACAGGCACATGTTATTTGAAAGATTATACTAGTTTGGTGTTATGTGATAGGAATAAACTGCATCGCCTATTGTGCTTTATCAGAGTTATTTATCTTGATTTACCAATGTTCCGGTCAACGTGCACTACGCAAGATTGCTATATGGCATCGGCTAATTTGGTTTATGACTATTTATATCTTTTCAATTTCCAGCTTATTATGGTTCATTATGGGAACCCAAGCACTTATTTATGATATATAGGTGTATCATTCATATGGTGTTGGGTTATTAGTTATCTTATAAAAGCCATAATAATACATCACGTTTTATATACATCTAAATCAAGCTGCGCTTGACTTTATGCATTTGACGATAACAAAATATTTGAATTAGATATTGTATCATTGTTAAACTGTAACTAGCAAATGTTCATTTTAATTATTTCATACATACAATAAACACACACACACATGTATAATTAAATAACTGTATTAATTGTGTTTATTGAAAAATTGAAAGTAAAAGAGCTAGTGATATAACTAAATATTTTGAATGAGAAAAAAAACGTTAAATACCCATTTATTGGGTCTATCACAATAGCTCTTGGAGACACCAATCCACTGCTGATAACTGTTTTCTGCGAATAATCCTCAAGACTGATGCCTGCTATAATTCGATTTCCCAAATCCGTGTAAAACAGGAGTCTCGATATTGAGTCCACTGTAATTCCATAAGTCACAGCAACTAAATAGACAACAAATTGCTGGATTTAGATTATTTTATTATTTCATCAATTAAAAATTAATCAGACTGATCTCTACGAAGCTAAAGCTGATGTCAAGAAATACAAAACATTGTCAGATTCGTATCGTTAAGAGTTCGTTTAGTTTAGATTTTAATAATTATAAATATACATCCATAAGGCACAAATCTCTCGATAAAAACTATCTAGGAAATAGTGTTGCAGGCAATACCTTTATACATTCAATACAGGATATGTGACCGATGAAAGTTTCAACACATACTAACCACTCTTTTCTTCATTAATACATGCGAACTGGATATCTGATAGCCACATAAATAGTTCATAAAAATAAATTAAGACATTGTAGGTACTTGTTTCACATTGCATAAGGCGTATATGTAAGTTTGAATAATATTTACCAGTAATAGTTGGCTATGACTATAATATATCCTGTGTACAAAACATTCAAAAAAATCTTAACAACTACAATTAACATGGCATTAGCACATGCAGTTTGGAATCTTGAAAATATAATAAAATATGTAATTGTAATGGTAGAAACTCACTGCCATTCAAATAGCGTACGGTCGTAACGTTCGTCCCAAATATCGATCCTGAATTAATCTGATTATTCAAATTCACCCAGTATATCACACCATCTATTCGGTCGTAATCGAGGTCATAAGCGGAAAGCAAATTTGTAAATGGAAGGTTGACATAACTGTAATTATCATTGATGTCAATTCGACGCAGAACATCGTATCCACTGGATGCAATGATAAATTCATCAGGCAGATCATCTGTCGAATAAAGCAAATAAACTTGTTTAATTATAAAAAGATAGTAATACAGATTTTAATCAGCAGCGACTTTGCAAAAAAAATTTAACATTTGTTTCTTACCATATCCGTATATATATAAGTATATATATATATATATATATATATATATATATATATATATATATATATATATATATATATAAATATATATATATATATATATATATATATATATATTAGGTTATCATTCATTTTATTGTAACACACATCACATAAGTTGCCAAATTATAGATATGTCCAAATTATATAGTTTAGATAATTTCACAGCCATCACTTGTTAGTTGCGGAAATTAGCTGAAATCTTACTACAATTATTTTTACCAGCAACTATAGTTTATATATATTTGTTCATGTAATGGAAAGAAGTTTACTAAAAACACCCATTTCGTTTCTAACAAAAAGAATAATATAACTGTATTCTGAAGAAGGAAAAAGGAACATGAAAGAAATATTAACATCAACAGGATTTGATCTAATATTATATAGACAACATTTATTGCTATTAGTCAAACATTACTTCGTGAAAAATGACTAGGCTATTTTAAATTTCAATACATGATGGTACGAATCATGATAATGACCCTTTTGATGGTTTATCTTACTATTATTATTAATATTATTATTATTATTATTATTATTATTATTATTATTATTATTATTATTATTATTATTATTATATGCATTGTTGTTATTAGCATTATTTCAAAATATGTCCAAATTAAATTGGCATTGTTTATTTATATACTGTGAATAATTGTGCAATGATTTATATTTTGCTATCATTTGTATCTACATTATCCAGTACGTTGGCCAGTAGCGAGTAATTTGTCTTAAAGGGGTAGATGTTTCATTAAGGAATGCAGTTATCTAGCAATGATGAAGATGTTTCACATCTTTATGTGCAGGATAGCATATTGTTTCAGGAATAAATGCAATATTGTAGAGCGGAATTCTCGTTTAAATGTTCACCATGTAATGCAAAATAAAATCATAGCTCAAAAACAGTGTCATAATATACTTAATATTTGAAAACATTCGTCGTTAGAAACGGGACAAGATGTTTTCCAAGCTATTAGCTTCATCTCTACTAACATTTGTCTCATAAACTGTATTGGCTCTAATGGATATTGCTTTCTTCCTGGTAATGTATAACGAAAAAACACAACTATCATCAATGCAATATACCGTTGAACAATAAGTTGTATTCTTACCAGTGCCTACATCAAACTTTACAAACAAATATTTTTCGATCTTATATCAGTCTTGCAGCACCAATTGTCATTAGGGAAGTTGCAAGGTAGATAGCTACAATTTATTTGATAGAGGTCAGTTCAATATATGAATTAAACGATTCTGCTAATATGCCTGATGTACACAGGCATCTTGAAGCCTCTTTGCTTAGATACAGAAATAAAAAGTCATCCATTAAAGTGTATCTTTGGATGTCTCATGCTAGGTCGCCACGTCCCTGCTGCTAAAAATTAAATCATTATATACAAATAAAGGCAAACTTCGGAGAAGCACATTCCATTAGACTAGCTCGAAAACGACTATGGGCGATTAAGAAATATCTTCCGTGGACGATTCCGACAACGAAAATTACAAAAACGTCAGTAGGCTCAAATAGAATTTCCTACCGCTACAGAACAATTATTTAAACCGATTGTAGAAGCAACTAAAGAAATCGCTGAGGCTACAATCACAGCAGATTATTGAGAAATTAAAAAAAAAAAACAAATTACCGAAGCTATGGATTCTGCCGATAATACAGGTACTGAAATCAAGGGAGTTAAAAATATTGTCGAGGATTTAATTAAATCAAAATTAAAAGCCATACATTTTTCTCAAAAAGGTTATATGCATGTTAAGGCCGATCCTGTTAATGTCGCTGCGATGGGGTATCCACTACGGCATCAGCTTGCAAAGCCAGAATTTTATAAAACTCAAGAACAAGAGAGGAACGTTTGGGTATTTCGTGGGTACAAGGATATTCCACAAATCAGGGGATAAAAACAAAAGCATGATTATGATGATTATGTTAAGTGAGTTAATTAAAAAAAAACAAAAAATGGTTGTTTAAATGCCAAAATAACGGTCACAAGCTTGATCATGAAGACAACAAATCGCCTGATCCCGTTGAAACCGGAAGTGGTTTGGAAAGTGGCCTTATTGTCTGGCGCAATAACATTATCGATGATGTGCAACGGCTAGATATTCTGATGGCAGGAAAATGAACTGGAAATAATTATCTGGAAATAATTATTGAAGCCGCTGCCATTTGTCGACGATTATTTCAAGGTGGCATTATGTATATTGATGTGTATCAGCAATGCATTGATTAAATCGCGGATGGATAACACAGTGACTAATTGTTAAACGAATAAATTACAAAACAAACTGATTGCTACATGACTCGCATCGGAAAGTTCGAATGGTTAGAGTAATAAACTCACGAAATCCCGTTTACACTACGCATTACGGGAATGGATTTGACAATGTTATTCAGGGATTGTCTACAAGGTTAGCTTCAACGATAGGTCCAATTGCAAAACAATTATCGAAGAAAGCAATGGACTTAGTTCGTTGAAAGCTTCTCGTACAATCAGTAACGTTGCTGGTAAGGCGCTCTCGGCAAACAAATATAGATTAACACGTTTAATACGCAGGCAGCCACCATACAAATTCTGGATAAATGAAGTTATAACGGTGAATGTCAGCAAAATAGTAAATAAAGCCGCAAATGAAAAACCAACAGCGTTGGCTAATGAAGAAATATAAAAAGATATAAATTCAAGTTTAATGGCAGAGAGTAGTCTTTTGTAATTAGTTTTATTAACAACGGTGTAATGGCGTTATTTACCAAAGCTACATACTCGATTGATGTAAATGAGATTGAATCGTGTCTTGATGTTGCTACGACGATCCTTAGTCTCGCGTTAATGTTGGCAAAATACACATCTTTAGATCCAGAACACAAAAACGTAACCATGGGTAATGTGAGAAAGCAAATGTTAACGCGAGGACACCTGTAGTAACATCGATGAATCCTAATTATAATTTGGGTTTTGCAGCGCGTAATTCAAAAGTAAAAGGCGACGCGAGAAAGTTTGCATGCGTGATTCCATTATCTCATATTCTTTGATTTTGCATTGATGTCCAGAAGGTTATTTTTGGTGCTAGGCGCAAAGTATCACTTGTTAAGAAAAGCAATGACAACAATGCGTTATGGCGATCTGATGCGGTTGATGATGGTAATGTAGTGCTAACCAAAATATCTTTATGGATGCAAACATCGACTCCGTTGATCAATGTATAACAGCGATTACGTTCCTTTATGGATGAAAATGGTAAATTAGCATTATCATGGTTAACAATATGCACGAATAGTGTCGAAGTTAATACTTGCTTTTTCATCGTAGCAATTATCGACACAACGAGAGGTTTCTGCACCACGACATATAATCATTGCGATTCGGGCGAATTCCAGACTAAATAACCACACAAAAATTAAATGGCATATGACACGTTTCAAGCTGGGAAGATCTATAACAAGCAGTATATATATATATATATATATATATATATATATATATATATATATATATATATATATATATATATATATATATATATATATATATATATATATATATATAAATCTTTGATTATGGAATGGTCGCGAGAATGAACCGCAACAAAAATTACTTCAATTATTTACCGAGTATCTTCTTGATACTTCTATATATCGGTGCATGATTTCATCTCCGATTGGTGTAATCAATATACTTGAATCTCTGATTGATCCAGTATACGTAAACACACAGGGATGTTATTTTCAACAGCGACAAGTACTCGTCAAATTATATCACTCCTATTGATATTGCTGGTTTTCAAAACGCCGCATTTATCTTGAAAAAAACTTCGTCACGGTGTATCTCGGAGAGGTTCATGAGATCATTAAGACCTTCTTTAGTAGCGTATTTTGACAATTCAATAGCTTTGAGCGTTTTACTATCACTACGAAGACTTCCGTAAATATCAAACACTATTTGATTGCGATTTATTTAAAATCATACATTTGACTTGTATATTAGTGCACGATTTTTTGAGGTTTTTTCGTTGACTTTGATTTCGTATTAAGAACATTAATTACTTCACTACAACATATTGGCGGATCGGTTAGGGTTTGTGCTGGTAGCGTTGAAAACCAAACTGGAATTTTTAATCGATCGATATCATACAGCAATTTAACTGGCGGCGCTAAGCCATACGAATTGAAAAAAATAATTGTTTGCGGATGTATCGTGTAAGCAGCCCAATGAGTTCCTGGACAATCACTGTCATCACAATTAATGTATCCTGCTTAGTTGGTATTCGGGTTACGCGGTAACTGATCTCGCATTTGTTTAATTAAAAAACTGATGTTTTATATTTTTACTTGTTTAGCTGCCTCAAGTAAGTCAAAATTTGACATCGGTATCAACGTACATAAGTTCCTGAAAGTCTCAGATCTAATCTGCGAAAGGATCGCAATAGATAAGTTGCTGAATGTCTCAGACCTGCTCTCTTTTTATATCAGAATCTGTTTACGGATCCACCGGTTGCTTTCTTTAAGGCCATTGCAGCAGCTATTCAAAGAGCACCTAACGGGGTTGTCTTTGCGACAGCTGACTCAGCTGCTGAGATTAATGCTGGTATTGCTGCGAGAAGTGGGTTTTAATCATATTTGTGGTAGCATTGGTAGAGAAATCAAGTTTAACCCAGGTTTTTTCTTCTAGCGCTTTTTTAAAATGATTTTTTTGCTTTACATATACTCGCGTTTTTGTAGCAATTTTTTTCACCTGACCGTTAGTTAGAGTGACATTAACATGATTATAAGACACTTTATAAGAATTATTATGATCTTATTTTATCTACATTTTTCCACTGGTGCGTCAATAGCTTGCTTGCGTCCACCAACAACTTCAATAGCATTGGTTTATTACTGAGTATGACCGAGTTTTAATTCCACAAGCAGGATTACAAGGAGGATCAGCAACATTTGCAGGTATGCGGCTTATACGAACGTGACAGGTTACATCGACGACAGATTTCTTAACTAAATCAAGATGATCCACTGAGAAGTAGTAATTCTTATACAATGTTGTAATATTAAGTGGAGATATCTGCAAGTCATGGTCAATATTTTGATCACGCCTCAAATAAGACATCAATCGATAATACACGAGTGAAACATCATTGTTCTCTAAAGTTAGTTTTATATCTTCATAGGGTTATTGATGTCCCTCTATCCTTATCTATGTCATATACAAGCTGATTTAATATTTCAATTTGTGCGATAATAGTTTTCAGAGACGATCACGAATCAAGAAAATACTCTGTAAATAATTGAAGTAATTTTTGTTGCGGTTCATTCTCGCGACTATTCCGTAACCAAAATAAATACAAATGCTAAAGGTGAATAAACAATATGAAACCTCGATTGAAAGTGAAAGCACAATAACAACAAGTTATCAAAATTTACGAAGATTTTCTCTTCGCAAGACAAATTAAAACTCAGCAGGAAAATACACAGTTATCCGCAATCAAAATAAAATCTTTAACAAAACGAGTACAGAGAGATCAATAAAATGGCCTCAAAAGTGGTTTATGGACGTTAGAGAGAAAAATCTGTGATAGTGTTGTTAATCCAAAATTATTTCAAAGTCGTCGACTATATTATTTTGCAGGCGTTTTATTTCGAGAACTTTGGAAATTTTGCCGATGATTTTCTTGATAATTCGTACCACCGAGAGAAAGATGCTATCGATTTACGATTTGCACAAATCATTTTATTTTGTCCTTAAGTGATGATATCTATCATCTGGTATTCATTTTGGTGTGTTGGTACACCAAATTTACGTGCTGCTTTAACATTTTTGTATTCGTCAATGATATATTTACTAGTAAATATTTCGCTAGATCCAACTAAATCCTGAATTTTATCAAATTCGATTGTCAATTCGACAATTTTTTTCGTCATTTATATATTACTATCGAAACAATTTGTCTAAAAAGTTGTCAGTCAGACAAAATATAAATGATGTAAAAATTTGAAGCAATACTGCATGGTTAAAATTTCATATATATAACGTTAACAGCAGATATAACTCGGATTAATGATCTGATAACTTTATTTTTGAGACAAGTGACATTATAATACTTCACTCAACACACCAGAAAAAACTATTACCCGTATGAGAATGATACTGTTGTTCAATCGGCTACGCTTTGTATTGCAAATATATTCATATAAAAAAAATTCCCCGGCTGTCCAACGGATTTGAATTCATATGATCGATAACAAGATTTTCTGTATGAATTTTAACCCGTTACAACTTTCGTAAATAAACTCGTGAGCATTAACTTTTTGTTCATGATGTTTGATTGTACCAGCGCGAGATGCTTCGTAGTTAACGGACGCAAGATAAGATACGAACATCTGATCCATTATACAAACAAATTAGGTTGAATTTTGTTTGACTTTATAATGAAACCAGCTAGTTATATAATCCTTTTCCGATAGCACAAATGTGTATTCGCTAGTGTATTATCGGGCCAGTTCCCTGAGTCTTTTACATCCACAACTGCTATATAATTGGGTTTTTACTCGTATGCCGTTAACGCAGTTGATGCAATAAATAGGCCATTGAGATCCTCGTTAATATGTTTTCCGCGACTGGCACAATATTGTCCTACACATTTCCGAGAACAAGATTATGTCGACTATATTATTGGTCACGCACAATACTTTTGGTCATTGTTATACTAATGCTGCCCATATATATCTAATTAAACAAAAAATATATCTAGAAAAGAATGGGACAAATTTCTAAAATTACAGATATAAATCCACGGAGAACGCAGAGATACTTTGATCTTAAGCGCGTATCTGGACCACGCCCGAAATCACATTTCTAGAGATAAAATATAACCAATTGTAGAAAACAAGGGAAATACAAATTTTATTTCCACGAAGTCTCATACACTTGATCGACGTATAAAACCACGCTCGATAATGCAACCATGAACAATAAACGCGTTACAGAGATACCTCACGCGATAGATTTCCATCGCAATAAAAGATATTTCATTCAGGTCAAATTTGCTAAATTCGAGGGGGAACTATGGGAGATTTATGATACACGTGAATGTGTAATGACGACGAAAAGCGATTACGCGATTATTAACGATATAACCAAACCGAGAATATTAAACGGGTTGATAAAATATATTATGAACAAGTATATATGTTAATCGTGGTTATTCACGGAATTTATTTGATAAATAAACCAGATATTGACAAACTAGCTCGGATGACATTTTCATTGCTGAAATGTGTAGCAGGGCGAGAAATCAAACATTTTAAAAAAACTCTAAACGAGGAAATGGTTTACCCGATCGACGATGTAAAAAAAAAACGCATGGGTTGAATGGATCAAGGATACAGGATTGTCAATAAATGATGTTGTTGTGTTAGAATGTTTTTGTTCCAATGATTGTAAAACAATAACAGGAGAAAATGTGTCTAAATTGAAATATTAATCTTGTGGAGACACAATTGAAATCATCGATCATACTTCACATCGATGGACCAACGCGATTACAATATTTCCTCAAGATCTCTTGCTAAGATTTTACTTCGGTGAAATGTTTGATTTTATTTACGAGTTAAGTAGAAATGATTTTGTATCAGTGTGGTTCTTTAAATGTTCCGAAGATGGGTCATATGATCAATTTGTTCGACTTGACGGTGAATTTTACTGAATGTAATCTCTTCATTGGGAAATGAAACAAACTCGCTAAGCGGTATTCAACCAAAAACATCGACGAGTTACTCAAAAGTTGTGTTACTACTCCATTTCGCCAGAAAAAAGAATGTATTGAGACAAACACGCTCTGAGTTTCTTGAAGGTGGTCAAGCTAGTTGTTATAAATACGGACATGGTGGTTTGTGGAATTCTGAGTGCAACCACAACGATGTTATTTCTGTCGATATGATTGCGTGTTATCCGGAAGGTTTCTTTTGGATGAGTGAATGTGAGGGGTATTTTAAAAGAGTAGGTCATATCATGCATGCAATGATGCTAGTAGCAACTAATGGACCATTATCAGATTTGGACTTGACAGGATTCGTTTGTGTTGTGTCATTAGAATTCGCGAAAGATCTTCATCCATGTTGTTATGTTTGGTTTTGTAGACATTTCTCTTATAAATAATGGGCACCGATAGTTTTATTACGATGTGTGCGTGACAACCGCGTATTAATATCGTTGACGGTCCGTTAAACAACTATATCATATCGAAAACAAGCTTCCGTTTTCGTTACCTACATCTGAATTGACACATTGTATCAACTACGATGTTGATGCACTCGTGAAAAATATCAACGATGAAAACACCGCAACAAATTTCGGCAGAAGAATAATTTGTAAATTCACTCAAGGTTGATCATAGGATTATTAACGATATCCCAAACGATTCAGTTTTAATAATGCTGAACGCGATTTTTATAATCGCTGATGCAACAGCAAGAGAAATATGTATAAGTCGAGAAAACGTTTATTTATCCAACGGAACAAAGTTGGGAACTATTATTGGCTATACCGATGTAAAATCACGTCAATAAAAACATATAGGATCCTTGATGCTCGCTTATGTTTCTCCTAATTTGTCTTCGATGATAAATATATTTTCTTGTACCGTTGTCAGAGTTGTCACTGATTCATTTGACATCGACGCCACGAATAAAGAATCGGTGACCCGTTTCACATACCACTAATGGGTCATGGAGTTCGTGGATAATAAAACAAGAAATACTGTTTAGTTCTGATTTATACGCTGATGTTACTATCGAGTATATCAGAATATATGTCGAAGGCGCTGTCTATATATGACCGAAAATCAAGAAGGAAGATGCGGTTAAACTACTCGTGTTATTGAATTATTTGGACAAAATTTAGATACGATTGTGTTAACACTCACACACAGACTTACCAGGCAGATGAAAACCCGGAGAGTTAGTTCTTGTACTTATCATACGTTTTTTGATGGAGCGGCGACGCATGGACTCCTAATCGAATGGGAGAGAAATATATCCCCCGGATTATTATTTGGGATGAAATATATACGGTATCGTTGAAAACTTTAAAAATATTTATTGGCTGGTTATTGTTGAAAACCACAGCTGTGATAATGACCTGTGATCACGGTAAACCACCGGCGTTCGTTGGCCTGTCTCCGCATGATTGGCTTAAGAGATGTGTTGATTATTAGGAAGAGATAAATGAAGATCATAGAGCGCTTGATGAAAAATAGAAACATTAAACAAATTAATGAGATTACAACCGAATACAATCCAGTGTGAAATAGCGCCTGAAATGATTCCGGAGACATCCATGAACGACTTCTGGGAAACGTGGAAACTAGATAATTTTATAATAGCAGGTATAAAGATAACCAGAGATATAATTTAAATGAAAATTATTTCACGAGCATAAGAAAACGTTTCGAACGCTACCTGTACAATTGTGTTATAAACCAATTGATACACGACAACAAAATATCAACGTTGATGTTTAGGGAGAGTCTACGAGGAAACATTTAGTAATAATCGATATTGTCCTAGTCGATATCAATGTTGTCAAAGATGCAAAATCTCCGTGGATTCATTCGTCTCAAGGATTAACCATTTCTGACACAATTGTTTGGATCGTAGATGATCGTATCGAGTGGTCAAACTTAGTCTTTTTTGCGAAGTCACTAGTTAGCAAAAATCTCAACTTCTGATGGCTATTGTAAATTTTGATGACAATGCCATCAAGGAAATTGTCAGCGATGCTATAATAAGAAACAAAACTTGCCGGGTATAAACCGGGTGATAAAAAAGAAATCGCGACTTTGATATCGATGCTGAATTTATAATAACGCTACAACAACAACAATATAATCATTGTACAAGTTGTAATTGTATAAAGCTGTGGTCCTAGTCTTCGAATAAAGGTCAACATCAATTTACCTTAGATAGAAAAGATAATAGCAGTGGCCATACACGAATAAATACGATGCTGACCTATCTTGATAATAGAATATAATATACGTCGCGGTGCTTGAACCCTTTGTTAGTTAAGTGATCGTGGTGGTAATTGATTATTCGTGGAAATAGATTGTCGTTGTTCTCGTGTAAATTCACGTTGAGGAGCAGTTAAATCTAATCTGTAGATTGCGGGTCTACCATTAGATCTTGTGATGTTAGATATGTTGTGTGTGGTAGCACTCCACATAAGATCGGTCGCTATTTTTCTATCACCTTCAAGTTCACCCAGCTCATATAAATATCTCACAATAACATTGCCTAGTACTGGATAATTCGAAAAATCATTTCGTGCAGGTATATATTTTTTATGATCGGTTTAGAAATTTATTTTCAAGCACAAACTACCACGCATGGTTTCGTAATGATAAATTTCCAAAATCCACGAGCACGATACCGAATCGCATTTGATACAATATTTGGATAATATCAGCAGGGAGGGTGCGACCTAGAATGAGACATCATCGAACAAACACACTCACATACAAATTAAAAACCAAAATCACAAAATACAACAGAAACTGAATTATCTTACCCATAAGAGAAACTCTCGATAATGTATGCAATGAGTTTCTCACGTTTGTAAACACACATATCGATGGCAACGAGTACGTCCGTAAAACTAATGTCGAGGTACTCTAATGATGATCCGAGAAGCTCTGTTTTGAACGTTTTAAAGATTTTCAAGTATATACTGAGACGAAAATGGCATAATTTAGTTAAAATAGTCTGGTCCTGAAAGTACTTATGAACACACAACTGTTTTTGTGGCATCAACTCAAAGATATTTGTGAATGGAGCTGATACGACGAAGCTTAGGACATGCAGCCTTACACATGTTCATGACATGTTTGTGCAATGTAAATGTACAGTTCAGAGTAACACCTATGATTCGTACTAACGTATGTGATAATTTAATGTTGTTGTGCTGATACAAATTGTTTCAGGTAAAGGATGTGAATGGGAAAGTCTTGCTGATCAGAATTGCCTCAGTTTCATCATCACATATTTGTACCTTGTTACTTGTTACTTATTATTTCACATCAGAAATACACCTCTCGTTTCATTGGATGGAAGCAACCACTTCATATGGATGGCTAGGTATGTATATTGGCACATCATCACAATTTGTGAGACACTGAATGATGATCTCTGACACTTTATCAGTTCTGAGTGTATAGCATGAAGAAAGCAGGTCCAAAAGCAGCCTCTGGCGGACTCCACAGCATATATTAACTGGGCTGTAATGCATTATATTTGTGGGCACATTTTGTGTCCTGCCGACTATGCATAACTTGAACCACAGTAAGACTGTATTGTTAATGCCAAATACATGCTTGAGACTGTAAAGTAATATATCATGGAATATTGTGTAATCTGCTGCATAAAATTCACGAAAGGTGAGGTCTGTAATCTTTCCTCTATCCAAAGGATAATGAAGGTCATTAACTACTTTCAGAAGAGTAGTTTCAGTATAGTGGTAAGGGCTATATGCAGTCTGTACGTTGCGGAACAGACTGTTTGAATTAAAATGAGATACGAGTTTGGTTAAAACAACTTTTTCTAAAAATTGTTTATATAAATCGCAGATTCGAAACCAAGCGGTAGTTCTTTCAATCTTTACGGTCGAGTGTTGAATTCTTAAGCAGTGGCTTTACAATGGACGTTTTGAAAAATGATGGAACTCCCCGGATGAGAAAGAGATATTTATAACATCAGTTAATGAAGCCAATTTTTTGATATAACCAATCAAACAGCATTACTGTTGGCAGTTGATAAAGTTCACATGACATAGTGAACTCTTCATGACGATTACACGTATTAACTCCAGAGAGACTCGGATCAAATGATGCTAACATTTGCCATAAAAGTCTGTATCTCAACTTGATTGTGACGACAGGTCAATTGGAATAGTGCTGTCAAGCTTATATCGGATGGTTTGTATCTTGTTATGGATTCAATTTGCTAATATATCTGGGATGTCATCTAGAGAGTATTACATATTTGTTCCTTGATATTAGCTTGTTAGTAATGTCGAAGAGCTCTTTGCAACTTGAACTTTCCGTGATTGTAGTACTGTAGTGGGATAATTTATCTCCATGGACATTATACATTTGTGACTTTATTCTATACGACTACATATATTTGCTTATGAATAGTAAGTCTGTCGGAACGTCAATGTCTCTCAACATTACGGCGGTCTTTTTATCAGTGCAATGCTGGCCCTTTCACTGTTATACCACTATTACACTAACACTTTAGAATTGATGCTCTGAACATTGCGGCTGGGGTACGTTGCTCGAGTAATGAACGCAGACAGTCATCAAGTTGTTTAGGAAGTAAACGGGTTGTTATGTTCGCGTCCATGTTTCATACAGAAGATTCTTTAAGGAGCAAATAATGGTTGAGGATTAGGGGCTGATACGTCCAGATGGCATATAATGCAGAGGTGAGGTGATGCAAATTCCTGGAATACAAGATTGGACCTCTTACTATTATAATCAGGTCTGTCAGGTGGCAAGTGGTGCGTTATTCATTTATATAACTGTAGTAGCCCCACTTGTCAAAGGGTAAGTGTTAGGCCCCACTTTGTCAAAGGGTATTGAACTATATATAATAACAAATACAAACCCACTCCCTTTTTGTTCCTCGTTATCTACGTTATTATATTTGTGACGTTATTCTAAGCGGCAGCGTATATTTGCTTATGAATAGTAAGTCTGGTGGAACGTCAAAGTATCTCAATATTACAGCGGTATATTTTATGCAATGCTGGTCCCTATCAATAACACTTTTGAATTGATGCTCTGCACATTGCGACTGGGATACGTTGCTCGATCAATGAACGCAGACAGTTACTTAGTTGTTCTACTGAAGGAAGTAAGCAGGTTGTTATGTTCGCGTCCACGTTATGCATTAGTTTGATTGTATTTTTCATACAAAAGATTCTTTAAGGAACAAATAAAGGTTGAGGATTAGGATCTGATACGTCCAGATGGCATATAATGCCGAGGTGAGCCACATCTTTTTTGGTCCTCGTTATCTAAGAGACGACCGCTCTCGATATAATTGCCCGGTTCGAGTATGTGAAAACATAAGGTAAACCGAACAGGGATATTGAACAAAAAACCTACGAACCCCCGTAAAGATAAACACACACTTCAATCAAATAGACACACAATTATGAAACTTTATTTCATTAGTAATACACGCTGTTTTGGAAATAAACCTTTCACCGAATTACAATAAAATTAGAAATAGATTTAAATAAATTAGCCAAATTGTTACAAATTCTTTTAAGTCATCATATGATCGTGTGATACGATCGAAGTCAATGCCTTGTTCGATTCCCTGTTCACTGTTCAGTTCAATGTTGGTTCTAGAAGACAATTTGTCGTTTGTCTCTAGATAATCTGCACTCTTGGTTGTTTCCGCTCGATTCCGGATTTGTCCACTCTATCACGCGCTCACTGCCATTCCAGTTTTCCAATTTCTTTTCCAAACTGTCCGTTGCAATTTACATAACTTCAAGATGACCAAAAAGCTATTTTCGCCCATCCGAAATAAATTAAAACAACCCTAAGTCTCTCGTCACAAGTGTTACAGTTGAGAATTTTCATTATTCCTTGTTAGAAAATCAAATAGTTATATCAGTCGTAAACAGACGTTGTGGCTAGTAATGAACTACACATGTCCTCATATGACTGTAGATAAACAAATTGCTAATTCTGTATGCCTTGACCCAATACATAAACGAACTATAGAGCGAGGCTTTGAATTCTGGCCCGGCTTTTATTTACACAGCACATATATTCAATACACTGTCGCTAAATCATCTATGAAATCTAAGTTTGGTGAATTCACATGTATTCTCGTAAATCTTTAACTAATTTAATATATTAAATCTCCAACAATAATCTGGGTGCCACCTATTGATTTGACATTCTCTCGGAAATCCAGAAAACATCTATGAAAATTAAGTTTGGTGAATTGACATGAATTCTCGTAAATCATTAGTTAATATAATACATTAAATCTCCAATATTAATTAGCTTACCAGTTTTCGAATTTCCATTCTCCCGGAAATTCATAAACTGCTCCAAAAACATATATTCAGTCAGCTTATTTTTGACTACTAGGAATGGGGCGGTAGAGGCAGAACAAACGGACTGACCTTTGTCCAGATATTGTGTTGTTTGGGCTATTTCAAACGATGTGTGGCAGACAGTGAATGTTGTGGTATGGTTAAGATATTTTACGATGGAAATCTCTGATGACAGCAATTCCACATCTGCAACCGTAACCGGTGGGTGCTTGATCTAAGAACCTGGGTTCATCGCCTGATGTTTTATTCATGCTTCTGTCAGGACCAAAAATACGTCGATATTCTCATCTTTGATTAAACTAACTATTTATGTGCTGTTTTCCCGGGTTCCTTTTGATTGGGCATTTAATAATAACACAAAGGAGGACAATATAATAGTGACTTAAATCAGGTTATCTAAATTCACGGCCGATTGTTTAAAATGTTAAGCCGGAAAGAAAAGGAGATAACTGAAATTCTTCTTCCTGTTCTACGCCGGCCAGCTTTGAAACAACGTTTCTTTATTTGTCTTTTCCGTTTACAATTAAATAATGATGCATATTGTCCCAGCTCGTTTAGTCATAAGCACAATGTAGTGTGGCGAGCCAAGAAGTGGTCATTTAAAGCGTTTGATGAGTTTCCGTTATTGCATAAACGGGAAGACTGGCGATCACGTGATGGCGGTTTATTCAAGAACAAAGAACGTTGTAGCAGTGCAGCAAGATTCCTGAGAACAAATATAATTGTTCTTGTTTCCAAAACAAAGAGATGAAGAAACCAATACGAATTGAACATCCAATGCAAGACGAAACACAATACCGTAGACTAAGGGAGACAACAAGCACATATGCCATGAAAGATGGCACACAAAAAGAAACGGAACAGCTGCTTCAAGTCGGTTAATCGATAGTTGTATAGCGGACATCTTTTACTATTTACATGAAAGTATTCTATATCATATATTTGCAGTTATTTGCGAATTCTCGTTTATTTATACAGAAAACGACAAAGCATATATACGAATTCACTTTATACGATAAGCTAGCACTGCCAACATGAAATTAAAATTGTGTAAACACAAACACATTCAAACATTAAAAGAATCAGCAGAAATTTAATATTTTGGAAAAGAACGTAAATACCGTTTATTATTTATGAATAATTTTTATTGCATGTGTTGAGAATTATTTTCAAACAAAACATTTAAACCAAGACCAGACATATTTTTGTAATCAAAGCTTTTGACCGTCAAGAAAATGTGCATGGATATATACTCACAGAACTAAGGAAGAATACGTACCATGTCGACATGTCTTTCCATCAGCCTGAAGAGTCATAAGGTCAGGACAGGCGCACTCATTATAACCACCAGGTAATGGAAAGCAAAAATGGCTACAGCCACCACTCGCATTAGAACATCCGTTGATACCTATATTTTGAATCGTTATACTTTCACACAGATGTCTACATTTTTATTTTTTTAACTAATATTCCTTATAAATTAGTTAACAATTTGTGAGCAGACCATTTCAATATTTTGTATTTAGCCTAATTTAATGTCGTGGATTTAATATGATTGTTTTAATCTCTAAATCTAAGCTAAAATAAGTCTTAATTGCTATGTATGCTCATGTAAATACATATCTTGCACTTTGATATTTTTATATGTCTTGCTATTTCTATTTATCATTGCTATAGACGACGCTTTTTTCGTTTAAAACTTTCTGCTATGATTCTTTGCTATATAATTTGACTTCTGCTGCTAGTCTTTAGAAATTAAGTCTTACACATGCTTAACTGAAAACGAACTATCAATGTCAAATATTTGTTCGATATTAACAGCATCTAAATTGGAATGAACAGTTTAACAAGATCGTCCGACTGTATATCGTATATCAAACGAAAGAAGAATCAATTAGGTTATGTTTCAGCACTTTTTTTAGCCAAATGTATCAGTGGTATACCGATGACAGCATTTTCGTATGTTTAAATATTGGTTTTACCATGTAATGGAAACTTAAATAATTAGCAAAACAGGAATATATATTTGGGTTTAGTCCCTAGCGTCTAGCAAAAGTTTAATTTAGATATTGTCATTATGACTTTTATTGGTCACATTCTTTAATGTTTAAGAATAAAACTAGTGATTTACCTAGACGTCCATTAATGTGCACGCGAATGGCTTGTGGATACATATCTTCAGATGAAGCAACGAACGTAAATCCTCTTCCATCCGTTCCAATTCTCATTAAACCATACCTAAGGTAAATATACATTATATCATAAATTCAAAATTATAATGAATTACATGTTAACAGTGAATATTGCGACAATATTATCATTGATGGTTCAATTATCCTGGCTTTTTAGAACAGTATATTCAAACACTTTTATATATCCGTCTATCTTATTATATATCTTGCTGCATCACAATATTGGTAATTATCGGTATATTTAGAAACAATGATTGTTGAATTAGTTGAACTGATATTTGTGTCTAATCAGCAAGAATGTATTTTATATCAAATTAAAAGTGAGTGGGCTTAATATAATATATTCTAATGACCATCATATTAAAATATAACTTTTATGATACAAATTGACCGCGTAATTAACATACATACCCGTACCTCCATGTTGAAACAAATAGGTATGACTGGTACAACGCAATGCTGCAGCCTTGTAATGTTACTTGTTCCTGATAAATAAGAGACCGATTTGATCCGTCCACATTAGCTCGCTCTATTTTGAATATGCCAATTTCACACCAGTACAAGACGCCATCTGCAATAATTGGCAAGCATTTTATATAGGCGTTTTATATTACACTATTTATTACATACTTGTATTAGATATGACATCCAAAATAAGCATTTGTCCATTATGTATCCATTCTAGACCATGTGTAATAGTTATGAAATATTTATATTTCCCAGCACGTAAAGAAAACCCCGTAATATTACAACAATAAGGATAGTTCTTGCTTGGAATTCTTTGTATACGATTATAAGACTGTTCAATTTAGATTATGTAGCATAATGTGATGGATGTATTTTATGTATATGTATTCCTATTTTATTGTTCCTATCAGTTAGATACCGACACAATTAATGACAGCTTATTGGCCTTACATGGTATTTTATCTACAAATTTGCTATACATTGAAACAGGTATGCTAAACGATATGATTTGTAGGAAACTAGGAACTCGGATAAGTATGTCCTTTTCAGATGATTAAATTCAACATCAAATAGTGCAGATTTACAACAATCACCATGCCATATATATTGTATAGTATAACCTACAAGAAATCAAACTCTTTGAAGATCAAATCAAGGGAATACAAACCGGTAATATCCACAGCCAGGCCATATGGAGATGAAAGTCCAGTATTCACAAGCTCTTGGCGGTTTGTACCATCATAGTCGGATTTCTCAATTTTAGCAGGGCTTCCTGAATCCGCCCAATAGATTGTGCTATAATGAGCAATAGTCATAATAGGTACAAATGTTGCAACAAATCGGAAACACACAATGTTATACGGTTTCTTTAACAAAGCGTTGTGACACCTTACAGATTTGTATTTAAAATCAACTTTACAAGTAGAAGAAGTATATTATGTGACATAAAAGGAAAATATTACAACGTTTGATTATAATCCAGTGGTCATCTGCATATAATGATATTGAATACATACGTCTGTTTTCAGAGACGAAATCTATATCACACTTTTTCTCAGTGTTTCAAAACTATTAAATGCAACAAATTAAAGAATACAAACAAAGTTAACGAAAAAATGAAAAATTCTCAATTTATACTTCTGAGTGATTTAATAAGAAAATTTGTTAAAGTAAAATCAATTTAATTAAATATAGTTTTCAGGAATATATTTATTTATGTTCATCGTAAATTGTGAATCATCAAAGATATCTGTCTGTCGATATGGGTCAATAATTAAATCAAATGCAATAGAAGTGGCTGCATGGGTATATATATATATATATATATATATATATATATATATATATATATATATATATATATATATATATATATATATATATATATATATATATATATAATAACATTTCATTCACTTAAGAATGAAGCGAAATATTAATTTATGTTGCAGGAAAGGGGCGTGCTCTTAATGTTTAACTCCAAATAAATTTATATAGTAAATGCATCATGAACCCTAATACCCTATAAGTGAAAGTTGTATTTGGAAGGGTTTGAAATAAGGTGCACCATCGGAGGGGCTGTTGTTTACAAAGATATGTAATTCACAGTTATACTCATAATGCAGACGATATAAATCATTACTTTCTCCACAAATGTTTTAGTAAATATAAACAATGCACATTTCTAAAAAACAAATGAGTTTAACGGAATTGAATCTGTTTCAGAATCTATAGAAATACAAAAATAATTTGTTCATTGAGGATAAACAATTTCATCAAAGTGCTCCATTCGGCTTGAGTCAACCGATATAACGTGAACGCATAATGAATAAAAATAATGATATACTAATTTACTGATATTAAGTGAGGATTACTGGATTAAATACCTATTACTGAAAACAGGATGGTACAAAAGTACAGACTAATATACACAGTTTCTTTACAATCCAATGTGCTATATTCGCATGTTTTTTGAGGTTAATGTAATGTATATATATATATATATATATATATATATATATATATATATATATATATATATATATATATATATATATATATATATATATATATATAAATATATATATATATATATATATATATATATATATATATATATATATATTCCATTAAACAAAAAAAGGTAAGTAAACTATTGGCATGAATTCATATAGCAGTTTTGGTCATTGTCGGAACTGAATAAAAAAATTTGCTTGATAAGTGTAATGACTTGCGCGTTAGCTTGATCACAGGCCAGTTTATGTCTATTAAATTAATGCCTGATGATTATTTGTTAGTTAAGATAATACATAATACGACGTTCTATAATTTGTGCAAAAATAATTAGAATTTCTAAATCTACTTTTAAAAGTTTGCCAAATGACAAACAACCAGTTCGAGATCTTCAATGCTTCTTCTAAATATTGTCTGTTTTACGTAAGCACATTTAGAGTGCATAAACGACATGTATGGCACGTTATTTAGTCATAAAAATGCTACCATATTGCCGTATAATACAATGTTGTCAAAAACTGGTTGTAGGTACTTTCATTAAAATATTTAAATGATTCCATCAAGGCGTCTCGATAAATATCTTCTTTCTAAAACCTTGATAATATGTAAGAAGTTGTCATGACAACAATCACGCTTAACAGTCATCAAAATATTGTGTCGTTTCTTTGAAGTTATTTAATATTAGACTTATCTTAAGCTGCTCTACTAAATATTAATAAAGACACGCACAAGTATATATATATATATATATATATATATATATATATATATATATATATATATATATATATATATATATATATATATATATATATAATGCTACCATATTGGCGCATACGCATAATACAATTTTATATAATTTGGTTTCGTTATCTACATATTGGCCGCCTTCGATGCAATTGCCCGGTTTGAATAAATATATGAGGTGAAACGTATAGATAATATATATATATATATATATATATATATATATATATATATATATATATATATATATATATATATATATATATATAGAACAAATTAACATAAGACCTAATACTTGTAAACAAACAAGTTAACACAGGTTACATAGAACTATGCGAAGTCATTACATTAGGAATATGCCTGCTTTTAGAAAAACTAAACTTTTTCGAATTATAATGGAAAGCAAAAATAGATTCAAATATAAAAGCTTTTCATCAGGCTCGAATGAATCGAAGTCAACGTTTTGTATGATTGCATAACCTGTTCTTCAGGGCGCTCGACTTCCACTGTAGCTGTTCAGACGTCTGGATCTCCGGATTACACCCTCAACAATCTGTCCCCGGAAACTCAGAATTTATACGTTGCAGGATTACGTCCCATGTATCATGCATGTCATGATGACATGTCTCAGATTACACGTACCAGATTAGACGTCACAGAAGTGCACGTCTTAGATTACAGATCAAGTACTTTAATTGTTTTAATACAGTGATGCGTCCCATGGCTGTCCTTACATAGACTAATTCAAACGTTGTAACACCCAAACCTACCTGTGGTAATTCTCAATACTTATATCCAAACTCCGTTCGTCCGATTCCTTGGACAACATTTTTTACAAAGAAAGTTCTCGCAAATTCCTTGGAGCCTACTCAGGTCTCATTTGCATAAAAGCTTGGACTGATTAAACTTTTCGATTTGAAGATATTAAAACCTATGACATTTTGTGTGGGGAAACACGCCCCTTAACAAATCTTTTTGACGCCTTCCTCAGTCACGCCAAAATTAACCTGGTGGTTTGAACAGTACAAAGGAGTTGCGATTTTTCAATTTTTACAGCTTTGCCCTCAACATAAAGCTTACTATATCGTAATAGTTCATTTGGCTGCTTTCCAAACAATTACTTAATTAAGAATAGCATTCTGCCCACGAAATTACATTCCGAATATGGTAGTATGACGATTGTCTTGTGCCTGTTCTCTATAAATTGTTCTCTGGTCTCAACTAATTATTCTTGTTATATGGCCATAAATTTGCCACTTCACCATGGACGTATATGTAAGATAAATTAGGAAGGAACATGTTTCAGAAGTTGGGGTTAGTTTTCTGAAACAAACTCTCTTATTTAAGTATTTATTTCAGATTACAAAGGAGAAGCAATAACCGACATATATGTGTAAAACTTTAGTTTGATAAGGTTTCGATTAAACAGCTGAATATTTTTATATATCTAGCAGGCGTTTAATTTAAACAGATGAGGATGACCATTTTATACAAGTTTGACAAAAAAACAAAGAGCAATTGTATACTGTAATAAGGAAATGCAGAAATTTAAATACCCATTTCTTGGGTCTGTCACAACGGCTCTTGGATTAACCAAACCACTGCTGATAACTGTTTTCTGTATAGAATCATCAAGACTGATGACAGCTATAATTCGATTTCCCAAATCCGTGTAAAACAGGAGTCTAGATATTGCGTCCACTGCAATTCCATAAGTCTGAGCAACTAAATAGTCAAATAATAATACAAGGCATATACTATTTTATATTTTGTGTTATTAGTTCGCAACTACCTACATCACAAAAATAACAATACATGCCAACACAAGAGCTAATAGGGTTAGAATGTTGATAACAACACAGAACCTACAAGACGGATCATACACTATTATAAATAAATCTTGACTCTAAATAATTAACTCACAAACTAAATTATATATATATATATATATATATATATATATATATATATATATATATATAAATATATATATATATATATATATATATATATATATATATATAGATATATATATAGATATATAGTCTCATAGATAGATAGATAGATAGATAGATAGATAGATAGATAGATAGATAGATAGATAGATAGATAGATAGATAGATAGATAGATAGATAGATAGATAGATAGATATACATATAGATATACAGATAGATAGATAAATAGATAAATAGATAGATAGATAGATAGATAGATAGTTAGATAGATAGATAGATAGTTAGATAGATAGATAGATAGATAGATATATAGATAGATAGATAGATATATATATATACATATATATATATATGTATATATATATATATATATATATATATATATATATATATATATATATATATATATATATAGATAGATAGATAGATAGATAGATAGATAGATAGATAGATAGATAGATAGATGAGTAAAAAATGCGTCAAACAGTGTCATATTGCCAAAACACTGTTTATTATTTAATTAGCATCTTCTTTATATACAAAATAATTACCTGGATGTATTCACTTAAAAATTACCTTGGATAAAATGTTGCGGACGATAGAATGTTTTGCGTACAATAAATTATAAATAGCAGCAAAGAGGGTGGACAAACAAAACTGTTTCAGCCAAATAGAAACTATTTCAGCCAAATCGAAACTATTAGAGACGAACCGAATCTGTTTCAAACCGAAACTATTTTATGCAGACAAAAAAGAGAGAGAGAGAGATGAATGGTTTTGTTTTCTCACAAAATAAGGCTGCTACAGAGACAACGTCTCCAGAGAAACCCGGCGCCGATTGCGCTGCGGAAACAAATTGTTTCAACCGATTATTTGATTAAGTCCGATACGATATCTTGATCTAGGGTCGTGCAAATTTATCGTTACAAATATATGTGGGATTGACTGAGCGTGACTAAAGAAATTTCTAAAGATATTATAATCCATATCACCGCCGCACAAAGTTTGCCAAATATTTCGTAGCGTATGTGTGTCATTTCCATTAAATACAGGAAAGAATATTGCAGTTATCCCTGATCACTTTTGGTATTTATGCATATCTCTGAGTGAAATATATCACATCAGTATTTGTATGCCTCCTTCTGGAAAAGATGCTAGCGGGATTATTTTGAATGTCTAGCAGCACAACACATTTCACCCATCTCGTTATTAAATTATGTAACAACTGAGTCTTGCCACTTCCAGATGGTCCATTTATAATCATAGGAATATAATTTCGTAGCGCTGCATGATGTGTAACTGCAACTCGTGTTTTTGTCGCCGAAAAATCAATTACATTCATGTTGTTATAAATAAATTATGGATCTATATTGTGTGAAATGTAGGAGGCCTACATCAACAACTGACCCAACACCTACTACAACTAAAAATAGCAGAGAAGCTATCACTGGCAAGTGTGAACTATGTGGTATAAAAAACATTTAGATTTATTAAAAAGAGGAGGTGATATTGCAGCCAAGTTAGTAAAATTACCAGGAACACCATGGGCAAAATATCCGGGACAAAACGCCTTCCAGGGTATAGTCATTGCAGATCCGGGACCAGACTCGATATCCGACTCGATGATCAAAACCAACCCCGACCCGGTGAAAACCCAATAAACCCTATTCATAAGGCGTGTCTTGCTCAAGATGTTTCTTATAAAAGCAGTAATCTGCAAAATATTGCAGATGTTAAACTGATCCATGCGTTCAATTGATAAATCCTTCAAAGAAAAATAGCTTCATGGTTGATAAAGTAAACTAATGCTGGGTGCTGGTAAGGTGAAAAATACTACATCAAATGATTGGTTATCCAAACAGGCGATTAGGAAGATTTATCTACCACCGCCTAAACAAATTAATTTCTCACATTTTGAGGTTCATCAAGCTGATATATTATTTCTGCCGCATGATGGTGTTTACAAGCATGCGCTAACCGTAGTTGATGTTCCGAGTAGATACAAACAAGCAGAGACATTAAAGACAAAGTCATCAACTGAGATGGCTTCTGCGTTTTAAAGGATCTATCGACGAGGTCCTCTGCAGTGGCCAAATGTTTTTCAAGTTGATCCTACAAGGAATTTCAGAGTGTAATGTTATCAGCAAAGAAGCATCATCATGTCACCATCAGACAAGGACATCCAGCACGACATCGCGATCAGGCAATTGTTGAACGATTTAATCGGACACTTGCTGAGCGGTTGTTTGGGTATAAATAAGCGAAGGAATTTATTCAGGATAAACGATCCCGTGAATGGGTGAGGAGATTACCAGGCGTAATTTCCGCGCTATATAATGAGATTAATCGAACAATTAATATGAAACCTAACAATGCGATTAAAAGGAATACATACCATTACAAGAACCGCAAAATGATTTTTCAAAACAACCATTACTCGACAATGTCACTGTGAGATATTTATTTTAACCGGGTGAGCTTGAAAGCGGTAATAAAGAACTACTGATCCTATTTGGAGTGTCAATGCACATAAAATATATAGCATAACGAGATCTACGGGTAGACCAGCAATCATTAGATTGGATTCAACTGCTTCTCAGCGGGGATTTACTCGTGAACAATTACAAGTAATACCTGAGGTTACCCAATTACCACCGCGTTGTCTTAACTAGCACCTCTGCGTCTGTTGCACTCAAAAAAAGTCAACATCACATTATCTTTGGTATTACCAACACTGCTATATTTTCTGTCTACGGTAAACTAGTGAGGATCTTTATCCGACCAAAACGAACGCATTATGCAATTACAACTCGCACAGTGATTATTTTGTTGTTGTTTCAGTGTAATTATACATTCAGCATCAATGTCAAATTTTCTGTTATTTTGTGTTCTGTTGTTTATGACCAGCGAGTTTTTTTCTGATTATATCATCGCCGACATCATCACTGATTGTGGTGTCAGTATCATCTAAAACAATTTTTCAAAGTTAATGTATTCTTCGTACTCTGGACACTGCAAGATAAATCAAATTTAACCACTCGTTGCGATTATCTACGATCCAAACAATTGTATCGAATATAGTCAACCCCTGCGAAGAATGTATCGTCTCTGTGTATCCTAGCTTCCATGGGGATTTTTTCAGCACGCAATGCATCTTGGGCAACACCGATATCAACCAACACAATATCATTTTTCACGAGAATTTGTTTTTCACTTTGTCCAGGAATATCAACTTTGATATTCTGTTTTCGTTTACCCTTGGGTCTATCAAAAAGCGGTACTGGAAGTGTTGCGAATGTTTCTTTGTGTGTTTCAAATAACTTCATCTGAAGTGTGTCTCTGACTACTATTTTACTTACCACTCTCAAATCGTTTTGTCTCCACGCTTTCCAAAAATCATTTAATGGGGTTTCTAAAATTATTTCACGCGTTATTTCACACTGGATTCTATCCGGTTGTAATCTGATTATTTTCTTAAACTCACGTAATTCTGGATCAAGTGATCTATGATCAGTACTAATTTCTTCATAATAACTTACACAATTCTTATGCAATCATGTGGAGATTTCCTTTTAATTGGTGGTGGTTTACTGTGATCACCATACATAATCATATCGGTGTTTTTTGTTAACAACCAACCTAGGAATGTTTTTAATACACCTAACGACACTGTGCATATCTCATCCCAAATAATAATTTCAGGAATATATTTCTTGCCCATTCGATCAGGAGTACATTCGTCATTTTCCCATCGAAAGAAGCTATGATAAGCGCAATGCAAGTGTTAACTCTCCTCTCTCTCTCATCACTCTTGCAAATCTGTGTGTTGGTGTTAGCACAATCATGTTTGATTTCCCTCGAAATAATTAAATCGCACGAGTTTTCTTCCCTGACCCACCAAAACCGTTTAAGTAACTGGTTCTATATGTACATATTGCGTCGGATATCGAAGGTGTATTAGATAGTTCTGATATCTAATTATTTTCAAGCAATTGTTTTCAATTGTAATATCTGCTGATTTAGAACAATCACGCAGTATTTCCTTTTTAATTTTATATGATCCCCCAACTCTCGTCGGAATTTGTAAATTCGGTCACTGCTTCTTTATGTTTTACATCTATATAAAATGAATCAGTGGCGACTCTAACCACGGTGTCAGGAAATCTATTTATCATAGAAAGTAAATTAATAGAAGCATAAGCCAGCATAGACGCCCTTAAGTACGTATGCTGAGGATTAACTCCATCGTGTAAGTAACAATTGTACCGAATTTTGTTCCATCGGACAAGAAGGCGTCTTTACGATTAACATATATACCTCTAGATGCTGCATCCGCGATTATAAAATCGTATTCAACATCATCTATAACTAATCATGAAGAATACCGTTTGTGGTCGTATTTTCTACCCTGTGTGAATTTACCAATTAATCTTCTACCGAGGTCTGTTGCGTGTTTATTTCTAACTTCAAAGATCTCGTTGGACCACCTAACGATATATTCTTCGTCCAGCGAAGGAAATTGTTTTTGTTTTCGCTGATTATACTATGTAGATTATCCGGATATGGTAACCAGACTTCAGGTTATTTTCGATATTATATAATTGTTTGACTGACTATCAGCGATATCATTATTTTAGAATCAATCATATACCGTAATAACACTATTGACATCTAGTGTTTTCAGAGATGTGTCTACCAAACTAAACATAACAACACAGATGAAGTCCTTTAGCGATCTCGAATGATACCACTCGAGCAAACCTGGATAGATCAAAATCGGATAACACGGGTCATTTCGTGTGTGGGATGCTCAAATCTTTTAATATACTCAGAGCATTCTCCATACCCGAGAAAACTCCCTGGATAACACGAAATCATATTAATCGAAATAACACTTTCAGGGTCATATTTTGTATTCCATAATCCACCATGGCCATATTACACGCATCTGGACTCGATATCTGAGAGAAATTCAGCTCTTGTTGGTTTCCATAGATTTCGCTTCCTTGTTTAAGTGCGCCCAATTATATGCGCTCTTTTGTCGGCACTCTTATGTCGGCGCACTTATGTCTGCGCTCTTTTGCCTTCGCTCTTTTGTCGTGCGCTATTTTGAAGGGTCACCGTAAAACAGTTTGTTGTTAGTAATTTGTTCGTCGTGTTCCGTTGAAAAATCACTTGCTAGTTTTCTCATCTCCTCGTGAAGAGCTTCAGTACGATCAGGATCGTCAAGGAAGATTGAAAACGAGTAATGTTTCCCTGGATGATATTTTAGTTAAACAACGCGACGCAGCTGAAAATACCATCGCGGTATTTTCCAGAAAAGGTAAACTTAAACCAGGCATTTCAGCCTCGTTTCAACTATTATGAATAGAATATCAAAACTCGATAAAAATTATATATCCTCGGCGAATTCATTGAAATCACTCAATGGTGAGTATGACGACCATATAACTAAATTTGATCAGTTTTCTGAATTTCAAAGAAATATAGTTGACAAGATTGATGCACCGATATTAAATTAATTTGGAAATCCACCACTAACCACACCAAAGGTAACAGAGATAAAAACCGCTATGTTAGACTTAACAGCACTACAATCTAGGTATGAAGATCATGTTGAGAATTGTTCAACTTTTCGTGAAAATCGTGTTGAGAAATTCTTTGGAACCTCATTAGATAAAGTAAACATAAAACTCCTGGATGTAAAAAATCCATGGAAGAGATCTAAGAGACTCACGATGCCATCAGGGATGATTTTCGTGCGATGAAAACCCGATTAGATAAAATTAAAATTCCTCATGAGAAAAAAATAAACTTAGTATGTACGATTCAACACGGATCATTTGCGTGGACCCCTACAAACAACAAACTAGATATCACCGCAACCGTCAAGGGCATTTTATCGATTAACACTAGTGTCACTGACTCAATTTAATATTTCGTCAACGAGTTCATCCGGGGTTAACAATATGATATCAACTATTTTCGATAAGTATACATCTGAACGATTCACAATAACATCCACCGATACTAATCTGGCTAGGGTTTCAATAGCACGGTATGTGGAGTTTGTAGCCGATTTGACTAAACAACTTAACTGAAATCTGTTATATTAAATAAAATG
>JARLTB010000257.1:285000-375000 GCA_030141615.1 Unio pictorum | reverse complement strand
CAGTTGATCTGACAGCGGTGCTATACTACAATAGTCATTATACCTTCATAAGCCTTGTGCAATACAGTGAATACTATCACGATCTTTATAATTTAGACTACAACCGCTGGGAGCTGCACCGCGGTATGTACATGTTATGTGGCAGTGATCAAAATTTATTTTTTGGATATTTTAGTCACGTAGGCGGCCTTCAAAATCTTCATCATACATATGACAGCGATCCACTAGCATCTTTTGGTTTTGTGTAAGTGGAATTAATATCGCTTGTTTTTGTTTCATTTCTGAATGCATTTTCATTGCTTAAGTAGCTGTTTAAATAAACTGTACATACAATCAACGCTGTTGGAATGTTTATTGCACCGGAAAATGTTTTATTGACGCAGCATCATAACTTTTAACCATCTGCATACGAAACACGTATCTGCTTAACTTCAGTAAATTATTTTTCTAGATTTTTAAGCGGTGTCTTAAGTATTGCTTGAGAATAAAAGCAATGTGTAACGACAGCATACATTTTCTCTTTCTTTTTGTTGAACGTTAAGAATATTTGCTCCTTCACTAGGATTTCCTATCCCTTGTTTTTCCTTGCAAACACCATACCTCATGTGTTTACTTAGTCTTTCCTCTGATACAAATACATGTAGGCATTGATACCAGAAAAATAGTAAGTGTTCGTAGGTTGTGTATTGTTATCTATATCATTCAGTTAAAGTCTTAATCCTAATAAAAATATGTTTATGGAAGAGACGATAATTTTTTATTTTGGAGCACGCATTTGATATTTGTAGTAGTTAAACAGTGTATTTTACGCGTTGTTTTTTTTTTTTGTTGTTGTGTTTCTAACCAAACTGTATGTATTGATATATTCATTATCTGCTCAATGTTTGAAGAAACATTTAGCTCAGACCTTTTGAAGCTTTTAAAAACTAATACCAAAATCTCACCAGGATCAATCATAGTCATATCGGATCTTTTATTTCTCACTGGAACATCTGTATTTATTCCGATAGTCAGTCGATAGCGTACACATGCGTGCTATTGTTTTCCAGGCGTTAGCTGGTGGTTACAATCGCTATCACACTGTCAGACAAATCAATGGTTATCGATTATGTTGGGAGATGAATGAGTATAATTGGTGCCCCGATATGAAGAAAATATTTTTATTATTAAGATATCAGATCAACGCGTCCTTGTCATTTTTGCATCCGGTCAAATTAAAAGAATGAAATCGGCATCAAAGAAGAATTGTGGAACAACAATATCTGTGAAATCAACGGCTTTATAAAGCCCGACTCTGATATCGATTTAAGAAAGAACGACGGCTGAGACACTTCAATGAAGCCAATAAATAAAAGACTAGTCTGAGTCTTGTTCTTTCCGTTAATGCAATCAACGATACGGCAGAGACCGCTGATAAAGTTCCACTTTTAGCGGAGGATAACAGTTGTATCTCCAGCTGTTGCCAAAGCAGCCGCAAACGTTACCTTGGACTATCTGCCGGTATTGCATAAGAAAGGCAGCAGAAAACGGTGTAAAAACCACAAGAAGAGATCGGGCTTACGATTACAATGTACACCAGTAACATTTCCATGAAACTCTTACACCAAACTTTGATTTAAATGCTGCTAAGAAACGATTAAACATAAATACCATGTTCACGGGTATTTTCATGCGTGGTCAGTTATCGGAACAATCACACTGTTAAAACTGATAAAATTAATTTATATGTCCGTCCTGGTTTATGAACTCATTCGAGTGCACACGCGATTGATCAACATAATGTTGTTTATTATTATTGAAATGGACTATCATACGAAGTGAATTTTTAATATATATATATATATATATATATCAGTTGAATGCTTATCATTCACTAGCAAAGCACCCAACCCTGGTATTATACGTTACCAAGGCAGACTTTAATTGATTCACCTATATGCAATTCAGAAGTACTTGCTGTACCCAATACTATATCACGGTCAGATGAACCACTGCATAAATCTGTACATGAATTTACCTTCGGTCGTTATAATAAGGTAGGAATTTATAATGGTAGATACTTACGGAACAGCTCATGCAGTTCGGCACTTGGTACATAGTGATATAGGATTGTCAGAAATATGTGAGCACTTACAGGTAAGTGTGTACAATGTGGCAAATAAATATGAGTGTTTGATCAGCAATTCGAGCATTACCGGCTCTGAAATTGCTACGGCGCTCGTGAAATTACTAGGAATTCCATAGGTTAAGCACGCAGGATTTACCTACCGTTCGATATTTAAGAACTGACCAAGTTTTCAAACCAAACAAAAATCTCTACGGAGAGGACGCAAACCCATCTCTGATATTTGTCACAGTAAACCTCCTAAAGAGAGGGTGAACTGACCAAGACTATTTCAGATAAACTAATATATGAGGTTTATATATGTCAAACTGGGACTGTTGCGTTAAAAACAGACGTATTGGTTTCCGCAGTTTGGTTAGTTGTTATGGATTTAAACGAAAATTTGATCAAGTCAAATACGATATCTTGATCTATCGTCAAGTAAATTTGACGTTACAAATCCATATGGGATTGACTGAGCGTGACGAAAAAAAATTCTAAATTTATTATCATCCATGTCACCATCGCACCAGGTTTCATGAATATTACTAAGTGTATGTTTGTCAACTCCATTAAACAAGGCGAGGATATTACAATTGTTCCTCATCACCTTTGGTACTTGAGTATACCTCTTAGTGACATATATCACATCATTATTTTTTATGCCTACCTAGTGAAAATAGCGGGATTTGTTTTGATTGTCTAGCATCACATTATCGTATACAACTAGATTGTTAATACTTCCATCACTATAATCAATACTAGGAGAATATTCGATATCGGTTATAAATTCAACGATATCCTCATTTATTTCCGATTTTACTTTCTCGTTAAAATCATTGAGTACATCGTAACATCGCTCATCGTCTACACTAGGGGCTACCAAATAAACATTTAATCTATCTCGTCATTAGATTAAGTAACACTTGTTTCCAGACGGATCAATTTTTAATCACTCTGATTCAATCTGCATGATGTTTAATATGTTTATTTTGTCGGGTAACTGAATAATCATTTACATTCATGTTATTATCAACTTATGGATCTATATTGTGCTAAATGTAAGACGCGTACTAGCACAAACGACTTGACAACAATTACAACAAGCAATAACTGATCAGCACCTACCGGTAAATGTGTATAATGTGGTACAAAAAAATTAGAATTATTTCTATGAAATCGAGTAATTATTCTTACAAAATAACGAGGAGTTGATATTGCAGCAAGACTGACAAAACTTCCCGGGACTCCATGGGAAAATATCAAGGAAAAAACACCTTCCAGTGATTAGTTATTGTGGTCATGGAACCAGACTCGACATCAGACTTGATAGCCATGGCCATCTCCAGCCTGGCGAATATCCAATAAACGCAATTGATAAGGCGTGTCATGCTCATGATGTTGCGTATAAAGTAGCAATCTGCAACATAGACATATCGCAGATGTAACATTGATTCATGTGTTGAATTTTATTAAGAAAAAATCTTTCAAAGCATAATTTGCTACCTGGTTAGTAAGATCTGCGATTAAGGGTAAACTGGTAATAGTTGCTGGTAATTAATATTAATATGGAATATATTTATCATTCCCCAGGAGGATACTGGAGAGGTAAATCAGGAATTAATAAACTCGCCAGCGCCGCAAAAGTAAAAACTATTGCGGCTTATTGGTTATCAAGACAAGCGAGATAACAAATGTATCTACCCCCGCCTAAACAAGTCCACTCTGCACATTTTCATGTAGTCGTCCCCAATGAAGTTCATCAGGCTGATATATTACGTCTGCTGCATGATACTGTTAATAAACAGACATACGAGTACGCGCTAACCGTAGTTGATGTTGCGAGTAGATACAAGGAAGCTGAACCATTGTTGAAGAAAGCGGCATCAGAGGTTTCTGTTGCATTTGAACTAATCTATCGACGAGGTGGTATGCAGTGGCCAAATCTTTTACAGGTTGATCTTGGCAAGGAATTTCAAGGTGCAGTGTTATCAACAATGAAGCATCATAATGTCACCATACGACGAGAACATACTGCAATATGCCGCGATCACGCAATTGTTGAACGATTTAATCGAACACTTTTCTGGAGGTTACTTGGATGTCAATACGCGTAGGAATTCGAAGATAAATGATCGCGTCAATGAGTCAAGAGATTACCAGTCTTGATAACTGCGCTCAATAATAAAATTAATCGAACAATAAACATAAAACAACAAATACTCGGTAATGTCACTGTAAGATATTTTTTTGAACCAGGTGAACTTGAATTTGATAAACAAAGAACTACTGATCCTATTTGGAGTGTCACATCGCATACAATATCTAATATAACAAGATCCACGGGTAGACCCGCAATCTATAGATTTGATTCAACTGCTTCTCAGCGTGGATTTACACGTGAACAGTTACAAGTGATAACAGAGAATACACAATTACACCTCGTTATAAATTTAATATCAATATAAAATTCGGTATTATTTTGCTTATCTTGCTGTTTATAACCATGATTATGATTTATCGAGATTTATTTGGTACCATCAATCAATAGCATCACATATTAGATTTACTGCAATCACTGAGGAAATATTAACATTACGAGGAGCAATATGCCTACCTATTCCGTCAGGGACATTATTATGTTTAATTAGAGTTGCCTGTGGTTGTGTTTTTTTTCCATGCGTTGAGTATCAGAGGGAAATGCTCATCTACGACATTACTGACGGATTTTCTTAATTGTGTTGCATTATATTCGGGAAACTAGAAATTTGATAATGTTGCTTTAGTTATGTTATGGTTTCGAATAAAACTCATTTGATTATCGCTGGTGTCCACATGATCCATTGCTGCCTAGACTACTCGTTGGTTGATATATTCCATATCTGATGTAAATTTAATACTTGTTTAATGATTTCGTTACGTGAATTTCTTATATCAAAAAGATGTTCATGGAAGTAATGCCGTAATTGTTGTAGTTGTGTTTCATGTAATTGACTAAATTCGATAAAATATTTAGTAATTATTCCTTCCGTAATACATTTATCTATAGATGACCTTAATATTCCTCCTTCTCTCGGGGAGATGAATAGTTTATAAAAACACCAAATATGTTCCCCTTTTATATTCTAGCAGAACTACCAACTATTGCAATTTTTATATCGAAGAGGTATATTTTGTATGATGGGTTAATTTCGTGGTATGATTGTTCATTAGTGACATAATCATACCTTTTGTGTTCAGGTAATTGTAAAAAGGTGGTCGAGGAGGGATTTAAGGCCATCCTAGCACAGTTCCGATCGAAGTCTGGCAGATATCAACGACATAGCCGGGTCAGTTTATCTCAATCACGGCTGATAATGTTGGTTCATGAACTGTTACAGCGAGTTTTGATTCTTTTCCCGTATGGATTTTTTTTCTACGTTGGAATACATTATTGATCTGTTCGATATTTTTTGTTATCTTCGTTGTATATTCGTCAATAAGATATTTTAGTTTAGTTTGAAACTCACGGACTTTATCATATCGAGCAGCAGAGAGGGTGAACCTTAATTTAGGAGACGTCTAATTTGCAAACCAAGGCTTCCTCAAAAATCGCAAAAAAAGTATTTTAAATTCCCTTTTGCCAAATAGACGCAAAGTATTTGTCACACGCCCTCTCTGCTGCTACGGAGTCAAATCGTTATTTTAAAAATCGTTTTCGAATTTCATTCGAAGGTTTTTTTAAGTCCGATACGATATCTTGATCTAGCGTCATGCAAATGTATCGTTACAAATCCATGTGGGACTGTCTGGGCGTGACTAAAGAAATTTCTAAAGATATTATAATCCATATCACCACTACACCAAGTTTGCCAAATATTTCGTAGCTTATGTGTGTCAACTCCATTGAATACAGCTAGAATATTACAGTAATCTCTGATCACTTTTGGTATTTGAGTGTATCGTTGAGTGACATATCACGTCAGTGTTTTTATGTCTGCCTCTGAAAAATATCCTAGCAGGATTCTTTTGAGTGTCTAACATGACATCATCATATAAGACTAAGTTGTTAATACTTCCATCAATATCATCAATGCTCGGTGCTTCTTCGATATCGGTTATAAATTCAATAATACCCTCGCCGGTGATTTCTGCTGCCTTTTCGATGTAATCCTTTAACACTTCGTAGCATCGCTGATCATCAACATTTGGGGCGACCAAATACAACTTATCACATTTCATCCATCTCGTTATTAAATTAAGTAGCAGTTGTGTCTTGCCACTTCCAGATGGTCCGATTATAATCATTCTACTTGAATTCGGCAAAATTGCATGGTGTTTAATAGGTTCCCGTTGTCGGGTAGCTGAATAATCAATTAAATTCATATTATTATATATAAATTATGGATCTATATTGTGTGAAATGTTAAAAGCGTACTAGCACAGATGACTTGACGACGATTACAACTAAAAATAACAGATCAGCACTTTCTGGTAAATGTGTACAATGTGGTACAACGAAATTTAGATTTGTTTCTATGAAATCTGCCGAAATTCTAGCGTTTCTGATGATTTAAAAAAAACGAGGAGGTGATATTGCAGCCAAGTTAGTAAAATTACCGGGAACACCATGGGCAAAATATCGGGGAGAAAATCACCTTCCAGGGTATTGTTATTGTGGAAACGGGATCAGACTCGATATCCGACTTGATGATGAAAACCATCCCAAACCCGGTGTATATCCAATAAACGCTATTGATAAGGCGTGTCATGCTCATGATGTTGCTTATAAAAGCAGCAATCTGCAACACAGACATATCGCAGTCATGAACTTTATTCATGCGTTGAATTCTATCACTGATAAATCCTTCAAAGAAAATTGGCTTCATGGTTGATCAAATCCGCGATGAAAGGTTAATTAATGATGAGTGCTGATAATTAATAACAACATGGAATCTATTTATTATTCCCCAAGAAGATACTGGAGCGGTAAATCTGCAATCGGTAAAATAGCCAGCGCCGCAAAGGTGAAAAATACCACTGTAGCGGATTGGTCATATAAACAGGCAATATGGCAAATTTATCTACCACTGCCTAAACAAATTAATTTCTCGCATTTTGATGTCAGCGTCCCTAATGATGTTCATCAAGCTGATATATTATTTCTGCCGCATGATGGTGTTTACAAATACGCGCTAACTGTAGTTGATGGTGCAAGTAGATACAAACAATCAGAGCCTTTAAAGACAAAGTCATCAACTATGGTGGCTTCTGTGTTTGGAAGGATTTATCAAAGGTTCCTCTAAGGACAAATCTATTACAAGTTCATCCTGGCAAGGAATGTCAGGGTGCAGTGTTATCAACAATGAAGCATCATAATGTCACCATCAGACTTGGACATACTGCACTACATCGCGATCAGACAATTGTTGAACGATATAATCGGACACTTGCTGAGCTGTTATTTGGATATCAATACACGAAGGAATTTATCAGGATCTCGTGAATGGGTAAAGAGATTACCGGTTGTAATTACCGAGCTAAAAAATGCTATTACTTGAACAATCAACATGAAACATCTGCGTCTGTTGCTCTCAAGACAAGTCAACATCACATTATCTCTGGTATGACCTACGCTGCTATTTTTTCTGTCTACGGTAAATTTGGCGGGGTTCTTTATCCGACGAGCACCAACGCTGTATACAATTACATCATGCGCAGTGATTATTCTGTTGTTGTTTCAGTGTAATTATAAAATCGGCATCAATATCAAATGTTCTGTTATTTTTGTATCCTGCTGCTTATAACCAGCGAGTTTTCTTTTTATTATATCATCGCTCATGATATCACTTATTGTAGTGTCGTTATCATCTAAAACAACTATTTGAAGTTGATTTAATATTTGTACTCTAGATCCTGCGATATAAACCAAAATTTGACCACTCAATACGATTATCTACGATCGAAACATTTGTAATTGATATAGTCAACCCCTGCGAAGAATGTATGATCGCTGCGTATCCTAGCTTCCAAGGGGATTTATCAGCACGCAATATATCTTCGACAACACTAATATCAACCAACACAATATCATTTAACACGAGAATTTGTTTTTCACTTTGTCCTGGAATATAAACTTTGATATTTTGCCTTCGTGTATCCTTGGGTCTATAACACAATGGCACTGGGAGTGTTGCGAATTTTTCTTTATGCGTGTTAAATAACTTCATCTGAAGTGTGTCTCTGACTATCTTTATACTTGCCACTATCAAATCGTTTGGTCTCCACGTTTCCCAAAAATCATTTAATGGAGTTTCTGAAATTATTTCACGCGATATTTCACACTGGATTATGTCTGATTGTAATCTGATTAGTTTCTTGATCTGTGTGTTGGTGTTATCACAATCATGCTTGATTTCCCTCGAAATAATTATATCACACGAGTAGTCTTTCCTGACCATCCACAACCGTTTAAGTAATTGATTTTATACCTACATATTGGATCGGATATCAAAGACGTACTAGATATTTATTATACTTGATTATTTTTCAAGAAATTGTTTTCAATTGTATCATCTGCTGATTTAGAATAATCACACGGTATTTCCTTTTTAATTCTCGATGATCCCCAACTCTCGTTGGAATTTGTGAATTTAACCACTGTTTCTTTATGTTTGATATCTATATAAAATGAATCAGTGGCGACTCTAACCTCTTTGTCAGGAAATCTAGTTATAATACAAATTAAATTGATAGAGGCATAAGCCAGCATATACGCCCTTAAGTGCGTATATTGGGGATTTTCTCGATCTGTGTACGTAACAATTGTACCGAATTTTGTTCCATTAGACAAGAATGCGTCTTCACGATTGACATATATACCTCTAGATGCTGCATACCCGTTTATAAAGTCGTATTCAGTATCATCTATAATTATTCGCGAAGAATATCACTTATGGTCGTATTTATTTATGCCTTGGGTGAATATACCAATTATTCTTCTACCGAGATATTTTGCTTGTTTATTTTTAACTTCAAAGATCTCCTTGGACCACCTAACGATATATTATTCGTCGAGATCAGGAAATTGTTTATTGTTTTCGCTGATTATACTATCTAGACTATCGGGTTGTGGTAACCATACATCAGTTTGTTTCCAATATGATACAATTGCTTCACTGACAATCAGCGATATCAGTATTTTAGAATCAGTCATATACCATAATAACACTATTGGCATCCAGTGTTTTTCAGAGATGTGTCTACCAAACCAAACATAACAGCACAGATGAAGTCATTCAGCGGTCTAAAATGATACCACACGAGAGAATCTGGTTAGATCAAAATCGGGCAGTGGTCCATTAATAGAAACACGGGTCATTTCGTGTGTGGAATGTCCAAATCGTTTAAAATACCCAGCGCATTCTCCATACCCGAGGAAACTCGCCGGAAAACACGCAACCATATCGACCGAAATAACAATTTCAGGGTCATATTTGGTATTCCATAATCCGTCATGGCCGAGTTTAACACAACTAGGTTCGACATCTGGGAGAAATTCAGTTCTTGTTGTTTTCCATATATTTCTCTTTCTCGTAAAATGAGCTACAACTGACGGAACGATAAAACAGTTTGTTAGTAATTATTCTTCGTATTCCGTAGAAAAACCATGAGCTTTTCTCATCTCGGCATGGAGGGTTTCAGACTGATATTATTCGGTGTTGAGTTTTACAAATTGATCGAATTTACACTCTTCGTCTTTGAAATTATGAAATAACCACACACACACACGATCGTTTTTACTCAACTCGTAAATAAAATCAAAAACATATTTTCCCTGTAGTATTTTATTGTTCTATTTCGCGGAAATATTGTTACCGCGGGGGTTCAAGCGTGTGTGCATTATGGTCAATAATTTTGACTGGAGCTCCATTTGTATTTCGATTCGTGTAATTCCTCTCCTGTTATCGTCATTACAATTATTGGGAATCTTAGAGATGTTTCTAACTCAGCTACATTTTGAATTGTTGCACCGTTCTCCTTAACTGTTAATCCCCATTCGTTTATTTTTTGCGTCTTAGATCCGTCAATTTGTTTCCACGCAACGCATTTGTAAAATGCTCTATTATTCGTTCGTCTACACAATTTATCCATAACAATTTCATGGGTTTTAGTTTCGAAATAGTCTGTTTATCATTCAACTGATAGATACCATAAACAACCGCGGTTACAGGATAGGATCTCTCGTAGTACGGTTCGTCAATACCAGTGAGCAGTCCTGGTCTGGAATCATGACTCACAGTGACAGTTTTGTTATCTTTCAGGATTGGTTCAAATTTGTGGCGTATAATCCAATTTCCTCTTTCTGAGCGGATAATGAATTTCACTCTAAAAAAATACTTTCTATGGTCAAGATGCTAGATTATCACTGCTGCTCTTTCGTCATTCATTGTAGCATCAACACTACCATCAATTCTAAATTTTGACCAACAGTAAGATACTCCATCGCGCTTGAATTTATTAAATCCCTCATGGATTTTACCTATTATGCTTCTTTGGTACATCAGAATATACTCTATCGAGATTGAATTTAGCATTTTTCTGGGTTTTATTTTCGATAATCTCTCTAATTCCTTCATATTATATTTAAAACAAGTAGTTAAATAAAGAATTTATATGTAATGAATCATTGCAAATGGCTTATGATAGGATCAGTAACTGTCTGTAACAAATCATGCAGGAATGAATTCTGTGGATATCATTCACAAAGCGTACGACGTGGATTGTTTGGTCCGTTACCTTGTATATGATGTGGGGTGGGCGTGAGAGGAAAATCACAGTTGTGTCCGAATAGTGGGGATAAGCTATATAGGGAACTAAAGCGCTATTATGATAAACGAGTAAAAAACTCTGACCTTGACTCCGCCAAGGACAAAATTATAAGAACACCTCAAGACTACATTGATAGATTTTCGAGGAATAATTAAACCAAATTATTGATTAGACAAAAAATTTATATAAATGGACCAAGAATTTCAGCCACATCCTGTGATCACCAATTATAAGGCATCTCGTGACGGTATTGTCAGACACCGCAGACTGAAAAAGTCAGACGGATGGGACATTGGTATGGGGTATTTAATGTTTAGTGCTGGAGGAAATAACTATTATTGTCATCGAAGTGTTTAACGAATTGATCAAAAGATGACATTGTAGTAGATCATATTGATGGATATCCCCAAAATAACAAATTGAAGAATCTACGAGCTATTACTCAAAGCGAAAACACCAAACTCGGGCGCGGGGCGGGATGGAAAATATCCGAAAAATGCAAAATGTATAAAATCACTGAATACAGAAACTAACGCAGAAAGAATATTTCAATCAATGAATGAAGCCGGTATAAATTTGATATTTGTAGAGCCATAGTACGATATGCTGCAGAGAATATCACTAAATCGGCATTTTCAAAACGAACTGGAAATATAATTCGTTTTGAATTCATTTGAAAAGTCCAAAAAGCGATTCAGTTTCTGGCGGTAATAAAGACCTTCCATTGTATTATAATACCAAAGGGATATAACTCGTGTGGGCTTGTGTGAAACAGAGATAAAATTTACTGCCTCTTGACTCCATCAAGGATGGGATTTTTCAATAATTATAAATATATTCGACTGGATTGTTTTTTTTCCTGTTTTGGTTTGACTAGAAAATATATAATTGTTTCGTCGCTGATTTTTAACTACAGTACAAAATCTACGATTTTCATCTACAGTATACACCATTCGTTAAATTCCTTACGTGACATAACTATATATTATATTCAAAATTATAGACCTGTAGATACGAACATTTAGCAAATTCCGTACGAAGCTGGATCTCGTCCTGGGGCCCAGCGTTCGAATCTCGTGACAGACATTATTGTCGACGTTGCCGATTTGACGGTGTTTCTATATAATTGGGGGCGCTAGCCCAAAGGTGCACCCCAAAATAAACAGTAACATGGATGCAACAGCTCTATGTCACACTAGGGTAACCCCACAACACAGTTCAGAAAGAACTGTGGCTAACAGAAACGTTCATAGGGTCAAAACAAAGACAATATTTCGATTATTGGGAGGTGTACATAGACAGTCTTCTGAATATTCTAAAATTGCGTTTCGCTTAGAAAATTTACTGGGGATATGTCTATAGGCAACACTAAGGTAATCACACAAAACAGTTCAGAAAGAACTGAGGCGAAAAGAAACGGTCAAATAAAAAGAAAAATATCGAGAGAGAAAAGACCCTATGAAAGATACAAAGGCCAATATTTCGATTCTTTGGAGGAGGTGTACATAGACAGTCTTCTGAATATTCTAACATTTCGTTTCACTGGAGATATTTCTATGCCCCTCCGTCCCAAAGGAAACGGTCATAGGGGTCAAAGAAAGGAAAAATATCAACGAGAGAAATGGGGCGAGAGAAAAAAATCTCAAAGTAAAAAGACCCTATGAAAGACACAAAGGGACCCAGTGAATGATAACCGCTCATCATAGCTACTGTTTATTTTTGTTTTGTGTATTAAATTAGATATATAAATATCATATAATGAATTTCGAAAATATAAATGATATTATTACTGAGATTTCAAATTTGAAAAATCAAAAAATGCAATTATCAAATAAATTAGATTGTAATCAGATTCTTTCTGATTTTCAAGATATCGATGATAATGCTCATAATAATAAGTATGTCTTACCGAGGTCCTATTCCATTATAAAACGAAGTCAACACGCTATTTATGACTCTCTAAACTATGACAATGACGTAAGTACATTCGTCTCGTTATTTGCTGCGGTTGAAATGATTAGAATGGAGCTTGGACATCCATATCAGATTAGACGCACAATAAATTCCTAAATCAAAATTATTCAGAATGTAATTAAAAAAAAATAATACACCTCCCTCCGAGACTGTTACTTAAGACATCCTTACTGCCTTCAACCACTACAATGATTTTTGTTTGGTTCCACCAGTGGCCTCACCGAAGCTCTCATCGATAAAAGCCGCCATGGATGACTTAATAAAACTTAATTAACGCATGAAGAAAATGTAAAGAGTTTTAATGCGTTACGTAGAAACGTCATCACGAGTTTCTTTGGGACTCCACCGGTGACCACACCAAAACTCGTGGATATTAAAAAAATCTCTTGATGATCTTAAATCAACCAGCGACTCTATCAAGGATGATTTGCCGAGGATGATATCCGTAGTTGAAAAAATAAAAATTCCTCATGAGAAAGAAGATATTGTAAATTACGTGTACAACATCCAACACGGATCATTTGTGTGAACACCACTCGCTAACACGCTAAATATCACTGCAGCCGTCAAAGGTATTTATCGACTAACACTAATATCACCTGTTCAGTTTAATATTTCATCAACGAGTTCAATAGGAGTCATCAATACAACATCAACGATCATCGATAAGAATACACTAAACGATTCACGATAACAACCACAGATAGTTTGGTTAGGACATCATTAACATGGTGCATGGAATTCATGGCGGATTTGAGTAAATAACTGAATTATAATCTATTGTAAGAAATAAAATGTCATCACAGCAGTATCACTATGATCAGGTCAGAGAATTTCAACAAAAAGTCAAAGCATTCACTGAAGAGTACCAAGTAAAAATCAATAAAAAATACCGAAGAAGAATTTCCGTCGTTGACGTTACTATGTACTCGGTATCAGGTGTAATTATAATAGCTTCAGTGACAATGATTGCCAAGATAGCTGTTCCAATCTGTATATCAGCGGCGACAACAATCGCTGGAATAATTTAAATAATTACAAAACTAATATCATAATGTAGTCAGCGCAAACTACAGGATTATACAATTAATATCCATGTTGTTTCAACTACATACAATTATCCTCAATGATATCGTCCTCCCTCGATGACACATTAATATCCGATAGTGAGTTTTCCGCAATGGTATGCGTTTACGATTCTGCGAGGTCATAATTAGAAAAAACAACATGAATATAGCAATGACAACATCGCGGGAACAACTTCATCAGATAGCGGAAAACACAAACCAAGTAAAAACCAGCATGATCTCAATAAATTCAAACAATCACAGATGGCCTAACATTAGATCAAAATCATTAGGTGGTCAACAAACACATAATTGCCTAGTGTTTGCGAGTAATAATAAACCAGACGGGACTCCAGACTGGAACGTTGTTTCGTTACCATCTGGGTCCTATCAAATTGAACAAATCAATAATGAAATCCATTACTGTAAAAGATTCGAAAATTGCTATAACAGTTCATGAACCAACACTATCATCCGCGATTGAAATAAACTCATCTGGATATGCTGCAGATAACTATCAGAGTTCTATAAGAACAATAATAAGATGGCATGAAAATCCACCGCCGACATCTTATTAAAATATACCAGAACCTGAAAAGTATGATTATATCACAGATGTACAATCATATCAAGAAATTACCCCATCATATCAAATTTATTTGCCTGGTATAAAAACTATTGAATTCCCTGGTAAATTTACATTTCTTGACACGAATACCACGCAATGGGAATTTGGCCTTCACTCATCCACTAACATTGTATTTATTTTAAATAATGTCATTGGTTATTTTAACGAGATTAATCAAGTACATAAAACACAAGTAAAACGACTACATCAGAGTTTCCAAGATAATCTTTTTGATATAACAAGACCACGCAGTGATGTTATAAAATATGTTGAGATATTAAATCAACTTGTATTTGACATGGAATATATCCACAAAAATTAATTCAGATAATAATTGATGACAAGAATGAAGATAAACAAAAATGTCTAACTGCATATAATATCACAGAAGCCGATTTACCCGATTTCAAATTTCCTGGGTATAATGTACCCGAACTTAAAAGGTCTGTCAATGATCGTATCCAGGAAAGCTGTTTTCTGAGATACAATACATTGAACAAATTACCACAACCACAAACAACTATATTCAAACATAATAATGACCCAGATGGCGGTAGTAGGCATATCGCTCCTCAGAATGTAAATATATCCTCGGTGGTTGCAGTAAATTTAGTATGTGATGTTATTGAAGTAAGTTACCAAATAAATCTTGAAATATCACACCAAGCTCAACAAGGGTATATTTTATATTGGTTGGCACCAACAGCTCCACCCGGATTTCTAATAATTGAAGATCTAACTAATCCTGTCTATATGCGACGTCATAATAATTCATTGACGAGAATTAATTTCAAACTCACTGACCAGTCCAATTATTTGTTTGTTTTATTAGGGAAAATTTTACAAATTAGTCTGTTTGTGAAATCCTAAACGATTTTCGTCTTAAGACTTTCATCCTAAAACGATTCGATTTGACTCCATTGCAGCAGAGAGGGTGTGTGACAAATACTTTGCGTCTATTTGGCAAAAGGGAATTTAAAATACTTTTTCTTCGATTTTGGAGGAAGCCTTGGTTTGCCAAATAGATGTCTCCTAAATTTGTAGGGTTCACCCTCTCTGCTGCTTATCGATATTGCTGGGGATTCATTATACTATTTACATAAATTAATTACAAATTCTACGTAATATGTCAATGATGTCCGAGCTAAATTACCACTGTGGTTATTGTAAATGTTTCCATGACACCATTATCTATTATTGCACTGCAGTATTAATTCCCGTAGATGCACCCAATGACACATTAATCTGTATTGCTATAGGTAGGGTCAATCTATAGATACCTTTGACTTCCACGGTAAAATTAATACTATTATTTTGAGGTATCCAGGCGAAAGATTCATAATGTGTTGAGTACACGGTAATGATATTTTGTTTATGTGGTATCTTGATTTTATCAAGCCGGGCATACATCCGTGGTTGTATGCTCACCATATATCGTCATTAGTTTATTGTCTATGACACCTACATATCTTTTGCCACAGCGTCAGTGTCCAATGTTGGATTACCAAGTGCAGTTATTTTATTTGAGTTCATGTCGTTGTCACCTGTCATTGTGTCACCGGATGTTTTTTTTCTCGATTGCTAATACCATCTATCGCAGTTGGAAAAATAACTATTGGTGTAATCATACCGGTGGAATCAAACACCGCTATGGAATTTTCGGTTACTCCATTAATTTTAACAAGAATATCATTCAAGGAAACATTACTAGTTTTCAATTTTCCCTGTTTGTCTTGAAATACGACTATTTCGTTTGGATACACACTTGCGAGGTTTAAAATTTCAGATATTTCATCTTCGATTATTTTCTTTATATCTCTTGTTGCATATATTTCCCCCATGGGTTTTTTTCAGGCTTGAGAGAGCTCTTTTGTAAATATCAATTATTATATTTTAAGATCTCTCTAAAAAGCGATTACTCGTGCATTCGTGTACGTTTTTATAGGGTGGTTTAGTTGATAATGATATAGCTTTAAGTACATTTATTACTTCTTGGCCGCATATTGGTTGGTCGGTCATTTTATCTGCTGGTAGCGTGGAGTACCAGGTCTTCATTTTATGAAAGGATTTTAGTTGGTGTATATAACGCATACATTCTTTAGGTGCCGCTAACCCGTATGAATAAAAATAAACAATTCCACGTGGATCAATCGCGTATGCAATCGAGTGTGTTCCAGGTCCAGTGCTGTTATCGAGATTAATGATACTGGTTTCAGCGCTGTTTGGTTGTTGTGGTAATTGATATTGCATAAAACACCTCTGAAGTTTTTGTATTCCTAATTCTTTGGCAGCATCGAGCAAATACAAATTTTATAGTGGTTTTAGTAAATCGTCTCTGGCAACCTCAGACCGTTTCCGCTGTACCATTAATACGGAGTCCCTGGTAGTCTTAGACCTTTTCCTTTTACGGATAGTCTCTTTCGTTATATCATTTTCCAGTTGCCTTGATGATAGCTTTGTCATTGTAATTTGGTGATAGTGGTTAAATTACGTGTGGTAGTAAGGTCATTGCTTTACTCAGGGTTACAATGCTGGAGCGATTTATTTTTAATCACGTGGTTTAATCCATGGCAGTATTACGGTAAAAACAGTATTGCTAATGTTTGTCCTAGCTAGATGCCAATATAATTCATTATGATAAGATTACCATGCGAATTACCGAATGGGCTCTTAGCGGCGAGTAAAAGTTCCGTCCGTTTTGTTGACAGTCGGCTTTGAATTCTTTGAATGCCATTCCGTTGGGTTTGCACATGAAGGCATTCATAGATCAGTGTGACTCTTTTAACAGAAAGTGGAATGTTCTTTTCACAATGCTGCATCTATTAAATCCCAGTTAGCTGCTTGTTGTTTATTAGCGCTTTAATTGCATTGCCTTTACTAAAAAGCCGTACAATTGTTGTTGACGAAGGGAGAAAACTCAACTTAAAATGGATAGATGCTTGACACATTTGACATTATCATACATTTGATTTCTTGAGCGTAAGGTGCAATTTAAATAATCTTTAATGTTGGATAGAATAAGGCATTGACGCTCTAATTTACCGGATGAACTTTACAGATCTAAAAAGACAGTTCCAACAGTCAATATAGTGAAATAATTATATTAATCTGTTTGATACTGTATATTCTAAACTGATGTTGTGCTTATTTCCTGTTTAATCGGGTGATTTTATTCTTCTGTAACTGTTTTGATTCTAAGCTTGAATATGCAACGTGCCTAAATATAGCCAGAAACAAATAAAAAAACTAAATGAAAAAGTCCAGATAAAACACTAGGAGAAAAACTGGGAACAAAGTTTGATTGAAGAAAAAGCCGTCCCCACAAAAACCTCTATAACATGAACAACAACTAGCAAAATACATATAACATACACATGACAAGGGTACCATTGGCAATGATCATAATAGAAAAATGGGGGTAGAGTTTCATCTACTAGGAATCTAACCTGGTAAAGGAAGCAATCCTTTAGACACATAAAGGATTTAAAAAAATATCCCGAAAAAAAAATTAATTGTTTTAAATTGAAATAAAATAGCAAATACATACACACCTTCAAGGAAAAGAATTACACATAAAACACCCTTTTTAAGGAAATGGGGCGAGGGGCATGGCATCAGAGAGGCAATGAGAGAAACAGCGCGCTAGGGATTGAAATAAATGGAGTGTTTTCGTCACAAAGTATCGCTGAATTAACAATATTTGCCGAGTATTATTCTTGACTATCATAATAATTCCGGTGTCTCTCTATCTCCCTCTCTCTCTCTCTCTCTCTCTCTCTCTCTCTCTCTCTCTCTCTCTCTCTCTCTATCTCTCTCTCTCTCTCGCTCTCTCTCTCTCTCTCTCTCTCTCCTCTCTCTCTCTCTCTCTCTCTCTCTCTCTCTCTCTCTCTCTCTCTCTCTCTCTCTCTCTCATCGAGCCACCCACCCACACATGGATAATTTAAACTAACCGTTCAGTGCTGTCTGAATGAATATGGAATTCAGCATTCGAGACTTTCTCATAGAATGCAATTTGTTTTGTTTAGCTACTGCATCTACCTTAGATATATACTGCATCTACCTTAGATATACCATTTACAAAAGGATTTGTATGACTAGAATTGCGATGAGTTATCTGCTTGAAAGCCAATACACGTTTAACAAAATAATGTACAGCACTCATGCAGAACGTTAACCAGGAGGAAGTAAAAAAAAATTCTAAAAAACTAAGACACTTGTAATATCCATGACGAATAACAATTAACTACAGGTACAATATACATGTGAATTTAAACACGCAGAACATTGAAGAAAAAATGTATGTGTCTTTTGCCAAAATTACGAAATGTTCATAATATTTAAGTACGCTCTCGCAGTCAATAAAAGTGTTTAAAGAAGATCCTTGAAAGAATCAGAATAAATTTCGTTTTATATAGCCTCATATATATATATATATATATATATATATATATATATATATATATATATATATATATATATATATATATATATATATATATATATATATATATATATATATATATATATATATATATATGTATGTATATATATTCATCTTGTAAGATATCAGTGATCGGCTATTTATCTAGGAAGACGAGAGATGTGGAGTTGAATGTTATTAAGATATTAAAATGTATGCAGCACGGTTAACTGTGTCTGTTTTATTTGTCTGCAGTATATCATCTACATACTCGCTGGATAAAGAAGTCATTCAAATAATTCAACAGAGTAAATATACATTGGGAGCCCGAATAATAGGCTGACTTGAATAATGTTGGCCAGATCCGCGCTATTAACCAGTGTTAGGGTCAAAAGCAATACAAATATTGTCACCAGATATATTTACTGCCTTTCAAGCCATAATCATATGCTCAGTTCAGAACCATAGTGTTGTATGAAATATTATTTTTGAGCTGCTTAGCAGCAAAACGATGACAAGAGACAGTGGAAATGACCCAGTTAGAAAGATTTAATGGACCTGGTAAATGTGTTGGTTTGTTGTAATTGAAATTAGTGTTGTTTTTTAACGCATTGTTAGACAGTCACCGCGTACTGATTGCAGTACGGAAGTGGTCTTTTTTCAGGGTTGATCGCAATAACTGGTGGAGGTCGCGTGGGTGGGGTTTAGATAGAGTGGTATGGGGTACTGCATTATAGTTCAAATAATAATAATAATGATAATAATAATAATAATTATAATAATAAAAATAATAATAATACTACTAATAATAATAGTAATGACGTTGTTTATATTGCGAATACCCATAATCTGTCGAAGTTCTAAGCGCTTTACAACACCTATAATGATATGACTACAAATAAACAAAACATAAAAAATAACAAAACATACACCTTGAAATTAGACAACCACAAATATTTATGCTGAAAACATTTAAGGTAGGAAACTATGATAGGTCTTTAAGTTTGTTCTTGCAGCAGTATAAATAGGTGAGTTTTAATCGGACAAATAGTTTCACGTTGCTTGGCCCTGGTATGCAAAACTGTTTCGTCCATATGATTTAGTTTTCAGATTGGGAATCATGCGCATAATATTGTAAGAAGAGGATCGTAAGAATCCTGATTGTGTGTGCGCATGGGTGAGGCCAGATAGATATGTTTGAATAGATTCCGTCAATGACACGTAGCACAGAGAACAAACTCTGTGTTTGATTCTGATCAAAAAGATAACCAGTGCAGCGTACAGAACAGCGGGTATGTATTCTCTGATCGTTTTACTCTAGGGATGATCCGAGCAGCTGTGTTTTGAACATTTGCAATTTCGTGAATAGATATTGAGATGAACCAAGCAGAAGTGAGTTACAATAGTCCAGTCTTGAAACTAATAATAAACACACACCGTTCCAGTGGTATCAACTGAAGTATATGTGCGAATGGAGCTGATGAGTCTCATCTCAAGATATAGAGTTTTGCGTATGTTCTTGACATGTTGGAGCAATGTGAAAGTTACGTCTAGAGTAACACACAGGTTTCGTAGTGACTATGAATTTAATGTTGGGGTTGCTGATATTTATTGTTTGAGGTAAAGGATGTAAATGAGAATTTATGTTGTCATAGTTTTCCTACAGACATCAAATTCAATATCTGTTGCAAATATCCATAATGCTTTATGAATTTTACATTGCAGCAACGTTTTGCATATAAGCTATACACGCAGTACAAAATGATTTAGTCTTTAAGTTTGGTTGACGATGGTAAATCAAACGTAAGCTATATTGATACTCAACCTGCTATATATACATCATATAATCGTCCTCAACTAATTATTATTGCTTTTAGTTTTAGAATTAAGTACAATAATTAAAGGCACCTAACAAACTCGATTGTTTATGGAACAGATTCAAATCCATTACCTAGGCTTGATAGTTTATATTTTTCAATAAAGTAGTTTTTCTAACCTGATTGTTAATTTAAACAGTGACACCATTCGCTCTTTCATACCACGATACATTGCTCGATATAAATGATTTAAATTCATCAAACCCATTGAATTAAACAACCTTTATTGTAAAAAAAAATATCTTAAAATGAAATATGAATAAAATTATGATTTAGTCATCTTCATCTTATAGGTTGCAAGTTACACATTTAAGAGGCTGAAAAGATGGCTATGAACCCTGAAAAGTGCATTTCAAGCTACATGTAATTATCAATTTAAAATTTAAAAAAAAATTGGAACCCTACCTTGCTGCTTATCTATCCGGTGTATTTGATCTTAGGTCTAGATTTACAAACACACTTATTTTGAGACACCCATGCAAGCACACAATAACACCAAAAAAATGGTAGGCAATCAGATTTCTGTCATTAGTACATTCGGTATGCCCAATTAATCTAATGGGTTTTCGAAGAGATAGCAAATTAAATACTGTTTAGCTATCGGACATGAGGCGTATAACATAATGAATGGAAAGTCACGTCTACTATAAAACAAAAAAGCTATTCATAATAATTCCTCTCTCTCTCTCTCTCTCTCTCTCTCTCTCTCTCTCTCTCTCTCTCTCTCTCTCTCTCTCTCTCTCACCCACCCATCCACCCACCCACATATGGCTAAGTTAAACTAACCGTTCAGTGCTGTTTGAGTGAATATGGGATTTCAGCATTCAAGACTTCTTAATAGAAAGCAATTTGTTCTGTTTAGCTACTGCATCTGCCTTAGAGGTACCATTTACAAATGGATTTGTATGTCTAGAATTGCGATGAGTTATCTGCTTGAAAGCCAATTAACGTTTAACACAATAATGTACAGCGCTCATGCAATACGTAGACAGGAGGAAGTACAAATAATTCTGGAAACTGATATGCTTCTAATTTCCCTGACGAACAACAATTAACTATAGGTAGAATATACATATCAAGTAAAAGCACGCAGACCAATGAAGAACAAATACATGTAAAGGTGTCTTTTGCCAAAGTTACGAAATGTTCATATTAATTAATCTACTCTTGCCGTCGAAAAACGTGAGTTTTAAGAGGATTTTTGAAAGGGATCAGAATAAATTTCGCTTTGGGTAGCCTGAAATATATATTGTTTCTTCGTGTGAAATAGCTTTAGTGATCGGCTATTTATCTAGGAAGAAAGAGAGATGTAGAGTTGAATGTTATTAAGACATTAAAATGTATGCAGTACAGTTTACAGTGTCTCTTTTATTTGTCTGCAGTATATCATCTACATACTCGCTGGATAAAGAAGTCATTCAAATAATTCAAAAGAGTAAATGTACATTGTGAGCCCGAATAATAGGCTGACTTGAATAATGTTTGCAAGTGTTAGGGTCAGCAGCAATACAAATATTGTCACCTGGAACTATTTACTGCCTCTGAAGACATAATTATGTGTTCAGGTCAGAACCGTATTGTCGTATGACAAATGCATTTTAAGCTGTTTATAAGCAGACAGATGACACAAGACTGTGGAAATGACCCAGTTAGGACGAAATGATGGACCTGATAAACGTGTTCTGATTTGTTGGGTTGCGGTAATTAAAATTAATGTCTCTAACGCATTGTTAAACATTCACCGCGTACTGAGTGCAGTACGGCAGTAGTCTTTTATCAGGGTTGATCGCAATGACTTGGTGAGAGCGCGTGGGTGGGATTAGGCAGAGTGCTTCAAGGTAATGCATTATTGTTCAAATACTAATAATAATAATAATAATAATAATAGTATATTTTGTATATATTGCGCCTAATCTTTAGAAGTTCTAAGCTTTTTACAACACCTATTATGATATGAATACAAATAAACAAAATATCAAAAACAACAAAACAAACACCTTGAAATTAGAAAACACAAAGATATATGCTGAAACCATTTAAAGTAGAAAACTATGATAGGTCTTTAAGTTTGTTCTTGCATTATAAATAGGTAAGTTTTAAGAGGACTCTTGAAAGAGATCACTTTGTCTCTGTTTCAAATTTAATCGGACAAATCGTTTCACGTTGCTTGGCCCTGGTATGCAAAACTGTTTCTTCCATATGACTTAGTTTCATAGTGGGAATCATGTGCATACTACTGTCAGAAGAGGAGCGTAAGTATCTCCTTTGTGTTTACACATGGGTGAGGCCAGATAGGTATGTTTGAATAGATTCCATCAGTGAAACGTTGCACAGAGAACAAAATCTGTGTTTGATTTCATCAAAAACATAACCAGTGTAGGGTACAAAACAGCGGGTATGTGTTTTCTGATCGTGGAACTCTAAGGATGATCCGAACAGCTGTGTTTTGAACTTTTGCAATTTTTGGAATAGATATTGAGATGAACCAAGCAGAAGTGAGTTACAATAGTCAAGTTTTGAAACTAATAATAAACACACACCGTTGAAGTGGCAGCAACTGAAAATATATGTGCGAATGGAGCTGATGGGTCTCATGATATACAGTCTTGCGTAATATCTAGTGTAACACATATGCTTCGTAGTGACTGAATTTAATGTTGGTGTTGCTGATATTTATTGTCTAAGGTAAAGGATGTACATGAGAAAGTATGTTGTAATAGTTTTCCTACATATATGATATTAAATATCTGTCGAAAATAACCATTATGCTTTATCAATTGTACATTGCAGCACTGATTGCATGTAAGCTATACACGCAGTACAATATGTCTTTAAGTTTGTTTGACGCTGTTCAAACAAACCTGAGCTCTGTTGATACCCAACTACTAGGAACCTCAAATAATCGTCCTGTATTAATTTGTATTGCTTTTCTTGTTGGAAATGAATTCAATCATGAAAGGCATCTTACAAACTCAATTGGTTATGGAACATTACGCAAATCCGTTAGCACGGCTTGATAGTTTAGATTTTTCAATAAAGTAGTTTTTCTAACCCGATTGTTTATTTAAACAGTGACACCAGTCGCTCTTTCATACCGCGATAGGTTGCACGATAGAGATGATTTCAATTCATCAAACCCATTGAACTAAACAACCTTTAATATAAAATAAAATACTTTAAATTTGAACAAAACATCTTAATCTTAATCTGTAATATGCTGAAATGGTGGTTATGAACCCTGATAAGTGCATTTCAAACTTCATGTAATTATCAATTTCAAATAAAACTATTGAAACCATACCTTCTTACAGAATTTATTTCATTTTAGGTCGTGAATTACAAACACAGTTCTTCTGACACACCCATGCACACACAAAATGGCACAACTAACGGTAGGGAACCAGATTTCAGCCATTAGTAAATTTGGTATGCCCAATCAACTTGTTTTATCTTTGAAGAGAAAGAGATATGAAATGAGATACTGTTTATCTATCCGATCTGACTGCACACCACTGGTGTATACATTATGAATAGAAAAACACGTCAACTATAAAATAAAAATAAAAACTATTCAGGGCTCTTATCGAATTTTAATCGTTCAAACAATGATCGAAATGACTAAGGTTCTGATCTTGTATTATTGTACAGTTTTAACAGAGACCTTGAAAATGACATACCAAATATTCCAGTAATTTATCCAGACACTGTGAATACCAATAATTTATCCAGGTACTGTGTATACCAGGAATTTATCCAGACAATGTGCATGCAAGTAATTTATCCAGACACTGTGTATACAGGTATTTTATCCAGACACTGTGTCCATGTGTCCAGATACGGAGCATACCAATAATTATCCAGACAAGGTGTATACCAATAATTTATCCTTACACGGTGTATACCAGTAATGTATCAAGGCACTGTGTATACCAATAATTTTTCCAGACACTGTGTATACCAGTAATTTAAACCAATAATTTTATCAATCACATTCAAATGACAAAAAATTCGTCGAAAGTGTTCTAGATAAGAGAGAGATAGATAGATAGATAGATAGATAGATAGATAGATAGATAGATAGATAGATAGATAGATAGATAGATAGATAGATAGATATATAGATAGATAGATAGATAGATAGATAGATAGATAGATAGATAGATAGATAGATAGATAGATAGATAGATAGATAGATAGATAGAAAAATAGATAGATAGATAGATAGATAGATAGATAGATAGATAGATAGATAGATAGATAGATATATAGATATAAATTTGATAGAGATACACAGAAAAAGAGACAGAGAGAGAAGCCTTATAGTATCACTTTCAGTCATTTATTGACCAAGGCTACGCCACTAGATAACTTTGACCGCACCATCATATACTTTTTAAATATGTGTAATTCTGCATACACCAAATAGAGGCGCAAAGAATCCACGCTGAAATGGACCAACATAAGTTTTTCCTTTGCTAACGTCCACAATCTACTAGATGTCCCAATATGCCAGTTTTGGTGCCTGATTGTTTACATTTAATAGAAAGGACACTAGACAAGACAATTGTTTGTATTAGTAACTGGTACCTCATAGTGTGCAGTTCAGTTTTATTTATATTACCAAAATTAAAATTGAAGTTAACGAGCAAGTTACAACTTTTGACAATATTTTATAACCCTCGATTATTTTACTACTTCTGTTTAGCTCACAGACAGAAATATGCGCAACAGCAAATATAGGAATGGTTATACAAGCCGTTACGAGCTTTCTGAATAACTAAACTGTAATCAGGACTAAATACGTTTTAGAGTTTTCGAACTAAAATAGCGATGCGTATTCTGCTTAAAACATATTAAGATTTAGAAAGTCAATTAAAATACTCACCCAAAACTTTCCCCTGGACAGGAATAAGTATGAAAATGCTGAAAATGAATAGACTTCTGATGTCCATGACAAATAGCCATTAAATATGGAGGTATACGATATGTATCAGGTGAAAACATTGAGAACTAGGAAGTAAAATTGGCAGTGAATAATTGCTGTATACTTTAAAAAATTAAGTCAGGAATGTATATTACAATTTAAAGTAATATATGGGATTCAGTACGACGGTTATATATATATATATATATATATATATATATATATATATATATATATATATATATATATATATATATATATATATATATATATATATATATATATATATATATATATATATATATATATATATATATATATATATATATATATATATATATATTGTATTGCAAATTTAATGGATAGAGAGAAAGAAAAAAGAAGGGTAAGAATATATATACGGATAAAGAAGAGAGATATAGAGTTTTCAATAAGAGTAGCGGATATTTAGAGAGAACCATGCAAAGACGATGTATGCAACTTGGATGAAAAGATACGTCTGTTGGAATATTAAGGTTTGTGTCTATTGCCAGCAGATTAAAATATTATCAAGCTAAAATACGTTAAGGATATACTCTCTTAGTCCTTGATAATTAATAAGCAAACATTATATAATATATAGACATATAACACAGGAACAACCCACATGTCATTATTCAGATATTGGCCTACATCTCAGTGTGCATATATTACATTTAGCGTACAACGTCTATCATTTCTTAATTTAAATCTGGACGTATATACAGGAATAATTGGAAAATAAATGTTCTAATTAAATCTTAGTAATTAAATTCTTTTGTATAATACAATGATAAAAGATTCACAGAGAAAACGTTACTTGTGATTTAACATAATGATCAGTCTATAAATAAGAAATGAAAAGACGCGAATACTGCCAAAATATTAAATTGAATCAGAAATCAGTGTCAACAACTAGTACTCATCATGAGCCATTTTGAAAATTCGAACAGTAATATTCGATTATGGCTCTCATGACAATGTCTGGATATAGCATATATAGACAAAAATATACATTAAAACTGATCATGCCATTTCTGCATTAAGAAATATAAAATGACAATGTTTGGTTGCTTGTATTTCGATTACTATGAAATGAGTTACAACTATTGCAAACGGATCCTCGTTGACAAATTTAATTTCATATCACCAAACTCACTTCTAAGATGATTCGAGAACTAGATTGTGTATTCAAGCATAAATAGTCCAGTTACTATTAGCTACAAATTCCTCTAATTTGAGAGAATATTGGTCATTTTACGAAGTCAACTCTATGGCTAGAAAAAATAGTCATGTACTTGTCTTACAAATCATAATGTCATTAACACTGACGGTGTGGTGTTATATCTGTGCAAAGTATCTGTGTTATTTGTGTGCAGTATATAATTCATGTGAATCATTGTTCCATTCAAAATAATATGATTGGTAACCAGTCTGTTTCGGCTTATTGCCAATAACACTGTCACGGACCAGTTCTTATGCATAGTTAAAAGGCAATATGATCCCTTTAAAGATCGAACCGCATCTAAGACCAGGAAGATAGGTGCGAATGGAGACGAAAAAGCGATATCATAACTTTGCACGGCGTCACATATATAACTCAGGTGTTCGACATACATGTAGGTCTATAAAATATTGAATGATATTCCCTCCACACACAGAGGATAAAAAGGTGTGAAGTACATAATATACAGACTATTCAAACTATTTAATAACAGTTTACTAAGTAGTAATAATCTTAAGTTTAGCATTGTAGATTTTTGTGAATGCATTGTCTTCTAATCAGTCATAGTACAAACATTATATAACTCAAACGCATGATAACAAGATAGATTTCAGGATTTCAGTCAACCTTCTGTTTTTATTCACGTGAGTTCAATCAACCTCAATAAGCGCTTCATCGAGCAAACATTGTGCCCTGATGGTGTAAATAAATTCCGTACTGTAACTATAAAACCTGAACCCGATCTCCTACGTCGAAGATGTACCCGGAAGAGTTTAGTTGGATTACCGAAATAAGCTTCGGCTTGTGAACGGTAACTGTAATCTTAGAATTGGAATTATAGTCATCTGAAATTCGGCATTGACCGCTCCAGGCTTTGAATGGGTCGTTTCATAGCCAGCTGAAATTCGGCATTGACAGCCAAGACATAGGATAGGTCGTCTGGAATTGCTGTTATGTGCCATTAAAACAAATAGCGTATTATTGGTTTGTAGCCCACCATATGGTGCCTGTTTAATGTAGGCCTTCTGTATCAAACGGGCAGCTGCTCCAATCCTGTATTAAGGTCTCACTGGATAATTTAACATTTTGACACTTCTTTAATATTTAAGGTAGATTGTTTTTTATATGGTTTAACGCCATTTGTAAGCACAATATAGGCTATAGATGGTGGCCAGTATTAATGGTTGAGGAAGAACCGGAAAACCCACGGAATGAACCAACGACCCATGAGAAGCTACTGGCAAGCTTTCTCATATAACTAAATCAGCAAAATCTTAGACTCGACTCCACGTACAGGTGAGAGAGCAGTGATCCGTAACGGAAAACGCTTTAGAACACTGGGTCACTGGGGTCCCCATTTAAGTTAGAAGGCTTGAGTCTAATTATCACCATCCTACCAATTTTAGTTCACACATAAGCTAAATCTGTAATATGGTTTAGATTTAGTTTGAGTTAGGCTTGGAATTTTGTTGTCTTGTTGGTGACTGCCTGTCACAGTTAGACTAGCACTGAAAACCAAATGGGTAACTTGGGCTTCAAATGAGTCGCTGACTTGGCTTGCATATTTGCAGACGTAAATATCTAAAAATTGAAATGACGGAGGGGTGAGGAAAAGTATGCGAATTTATTAAAGCACTAGTGAACTTTATATTCATGTGTAAGACACATACTGATTCTTTAAGCTGTTATGTCAAAGAAAAATATGCAAAATACCCCCTTTCTGTAAAAATTGGATGTGAAAAAGAGGCGTGCGGGGCAGTGTTGGTTCAGTATAAACGCCACTAGTTGCATAAGGAATTAACTTTAACTCCTCAGGCAGAATCTTACAAACATCATTTCAACAAAAAATATTAGTTTATTTTTATGTGTCTTTAATGTAATATTATTATCATCTTTCTGCTATAGGTCATTGTCGGACAAAACTTTGCCAAAACAAAAATGTCCAGTGAGACCTAAGTATGCTAGCGTTCGTTGCCATAAGAGTGATGGGAAATAAAACAGATTGTTTCACCTCGTTGTCGACATCGACATCATTGTGATGCTACTCGGAGTCTCATCTGCAATTGTTCTATCAAGTCTTAAAACTACTTTGTTGTTATTGACCATGGATTCCATTATGCTGCTAACAGGGCGGTATATTTTAATCACTGTGCATGTATCAAATTACCTCAATGATCAGCGAGAGGTACACATGTAGGCAAGAACATATTTAACGTTCATATCGTATTTAACGATGAAACATAACAACTTTAGGTTGATTCCAAGATAATCCGAAACAATTGTTCAAAAGGAAGAGTCATAGACTTAAAGAACTAAAACAATTAAGAAACTTCCATTTAAATTAGTGGAGTTTCTAAGATATCGGGACAACATGGAAACATTGTTATTACGACTAAAGAATGGTAAAAGTACCTAAGTTGGATTTTAAAGTAATATTAAAATTGGGAAACTCATACCGTTCCTGATACGCTAGAACTCAAACGAGGCTATGATTCTTGAGTGAATGTTTTTTTAATATTGACTTGCATTCGCAGATCGGAGTTGAAACGTCTGAATAATACAATGACATCATGTACTTGCAATTTAAACACATATGGGGTTTATGTATGTATATATTACTAATACTATTAACCTGTACGTTAGTACCTGACGCTACAATGGCTCTTTGTCAGCTGAAAGTCAGATTTGTGTTTCCGTTTACATTTTTGATGTCTGAAAACTATACATCGAATAATCGATATAACAGATTTTTTTCAAGCTTGGATATTATTATTGTTTGTCTGTCTCCAAGCAGGGAGTCTTTTTTAAATTTAAAGCGACATAACCCAAGAGCAGTATTTTCTCTCGTTGAGAAACTTGTCTAGCTGGTTTTGTTCGTACGGTAAGAAGAATAAAAAGATCAAAAAATAAAACCCTAACTGTGTGTGATGTTTCTCTTCGTTTCTTTTATTGGTATGTTACGTAAATGTATATTTATATTATGTGCTTCACCTTGGTCAGTAATTGAGTATTGATCGTATCTGACACATATTTCGCTATTTCATAAATAACATATTAGAGAGCTATATTTGCCATGTTCTTAGATTGGGTATTAAGGACATTATTACTGAAGCTATATATCTCTACTTGTATTTGAGCTTAGGACATTAGTTTCTCACTTGGAATGTAATGATCATCTGGACAACTTAGAATGTATCTAGAAACTATTGTTATATGTTGTATTCTTTAAAACCACATGATCATTAACAAACGCAACTATTCGCATTTAAAACTTCAGAAAGAAAGTTTATACGGTTATTTTCTTTGAAAGTAGAAATATTTATAGTCAGAAAACAAACTTCATATGTTTGCTTTCTTTCATGGTGTGATGTGTTCTACTAGTACAGTACAAATCAGTCCCACACTATATAGTTTGCTACTGCAAAATGAAACATTAGGAAGTTAGGCTTGTTCATAATAAAATTATATCAACGTACACCAGCGTATAAATCTTAGCCCCTGTTGTGCCGTGATGAGTGTGTACTGGATCACCCACACGACTTATTAAATAGTAAATGTCAGGTATTGGATGGCAAATAACTTAATGATTTTCTGTCCTGCTAATGGTTGAGTGTGAAATTTAAATAGTAGATACAGCATTTATGGATAGTAGCTGTTAGAATGTAGATTATCCAGTATTGAATATCAGTTGCCGATGTCTTGAAAAATACTTAACTGTTGGCATGCATAATCTGCTTCATCATTTGAATTTGCATTTTCCCCACACATGCATACAATTCATGATTATTTTAATGTGTACAATTCATGTTTGAGACTACACACTTTTAAACATAGAGTCATATTGTTATAAACCAATTTCGCACAAAGGAAGCACGGCCAATTTTCAACAAAAATGTAAACCTTACATTATTTTATGAGACCACAGAGGCCTCTAACGTACAGCCGCTTTTAGAGATAGCAAAGAAAAAAGGTGGCAAGAGTATACACTTGAACTTCAATATTAAATTCCCGTGATAGGTATTTTAGGCCCATGATGTTAATTTCATTGGTAAGTTATTTTAGGTAAATAATGTTCAACCTACGGTAACGTCTTTTAGGTCCATATTGTTAGACCTATGGATGTTATATCCTTTCAGGTTCATAATGTTAGGCCTATGGTAATGTCGTTTAGGTTCATAATGTTCAGCCCATGGCAAGGTCTTTTAGGTCCATACTATTAGTCCTATTCTCATATCATTCAGGTCCATGATGTTAGACTTATGGTAAGGTCTTGTATGTCCATACTGTTAGGCCTCTGGTGAGGTCAATTAGGTCCATAATGTTCAGCCTATGGCAAGGTCTTTTAGGTTAATGATGTTAGGCCTATGGTAAGGTATTTTAAGTTCATGATGTTAGGCCTATGGAAAGGTCTTTCAGGTCCATGATCTTAGACGTATTGTAAGGTCTTAAGGTCAATAATGGTAGACCTATGTTAAGGTCTTTCAGGTCCATAATGTTATAAATATAGACATATGTTTCATTTTTAATAGAGCATTTCATCCTGTTCATATTGAACATAAATGGCGACCGATTATTATATTCCTATAATATCAAAAGTCTATGTTTAGTATTCTTTTACCAAGACCTTTTAATTATATTAAACATTTGAATATAAGAAATATTTGGTCATTTAAGATTTTAAAGATCAACCTGTTTTGGTTTCCACAAGCAATTTAATATGGTAACCTGCACTCGTATTCCTTCGTTTTAACCAATATTTTTAAGGTGTGTCTGTATTTTACTAACTTAGCTTACATGAAGGTGATGTTTAAAATTATAAATTCAAGAGCCAAAACTTCAAACAAGTGGCTAAGTGGCATGTTTTAAAAAAAATAAACAAATTATAATTAATACACACACACACCCACACCCCCACACACACACAGACACACACACACACACACACACATATATATATATATATATATATATATATATATATATATATATATATATATATATATATATATATATATATATATATATATATATATATATATATATATATATATATATATATGCACGCTTAAAATCAAGATACCTCGATTATAGCAATTTGGATATTCGCTACTTTTTTATTACAAATTTGTTAAATTTGTTTTTCACTCTTTCTTTATTATTTTGGTAACTTTCATGTTTAAGTCAGCAGATATGATAATATATCCGTTTAATTATCTAAAGTAGTATAGTTGGAAATCCTAGGGAAAATGAAGAAATGCATCACAGATGCCATTGGAAAGTCTAGGGACATGGTTTTAACAATCACTCTGGGAACGTCTAGAGACAAGGGGAATTTAACATGGGACGTCTGTTGGGTCTATATTGCGGCATATGGTTGTATACTGACAATATGAATACAACAGGCGTGGTGACGTCAGGGTACTAAAGATTGGCAACAATGTTGCAACAAGGTTGCAGCCATGCTAAGAGCAGCTGTGCACCGGGTTGACATCACTTGGGTGGTGGTGTAGAGATATACTTCCAATATACATAGAGTGATAGATCACCTACAATATGCAACATACAATACTATACAGAGGCCAACAATTCACATGTATGTGTTTGTTGAGGCAATGAAAGCAAAAACGTTAAGGGGCTACGAGTATTCGTGAAAAGGGTCGTTTAGTTTTATGTTTACATCGTTACCTTAACATAGAGATCATCTCACGGATTTTCTTCTCATCATCAGACTTCGTCTAACTTCTGGTCCGTATATAAGGACTCTCTTCAAACTCCATTGCCTCTCCACATAGATCCTTCTTTTCCAAAGGGTTGAATGAGTCATTCTGGTGATTGTCCATTATGACATGTGATTGTCCGTGTGGAAAATCATTGACGATACGAGAGTTAACGATACTACTTTTGTCTCCATCTTGTGATAAAAACAGGTGAATATAATGAAGTTTACTGCAGTTATTTATGGTGGAAGAACGGATCGAAACGGCTTGAGTTCTTTCGCCAATCCAGAAATGAGTTACAAAATTCAGTCACAGTGCTGAGTCTGTCTTCCAATCCGAAGCGAGTTCTCTGTGACGTGACATTTTCTCTATAGGTGGGCTAGCGTCTGTGCGCCGTACAAATATGCGACATTTTGACCCATCACGGACATCACGGACATGTAGACGACACAAAATTTGGATGCACCGGCTGTGGATATGAGAAACGATGGTATAGCAGTGGCTGCTAAAGTCAACACAATTTTACTTCCCGAAGAGAATTTTCATTGGGACTTTGTAGAATTTTTCTCTTCTTCTACCAGTACCATCACCATCTTCTCCTTATATAACACGTCTTAACAGGCACAGACAAAAATAATTGGATACATCTTTACAGCAACATAACGAAGCAGAACAATTTTTTTCTCCTTCCACAGCAACTACACGAACAAGAAGTAGAATGAAGGAAAGTACAGGAAGAAGATGCAGCAGAAGTAAAGAAAACACGTTTTAGAAGAGAAGTAATACAGTGGATGTCAAACAATAACGTTACTTTAAGACACATTATCCTGAAGTAAGGCATCTGAAAGAAACATATCTTACTTTGTTACTACGGCCCTAAAGAATGTTTCCTTCTCAAGCTAAGCAGCCCTACTCCGTTGCTTCGCCTAAGATACCAACACGTATGATATCTACCAGGTAATCGACAGGAACCAGTCCATAAGTAAGGTTTAGCTGCAGGAAAGGTTGAAGGCGTATGATTATGAGTATGTTTTTAAATTTTAAGAAAACAAACACTCAACTGTCCTTTTCAGGGTCGCTCATTTGTTTCGAAAACAAATAGTATTTATTTTGCCAAAATTAATTAAAACTCAGTCACATTTTACTCCAAGATGTGTGTATGTGAGTGAGTGTACGTCCTTATTCTAAAACATAAAAAGCATGAGACACTTGCGTTTTTTCTGTCTGCGACTAATCTTGTGCAATTTTGTAACAATCCGATATCATAACAAAACACACCTTTAACAAGTTCATATATATTTTGTTTCTTTTAATGGTTTTTGTTCACTCCTTCTTGTTTTAATTTATTCACTGTCACTGGTTTTTACTTTTCGTCCTCTTCATCATCTTCATCTCGTTTAATATATTCTCCTTATGAATGTCTTGGGGTTCTTCCATTGGCGATGGTAGTTCTTTTTTATGTTTGGAACCTCTCTGCCCCTCCTCTTCTTCATGTTGCTTCTTAGGGCAGCATGGAGCCCAATACCCTTTCTCTTTACAATGATAACATGTATCTAGCGTTTGTTTCTTCGGGCACCTGTTTTCGTTTTTCATGGTCTGGAATAATGTAGCCCATTATCATTTATTGGTATAACCCTTTATATATACATTGGTCTGACATGGATATATAGACGTGTCATGAACTTTAAAATGCTGTCATTTGACTTGTTACATTCATGATAAAAGGAACGCATCATTTAGTAGAGAAAAGATAAAAAAGTACGAGACAGAAACGTTATTTATCGCCTACACCAATAGCTAAAGTCTTGACACAGATTAATGCTAGTGACATTGGAGATGTCATGACTGAATCAGAATCTAGACCTAGACAATCTTCGTCCAAGCAAAGTTCACCAGTAAACCCTGTGAAATACTACCATATTCAAGAGACGGAAAAGCTCGAACATTTAGAACTACGGATTACATGTACACGGTGAACTTTTAAGATTTAAAGACCATCGTGTCGTTGGAGAATGTAGAGGGTTCATTAGCTGTGTGTGGGATTCTCGGTAAGTACACTGAAACAGCAATGTCAAGCCAAAGAAGACGATCGTATAAACTTTACATTCATCACAATAATTTCAAATCGCCTGTTTGGATTTAGTTGAACAACCCAGCAGAATTGACATCTTCCAAAATCAGCGATAAGATTGAACACGTTCAAGAATTCAATGACACAGTTCACATCACTGATGGAAAAGCGACAATGTCATGACTTGGCTCTTCCGCAAGGGACATGACGCTAGAAGGTGTTTATGGTGGACAACCATGGCAGCACTAATACGAATTAACAATCATCAAGGCCAGGGTTTAGGACGCGGATTCATCGTGGGACGCAGGTAAGCGACAAGAAACACAAGACTGAATGGAAAATTGTCTGAGCGACCATTCGGACATTGAACCAAACCGGATAACAAAGAAAAGCAGAATTCCTGTTACAGAAAGCGGGACTGTCCAAGGACACCCGCTGCGACATTCCATTAATGCAAAGATTGCAAGACGTCTTAGCGCCAGGCTACATCTTGAAAGTACACCTTTAAGAATTTCACGGAACTATATTGTTTCGATGTAACCATATTAAAGACGGAAAATACATTCATGTCCATCATAACGATGCATATTTTGATGCCATTACTAGTATCCACGGATTCCTGTGTATTTACACACAGGTATTGTCTGTGCATCGAAGGCAGTCGGTTTCTTCCTATCAAAACTACCTCGCACTTCAGTGTACGAATTTAACAGACACATTAAAATGGTTTATACAATTCCGTGACGACAATGAACAATTTCTTTTGAGATAATATACAGAACAAAGTTCGGAATTCCGAAAGTGACTTGGAATGGATCCAATATCATTTGCAAGCAAGTAGTACAAGTACAGTTTGAGATTCAGTGAGTTACTTGAAATCGCCTTTTAGTCGCATTCCTAAAACGTTTGGAATGCCAGAAACGGCAAAAGGCTATTTGTGCACTTCTTATATACTGAAGCCAATTAATATGCTGTATTACTACATTTGCCAGAGGCTCACTACTACAAATCAGAAAACATGCCCAACGAACAAGGAAAAGCTTTCGTCTCATGGTACCAGAATCACGTCTCTGACCTCTTCGACATTCCAGAAGAAATGTTAAAGTATTTTTGATCGGACGTTGACATTTAAGGACGTTGATGAGGGCACTTTCGAGAATTATTCTTGGAACACGGAGGGATATTTACATTGAAAGGAGCTTGCACTATCGCCAAAGCATGTTTCTTAGTGTACTGAAAACAATGCATGCTTTAAAACACCTGGCTGTCATCAGCCCTCAAACTACGAACTTTATCAAACTTCAATGCTAGGTCAAAGCCATACGCTGGCTACATTTCTTGTTCGACAAGGAAGACAAATATATTCAACACGCCCACATCAGAGGGGTGTCAAGATCACCGTGACTTATTCGTTGGACGGCTGGGACTTAAAATATTCTCAAATCATGCACGATATTAACGGATGCTTATTTCAAAGATGTCCCCTTTGCTACCATCAATGTGACACGACACATATGTTTTTGTAACGGGCTATGGAAGAATTTGACTAGACTACGTTTCAGCGACGAATGAAGCTAGAACAGCAAGGATACTAATTGGTGGAAATGTGTGATTTCTAGTATAATCACATGTTTGAAAACTGTCCCTGAGCTTCCAACAAGGAGAAAAACAATTGGGAACCACTTTACAAAGCAGCTGCATCGGTTGCCTTGTTCTCAGTCCTTCTCTGAAATACTCTTCCAACGGGATCACCAGCAAAGGAAGCCTTAATCCATCGTCCGCCTTTCTCACAACAGGCATCCCTCCAACCACAATCCTGTTGTAGACAATCCTCCGAATTCAAATGACCCCTCTGACAGAAGAACACAGGTTATTATCAACAATCATAAACAATTCTACTTAATGTTACCCATTGACAGTTACAAGGAGTTGTTTTCTCACAACACTGAGCTGTTGCACGGCTAAATACCTCAAGCCATTCATTTGGATAACGAAACTCATTATGAAGTTGTTTTTGTGGAAAAATGATACTCCCCACACAAATGAAAAACATCGTCGAAATTCAAAACAGTTTACAATAGAAGTTCATGACGACCAGTCCAGTTGCAATAAAACTTAGACAAACGCAGCACAGTAAGAGTCTCTAAGAAAACACAGAGCCCGAAACTAAACAAGCCGCTTATGTGTTAACCATTTCTGCAGGCTATTTATTATCATAGTGGTCAACATCTGGTGACCACGATTGTTGCCAGGTCCAATGCAGTGTTTTGTATAGCTATGGTCAAAGCCAGAGAAAGTGTCATCATTTGCAGAGGACACAGTTGTGATTTTGTGTACTCCAATGTGGTGGACTGCAACGTCGTGGGAAACACTTCCGTACAGTAACTGCGTGTTACACCTTTCAAAGTAGATCGACTCACGATTTTGTGAATCGACATTATTTGCTCGTCAGTAAGTCGTATTTTGACAGGGTCAACATTAAAAAAGAGATTTGGGACAAAATATTCCAATTTTCTAAGGGAAAGTTACTGTGAAACTCCATTTTGTAAAACGATTCTCTAAAGACTCATAAGTCATGTATCTGAAATGAAATAATTCCTTCTCCCTTCCCGTCCCTCTCCCATTGTCTGTCTGTCTGTATGTCTCTTTGTTCTCTTTCTCTCTCTCTATCTGTATCTCTCTCTTTCACACACAAACACACACATCGAAATTGGGTACACTAGTTCAATCAGTGTTCTAAATCTACCGAACTCAAAAACAAAATCTGGCTCACTTGACACTTTGTGTTTCAATAAAATAATTATCTTAAGAAATAGTGTGTGGTTGTCCCTGTCGATTATGTTAGATGTCCATAGTTATCTACTTTTGTAAATGTTTGATCACTCTTAATCCTTCTTGCTTGCGATAATATGTGATTTTATTCCCCATTCTACTATATCATACCCATCTTATAACATAGCTTTCTGTATGCTTGCTTGTATTCATAGTGTGTAAATATTTTTCTTTTCTTTTAAATAATGCATATATTGCCATGTATTGACCATTAAACAAGGCATTTGGATAATTTAATGCAGTGTGTGGGAGTAGAGCTTGTATAATGACTGAGTGTCAGATATATGCTACTCGCCATGTAGTCGTACATATGTTACACATATAGCCTAAATTCAGGTCCTCTTATGCGCAATAGTTTTTTTCAACATGATATGATAACGCCAAAGTATTTTCTTTGTTCCCAAAGTGTCAATTGTGACACCGGTATATAAGGACATTTGTAGGTATAACACGAAATCTAAATGTTACTATTAATGTTTCATTTCCCCTTGTAACCGATGTGACATGCGTAATACATAGGCATGTTAAAGCATCTGTGTGTGCTTCGGCCCTACAAACACATGCAATGGCTATATACATATTTTAATAGCCTTTTTGGATGCCACTAAATCACATGTGTGTGAATTATCAGTTTCAAGTCTGGACTATTGAAACTTAATTATGTCATGTTCGTGTCAATATCTACTCCAGTAACTTCAAAACGTTCAAAACACAGCTGCTCGGATCATGCTTAGAGTGATGAGCACACCACCTCGTTACTCTGTACCTAAACTGGCTATCCATTTGATCCAGAATCAAACACAAAATATGTTCTCTGTACTACGCTTCACTGGCTGACACCGGTACAACATACCTATCGGGCCTCACCCATGTGTATATACCATCAAGATACATACGCACCTCTTTTGACAATTGTATAGTCATTATTCCCACAGCGAAAATAAAGTCATATGGACAATTTTATTTTGTATCCCAGGGCATCCAATCAATGTGGAACGAATTGACTACTGAAATTGGACACGAAGACACAGGATTGACCTAATAATGTTACCGACTTTAATAATTTCAGCATGTTTTTATATTTTCTAATTTCATGATTATTTTTGTATTTATTGTTTTTTATTTTCATTGTATAAATATGTTGCATAGCGCTTAGAGCGTCTAATGATTAGGCGATATATACAGTCCTCAATATTAGTATAACAATGTCAGCTGAGAAAGATGACTTGTGCATTACAACTAATGTATTTTTTAACAGCAATGCAAAGAAAGTGCACGAATTTCTTTGTGTTTGAACTAACTTTGTCAGGTATCCGCTTCTCCATAGTAAAATAATATCCCAGTAGTCAGACTTTGTCCTACGTATTTTTATTGTAAAATATCTCGAACATATTAGGGTGTAATGTTATATGTCATGAAATACACGTTGGACATGTTCCTTTTAAATTTATTTTATCACGTAAACGAAACAAATATTATCCAAATACAACGACAAGAAACCCTTATCTATTTTATGATGCCACGGACGGGAATGTTTACTTTAGCTCTTTTAATAGTGATCCGATATCAAAAGTATAAATATTTACAAAAGACCTGAAGCAAAACCTAATACACCAGCATACAATGAAAAAACAAGTTTATGATGATTACAAAATTCCGAGTTCTGTCTATTTTTGCACTTGCTGATAACATCAAACTGTAAAACTTGTTTGCATGTTCAATGTTTGGCATGTAATCCATTGAACGGCCTTACCATGGAATTGTGTTACATTCTCAAAGCTGAAGGGCGACCTTTTGCCAACTCACCTAATCACTTAACAATACAAAACAAAGAACAAAACAACGACGAAGCGAGCTAGAACAAAAAAAAAACAAATTAGGTAAAAACACAGCAACAAATATAAACAGCGAGAACAAATTAAAAGCAGGCGATATCAACTCTATAAAGATATGGATAGAATGTGCATTAAGTTTTTTGATGCTTCATGTCTGTATTTTAGTATTTAGTAAGAATCTGTTTAAGTTTGACTACAGTTTGACAATATTTTCATGTGTTTTTAGCATATAGTTTCCATTTTACTTTTTGGGCTACACTTTGAAAAGATTTTCATTTATGTAGTTTTGTATTTAGTATGCCTTTTACTAATTTTGACTACAATTTGACAATATTTGTATGTATGTATTTTCGTATTTAGTATGCATTTACTAATTTTGACTACACTTTAACAACATTTTCATGTTTTGTACTATTTAGTATGCATATTTGCTAATTTTGGCTATACTTTGACAAGATTTACGTTAATCGTTCATGCTTTCAGGCTGACGAGCAGAACAAAGTGTTAATTTTATCGCTGGCCCACAAAAAATATAAAGTGTAATTATTAGTGCTATTCCCATCTTATATCGGAAATACAGAATGTGATATCACAAGTCTCATTCTTGGAAGAGGAAGTTGATTGGTCCTTACCAAGTAGAGAGATGGCATCACTTTGTCTGAAAAGGTGGGATATTATTGTAATCACTTAGATACACTTGTGCAGGTGTGAACTGAAGAACATGCGTAATCACTTTCTACGTATATATGGTATTGTAATCTTGCTCGCGTACATCGGTTTCTTTAGTTACTACAAGGAAATATTAATTAGATACGTCTAACAGAAGTGATGTCACATAATATTGTAACGTGATGGGTTCCGAAATAAATCCATAAAATAATTCTGCTATTTACATGTTTATTTACAATATACACTATGTACACTCCTTTAGCCTTGTGTTGCATTACACAAGAAAACCCCTACTTTCTGTAGTGTTACCATCTAACTATCCGTTAGAACATAGAGAGAGAGAGAGAGAGAATCTAAATGATCCTTTCACAATGAAAGCTACAAAATCTCTCCCCCTTTAGCCTTGTTAATCTTCTTAAAACCACTTTCCCAGCCCATAATTCGGTCTAGTTCCAAAACCTGATACTTGACACATGTAAACAGACAAGGTTTCTCACACCCTAGGGTCAATGCCCTCAGCCAGATTGTTCTGTTATAATTAACAGTTCTGATTGTTTCAACTAGTGCTATAGGGAAAACATGAATGCCCTTATCATTGTAGCATCACTCTCCCCAGGTATCTAATTTCATCACACTATATTGCTACCATTCAACCGAGATAACTACGATGGTTGCTAGCAAAACATCAAACGTAATTCACCCGAAGTTCTAAACGTAAATGTCAACATGATTTACCAAAGACGAAATCTCTGTCTTGTATGAAATTACTCTTACATGCATTCTATATTTATTTTCAGAACATACAGGCATATAGCATATTTGCGTTTTGTCACATGGATTTGGCATCGACTAGGTAGACACAGCTGTAAAGTGCTTCCAACCTGTGTTTTTCAAAACAAAGAGAATCTTTTCCTTCAGAAGAATATGTTTGCTTCAAATATGCTGCACCATAAAAATTATTGGATTTCAAAAAGAATGATTTGTGCTTTATGAGGAGTTTATCTTTTGTAAATTGTTTGTATGATGCCGTGAGTTGTGATGGATACTAAAAAGCTACTTTCATGAACATGTTTACCTCGTGTGAGTGTAAGCAAGTCCTGCCTTAAGTCCAGCAATGCCTGCTTCAGGAATGCAATGCAACTTTAAAGAATACAAAATGCACAAAGATATGAAATCAAAAAACTTTTTACATTTTGATCGTTTGCATTTTCCTAATGTTTGTATAAAGGTGTCCCAACATAATGAACCTTAATAAAAAATGTATTCCATGAACTTTAAATTTATTTACTTATTTTATTTATATTTCAGATTTTACTAGCGATTACTTTATTTATTCTAATAACTTCTAGTGCTATATTACCCATTAAGCACAAGAAGCGCATTATTAACGCACCAGTCGAACAAGTGAACCAGAACAAATTCAAATTATGAAATTAATGAATTATATATATATATATATATATATATATATATATATATATATATATATATATATATATATATATATATATATATATATTTCGATCTCCATGTATTTTGATACACTTTTATTTTTAGATTTCAATTGTGTTTAGTGTTTTTTATCGTTTTCTCATTTTGTAAGCAGAGATGGCTGGTACCATACTATCTACTAAAGATTTCAATGCATTAACCCAGCACTGATAATATGTTTACGTTGGACATTACATTTATACATTAAAGTGGCTATTGTCAATCTACAGTTCACATCAATCATCCCTTGGAAATTGTGATAGGAGATTATACACAATGTCTTTGGTATAGAAAAAATTATGATACGGAACATAACAGATATGCCAACAACATATTTAGTCAACATCTTACCAACGGTGGAGTCTTCTTTGCAGGGCTTTACAACAGCTCCATCCCTTTTTGGCTTTTTGGATAGACAACTCTCCTCATCTCCAGGACAGTCTTGGTCACTGCATGTGCATTTCTTGAAATTTCCTTATAGTAAAGGGCAGCTACATGGAACCAGAAAAATAAAAGGAACACAAACGAAACCAAACAGAATCAAACGGTCAGTGATTATTTCTACTTACTGAGCTAGTTTTACAATTAAGTTAGGCAGGTAGGATTTTTTCAACACTATACAATGATTAATGTCAAACATATGTTCTAAAGTACTGACAAAACTGGCTCAGTTTTATGCAATACTTAATGTATGTAACTTTTCTTTGCATCAACATGGGGAACACTTTCAAGGATACTAAAAGCACGTGACATTGGCTATCCTCTTCAAGTATTAAAAATTGCTGAGCAGTCTAAATATGTATCCCGGACAATTTCAAAACAAGTCTAGTTCACAGTAACCTAACACTTAATTGTGCTAACATATAATTGACCTAATGCTTTATCTTGAAGTAGTTCAACTTGATAAAGTTGGATAAAGCTTTTTTTATCAAAGTGCAGACTATAATTTTGTGCTAGCTATACACAAGTGTAATTTGGTATCCTAGTGGAATAACCAATGTTACAAAAACTTGAAAATTCAATAGTTCTACTCAAAGTTAAATGCTGTCTTACTGCATTCCTCTTTCGTATGCCAATTTCAAAGTTGCAAACAATATAATAATGACATTGATATAACGCTCTAATGATATTGAAACTGCACTAGCTCGATGTCAAGTACATTTTTGGCCTCCAAACCCATCAAAGCATAAGCTTCAAATTCGGCTGAAAACACAGGAGAATCACAACGAGCATCACCTCCACATATTATTTGCTTTCCAATGCGCTCTTCAATTATAGGAAGCTTTTTGTTTCTCCCATTACCAATTCAACTGCAGGTACAATATAAGATGTTTATAAAATAATAAATGCACGTTTACTGAAACCTTGCATATTCATTGCCTTAAAGCTTTTGCACAATTCTTACCTGAAAAAATATTGCTTATGCAGCAAAAATATTCATCCATTGCATTCTTTCATGACATGGCTGACGTTTCCATTCTAAAATGTGACCATAGACACAAACTGCATTTGTTGTGATCATAGTTCCTCGAACAAATTTCACCAACTGTCTGGGAGGGCAATCGACACGTGTTCATCATATATCATAGCTTAAGGCTCATATTTCTTAAGTGCAAGTAGAAAATGATGAAATTATGCATTCCATTTAAAATACACATTACTGTTACTCTAACGTGAGGGTCATGATGTTCAGGAATATATACAGTAATGTACCCAATAAATCAATGAACGCAGCACATAGGGTGGCTGTATTGTAATAATGTTTGAGAATATGAGATGAACAAAGCTATATTTCATGCAAATATTATTGTTTAAATAATTAAATTACATCATGGTCACGACATTGATGGACATTTCTGTGCATGTAACATATTTATTTACCTCCGCATTCCGCCGTTAGTGATTGGCTCCTCGTACTCGTTTCTGTTTCACAGTTGTGGTCTGCTGACACTCGAATATGTCGGTAGATCATTCCCCATGCCTAGTGTTACATTAATATCTGGTAATGATGTCGGATTCAGTCTTGCCCTGGCATTTAAATATCCCAATTATGCACGTCTTTCTGGATCAACTTCATACTGATCTTTTTAAAACGAGGGCTGCAATGTCTATGATTTACCGGCTCAAATTTCTCACGGAGTCATGGCAACGGTAATGGATTCAAGCGGTTCGTCGGAATATATTACCAGCTTAATTGTTGTTCATCCAAACGCTGAACAGTGGGGCAATTTAGAAGATTCGTGGAAAATAAACTCGAATACAAACACTATAAACCTGCCTACACTCAAGCACAACGGATGGAAAGGATGATGAGCAATGTCCGATAACTGTAACAGATCATGTGACGTCACATTTATTCCTCGACAAATGTGCATATCGGAACGCTCGCGCAATACGTTCCCTATAATGAACATCTTTTGTCGTTGCAACTAGGTTGCCCTAATTTTTTGTTTAACTTATCTTGAGCCTCAGAATGAGTAATTTAACCACAACTTTAAATGATTGATCCCTATTTTTTTAAATATGCGATGAAATAATCTTACAAATAGTGGACATAAATAATCAAACGTGTTTTGTTTCTACGTAAGAGATACTTTTATTTGTTGATTTAAAATATCTTACTGCAGACGGTAAATAATAATCGCCATATTGAATCCATGACAAATTGCAGAATATTCTCATATGCTCGAGTGATTTGAATCCAGATACTTTAGTTTGATTACATTTTTCACGCCATAAATTGCAAACTTGGAGACTTCCAAAGCAGACAATTATCAACTTATGCTTAAGCATTAGTTGCTAAATTGAAGTATACAATTAAAGTAATGAAATTATTGTGAAGTCCTGAACATATCAATACTAAGGCTTAGAAATGTATTGTATTCATGCCGAAAGTAGGGCACTTTCTTGAAAATAACATCGACTCATCATTACCCTATAACGAGTGCTACATCACTGCATGATTTGCATTGATAATGCGTTTTTTAAGTATGTACATCAACAAAGGAGTGCCACGTACATACAAAAAAGACAAATATCCAGGTGAAAATAGTTACTGATCAATTTAAAACGATTCAATGATTTATGTTGACACATTCACATATCAATGAAGCAATTATTCAAGTTATTTAAATGTATTTTAAGCTTCAGTCCTCTGCCGCAATAGTTCAGAGAAATCAGATATAATATGACATTTTAATATAACCATTTTACAATTAAGTTACGATAAGGATATAACTGATTCTAAACGAGCTACCCTATATAAGGCATATTATGATATAACAAAATCAGGCTGATTATAGAATTGTCAATGCTTTATAAATCGAGCGACTGTATTGCGATATAAATTAACTACAGAGTAATCAATTCTGCATTTACTACACCCCGAACTACAGTGTAATCAATTCTGCATTTACTACACCCCGACCAAAGTTTATCTTCCTAAACCAGTATTTTTTCTAACATGAAATTGTGTATTGTTCAATGTAATAAAGCCTGAAGCTTGGAAAATGAACGTGACATCCAATATATTTATATACCACAGCTAAGTGTAGTAAAGGACACAATCATTTGTTTCACATTGAAACAAATGCATCACATATCGAATAAAGGCATATTAACGGCTGTGAGTTAATGACGATAAAACTAGCTGAATACACATAAATGCCTTGAAACTAAAACAATTAATGCGAATTTGTGCCATGTGAGATTATCCTCAACTTTAAGGATCTATTTAGGCGGCTAAATTCATCTAAATATGTTAAGCTCTCTTTCATGACTTTTAAACATATAATGGTATTGAAGTAATACAGAATAAAGGCCGTATATAAATATCTTCCCACACGCTTGTCGCCTAATTTATCCATATTAGAACCACGGCTTTGCTTAGATAATAGTGCTGTTCAATTTGTTCTTCTTATTTTGAATCATTGTCCCAGCGTGATGTGATATGTTTTACACACAGTGAACTCTGTCAAAAGAGAGGACTTAGTCGTAAATGGTATCAATACAAGTTGTATCAGTTGTTCGTACACAAATTTCGCAATCCTGTTAAATACATCAACGGATGCGTGTGTAAAGTGTCAGCTCGATACACCTAGTAATCATCCTGAGAATAGCACTGTTCGTTAATCTTAATACCAGATGCGCCATTTTCTCATTTAAAGCCCTAACATTTATTAGATACTAATTGGATACAGGATAGCTTTCATGCGGACAAAGTAAAACAATGTAATGCGCTCATGCAACGAGTTCTCGGGAAAAGTGAAATCACCATAACAAGTAATAATCCATCATAATGAGTGTTAATTCTGCTTTCTCAAATATTTTACAAGACAGGGTTTTACTTTGGTGATCATCATCTTTTCAATTAGCATATCCAAAAGGCATTAATACAAAAGATGAACAAAATATGTTAAATAAAACATAATGATCCCAAAAACATTAATAACGTGTTTAACATTAACTCAGTGTTCTTGCATGTTTCTGGAGGGTCTCCATCTGATTGGACATGTGCACATATGATCCAGACACACTACTGCCATCTTGGTTTGGATCAGACAGTTTACTATGATAACAACATATTGAAACTTTGGAATCTTCTTCATTCTACTTACTTTAACTGAATTCAAGCAATTCACGACATAAGCTACTCGCACAATGCTTGTTTGCCGATCGATATCGCTTACTGTATAAACATTAAATTATATTGATGCATACCATTACATATCATTGTATATCATGTGATAGTGTGTGTACATTTACGCAGCATAATTGTGTTCAGTGTTTAGATACAAGTGAAAATCAGCAAACGCAGGGTATTACAACACGGCCAGATCGTATCGTCACAGAATGAGAAAGAATAAAAACTTTTGTTTTGCCTGAGAAATATTTGATTATTTGTGATGTACATGAATACAGCGCTGTCTGGGATGAATCGGTGTTTTTTTTTTTCCAGACGAGCGACGGTACAAACTTACCGGAATGTCTCGCCGCCGTAAACTACTTGCGGCTACGGACATCATTATCACGATATGCACGGGTATTTTAAGCTGAATATTATCCACTGCCATATGAATTGAGCAGGATTAAGGTATTATCGACACAATGATATTTTGGATCTAGTGAAAAGAGCACGTATTTTCACGTGGTATTTCTTAAAGCCATAGAAGTGAGTGTTAAATTTATTTTCTTTGAGGTGCGAAGTTAATCGAGTTTGTATTTCAATCTCGTGTAATGATTCATTTATTATAACGCATATTTGAAACGTTGTGAACTGTGAATTTCAAATTGTTTTCAAGAGTTTACTGTATTAGTATTTTCCATAACTCATTATTATTACAAGTTTGGTTTTGTTGTAGCTTACAAGGTTACGAGGTGGTGACGAGGTTACGACGTTACGAGGTTACAAGGTTACGATGTTGTCTATATGTATGTACGTATGTCTGTACATGTGGTGGAACCACGGCTGTAGACGTAGTTAATACAAGGGTGCTGCATGCTGTCTTTACGTGTATAGATATCACTGACTGTACATGTAGTGGATCCATGAAGGGGTGAGAGGCAGATACAAGAGAGAGGGTCAACCGGAGGAACATGGTGAAACTGCGGTTTCTCGGTGTATGAATCGTATGACTCTGCAATGGTCAAGAAGCATATGTTTATTTCAATTGTTGTTTAAATTGGTATATCTGTATTTACATGAGATTATATTTTTAAATCCTAGTTGAATTCCAGGAGATGTGTGAATCTTACTGACTGTGCAGAACATTTTAAACGTGTTTGAAAACTCGAGACTGTTTGAATCCAAAGCCTAGGCTATACATGAAACTATATGAATATCTTAGTGTGTACTATTATTTGAAACTGAGGTATCATGAAGCTGTATGTCAGAGAGATACATTATGGGTTTATTTTCAATGTGTGAATGTTAGTATATAGTGAGTTGATCAATTGTATGTTAAGAGGGAGATATAATCATTGTATTTTTACGTCATACATTTTTCTTTACTAAGGAAGTTAATACATTTTCATCTTCCACACATCGTGTTGAGTTATTCATTTAATCTAATACTCACTCGGTTACAATTCTGCGACGCATATATTTGCTTTATATGTGTACTATACACTTTATCCAAATTAAAATATTTAAGCCTTTATCTTATTTACCCATGAAATGAGTGGAACGTTTCATTGATGATGGTTGAAAATATGCAAGGAAATAACTACTTTTTAGTCATTTATGGAAATGTAACGACTGTTTTCAGTGTAATGCCAAACATTAAACGACTTGATACCATACGTTGGGCAGTAAAAACAGATGAATGTTGAAAAGACGTTTCAAACAGCAAGTTGTATGTTAGGTCGGATGGCCTTATAATGCCAAACCTCCCCACCAATACACACAGACATTAAACAACAATCACTAATACACAAGTCGACATGTAACGTGATTGCTTGCTGTGGTATTCGCTATAGACATTAGACTTTATATGCAACAACAACACAAAAGGCTGTTTAAAAAGTGATTAGTCATTGATAGTGAATAGTAGGCATCATTCTTTAACTAGAGGAGATATTTCGTTTATCAAACTGAATTGATTCAGAGTTTATTAATTTGATACAGTTTGATGATTGACGAAATCTTTAAACAACTGAAAAATCTTTACAAAGAAAATACTATCTTGTTTGTCATATCGTTTGAGTAATAGAATGTATTAAAGCAATAATAAAACTCTTTTTAAGAGTATTTGTTCTTCATATCCTGGAATAGTAGGGGCTAATCCCAAATTTCTTCATCAGATAAAGAGTAACATTACTTAAACAAATCAACATGTTTCAGTTTAATAATTTACGTACGTTTGTCACATTGTTTTCATGGTGGGTAATTAAGTTATTTAGCCAAATGGATACTGCTTATACAATATTTAATGAACAAGAACTTCTCTATTCTTAACATAATAGTTTCAACATTAAATAACAAATTCCACAAACTGTAGACGACACACGTTTTCACTTGAACACTCGACAGCAAGGTCCTACTATTTTATCTTAATTAGCGTGTGTTCCGAGTTCAGGATATTCAATGCAAATCATGTTACTTTCTGCAACTTACAAAAAACTCTTGGAGTTTTGACCACTAATCTAACTTGGTCTTTCCAGTATGGCGTACCATCATTATCATCAGTCTTTTGACCTAGTGTGGTCGTTGAGGCACTGTGCTGCTGAACATCTGACCAGTTCTCTCCACTTGACTGGATCATGTGTCAATGCCTGTGTCTCTGCAAAACTTTTCCTGGTCCATTCTGTGATGTTGTCACTCCACTTTTTCTCTGTCTACCTCTCCTTCTACCACCTTGGACACTACCCTGCATTACTGTTGTGGATAGACTGTTGTTGGCTCTAGTGATATGGCTATACCATTTCAGCTTTCTCTTTTGTGACAGTGGTGAGGAGGTCTTCATAATAGCCTGCTTTGTGCCTGATGGTGTTGCGCACGTCTTCATTTCTGATGTGGTCCATGTAAGAGATGCCAAAGATGGTTCTGTAGCATCTCATTTCAAGTGCCTGAAATCTTCTTTGTAATTCTGCTGTCTGGGTCCAGGCCTCACATGGATACAGCAAGATTGAGATGACTAGTGCTCTCAATAGTCTGATTTTAGTTTTCAGACAGATGATCTTGTCTCTCCAGATGGGTCTTAGCTTTGACATAGCTGCCGTTGTTTGTGCTGCTTGTGACAAAATGTTTGCTCTTGATACCTCTTCCGTGATTATGGAACTGAGATATTTTCATTGGCCCACTGTTTCAAGTTCCTGTCCTCTGACTTCAATATTGGTTGAGATTTGTTTACCACTGTTTGTCATCAGCTTTGTCTTCTCGGCACTTATCTCCATGTCAAATCTGGAAGATATTTCATCCAGGTTCTTCACTAAGGTAGCAAGCTCATCTTCACTGCCTGCCAGCCCATCAATGTTGTCTGCAAAGCGGAGGTTGGTGATGTTACGCCCTCCAATGCTGACTGTCCCACTGTGGTTTTCCAAGGCTTCGCTCATGATGCGCTCTAAGTAGATGTTGAAAAGCGTGGGTGACATGAGACAGCCTTGCCGTACTCCAACTGTAGTCTTGAACCAGTCCCCCACAGAACCTTGAGCAATTACTCCACTTGTTGCCTTGGCGTACAGCTGCTTGATGGTGTTGGTCAACTTTTGACCCATGTTGTACGTCTTCATTGTGGCCCACAATGCCACACTCTATTAAAAGCCTTTTTGAAATCGATGTACACATGATAGATGTCTTGTTGATGTTGTGAGTACTTTTCACACAGAACCCTAAGATTGAAAATTTGTTCTGTTTTGCTTCTTCCACTACGGAACACTGCCTGTTCTTCAGCGATTATTTATTAAATTTGTGGGTTCAGTCTGTTCAAGATGATCTTCAGCATCACCTTACTAGCATGGCTGATCAAACTGATAGTTCTGTAATTTTGGCACAGCTGGAGATTGCCTTTTTTGGGGAGTGTTATAATTAGTATGGCGTATAGATGTGAGTAAACAATTTAAGTTTCTTGAAATCTAGAGTGGTCGATTCATTATGGGTTATATAATTTCGTATGTTTATTATGGGTTATAGATGAGAGTAACCGACAATAGTTTCTTAAAATATAATTTGGTCTTCTTTAACGGGCTAGGCCACATTCAGTGACTGCATTAAAATGAAACTAAAAATATAATTTACTGATAATCATTGTATAAAAGAGTCTTAATAATTATCTTACGTATTTCTGATTTGATACATATCGGTTTGAATGTAATATTGTTAGTCAGTTTTAAATTTATTTATATTCTATACATGATGTTGCAATTTACATTTGTTCACTAGAGGTGATGCTTGTTTCTTCAGAAAATCGGTTGACCGCAGTTTTCTTTGATAAGGATGTAATGTTGATCTAGATCCGTCTGATACAGACATACTCAGTGTAGATTCAAGTGAAGGAATATCATCGGATAATATTGTTATTGGAATGACATATATTCTAAATTTAGACATTGGGAAAGATTTGGACCACAAACTTTCATATTTGCAAGAATAATGAAAGAAATTAATGGAATGAGCAAAGGAATTTCAGCAGCCGTATCTCCAGAATGACTTTACCAATATAAAGTAATGTCGATTGGGATGAAACGGATAAATACTTTTCGAAGCCTCACGACTATGATCATCACAAACGTAAAAAATCTTGTGATGCAAAAATCGATGTTATCCGCTTCTACAATGACACCAGGAACGAACATTAAGCAATAATTTGGAAAATCGTTGACAGACTAACAGATGCAAATCTGACAATTCATGTAACTAAATGCGCGTTCTGCCGTGATAGTGTAACGTTTCCAGGACATACTGTGGAACATGGACAAGTTAAATCAAAATATAGACTAAGGTCTAGGATATCTCTGAATTTACTATGTATTATTAAAGATAAATATCTTTCAGCCACTAAGGTGGAGTTTATTGTTACAAGAAAATAATCTTGATACATCATGGAAAAAGATAATTTCATAGCAGATACACTTTGTAAATCATAGGAATACTTCTTGTGTTTTTCGTAAACCTCATATATAATTAATCTTTGATACAATAAAAGATTTATCATACAAATATTTCTTTTATGTGCGAAAGTGTTATGTATATCTGATTTGACATATATTTGTTTAAATTTAATATTGGTTGTCAGTTATAAATTCCTTTTTTCCATTATCATTACATGCAAATGTAATACAAATATATTCAATACAGATGTTTTCTTTCATATTGGAGAAGTAAACACCAATTTATTTTTAACGTAAAATGATTGGTTCTCTTCAGGGTCATATTAGACTTCTTTTGTACCCCACCTCATTACGTGATTTCGAAATTTGCCGATTGTTTTTCGGAAATGTGTATTAAAATAAGATATAATCTGTTTTTGTAAAATATAATCAGTTTAGGTCTTTTAAAAGTGATTATAAGTCATTTTGCTTTGCTGTAGCCACGTTTCTTAAACCACTCCTACAATTATTCAGTTCATTTGGATTTTAAGGGATTAATTCGTATCTTTGCAATATCTGATATCCTCATACGTATTTCTTGAACAAAGACAGTTTATCAGAATATTATTAAAATTTCCAGCACCCGAGTGTTAGCTCTTGTAATGCTATAGGTAACTATAGATTTACGAAACAGATTTCAGCACAAGTGATCGTCTTCAATCTTGGATTTTCTAACGGGACTCGAATTTAAACATGTTATAACAGTTCATTACTTGAACTTTTGTAATTTAATTCGTGGATTACTCCTGTATTATATTTGGATTTGATTTGTGAAACTACGTTATTTTTCGATTTTTACAATCTTTTCAAGGGAATAAATTATTTATATTAAATTTTAAAAAGTTTGTTGTTGTCGCTCTTTCTTTTTTTACCGTTTATTAGAGCCTACACTCGTAACAACTAAAACGTCAACACGGAAAATTACAAACCCACCACTCCCTCATCCAAGTTCGGCTTTTTACATTGAAGGTGCATGGGACAAATTGGTATAATCTAAATATTTCAACCTCCATTATATAAATCCATATATCCATTTATCTAGAGTTTTAATTGTATGTGTATTAAGCCTTCTTTACATCCCAAGGTTTATACAGCATTATTTGTTATCTGGATATATATCAAATCTAGTTCTATAATAAATATTATCAAACAAATATAATATATTAAATTACATCAATATATTTCAATTTTCCGAATACTTGATAAACCCACCAATATTTGTACTCTGTCTGAAATGCATATATAGGTTACATTATAATCTTAGCACGTTACTTTATGTTTACATGGACTTTATAAAGAAATGGCGATTAAGATCAAAGGGACAAGTACATTTCAGATTCACACGAATATGATCACACCAGATCTAGATAATTGTGGTGCTTAAATCTATGATACCCGCTTGTATAACGACACCTGGAATGAACATTGAGCAATAATTTGGAAATCGTTGACAGATTCACAGATGCAAGTCGAACAATTTATTTAACTTCAAGTGCGTTCTGTCATGATAGTATAACATTTCTAAGACATACTATGGAACATTGACAAGTTAAACCTACATATACTAAGGTCTAGGATATCTCTGAGTTTCCTATGTATTATTAAAAAAGTAACTTTTCTGCCACTAAGGTGGAGATTATTTTTACAGGAATAGTTATGTATATCCGACCTGATATATATATATATATATATATATATATATATATATATATATGTTTTAAATAATATTGATTGTCAGTTGTACATTTCTTTTTTAATTATCATTACATGTATTTGTAATGCAAATGTATTCAATAATGATTTTCTCTTTCATATGGAAGAAGTACACACCTTTAATTCTTAAAGTAAAAAAAGATTTGTTCTCGTCAGGGTCATATTAGAAGTAGGCGATCTAAAATATCGATTGTCTTCTTTTCTCCCCCACCCCCTTTACGTGATTTTGCAATTTGCCGATTGTTTTCGTTACTATGCATTGAATAAGATATAATCTGTTTTTTTTGTGAAATATTCTTCGTTTTGGTCTTTTAAAAGGGACCTTTAGTCATATTATCCACGCCTACAATTTTTCATTTCATTTGTATTTTAAGGGAATCATTTGTATGTTTGCAATATCTGATGTGGTCGTAAGTAATTCTTGAACAAAGACAGTTTATCAAGATATAATTCAAATAATTTCCAACACCTGTGTGTTAAATCTTGTGATGCTACAAGGAACTATAGATAAAGAAAACAGACTTCAACACGCATCATCCTCTTCCATCTTGGATTTTCTATAAGGACTCTAACTTGAATATATTCAATCTTCAGAATACTAGATAAGCCCACATACATTTGTATATTATCTGAAAGACACGTAGAAGTTATGCCCTCCATCCGATGTGGCTTACATTAAGTAGTAGAGTGGGTGAACCCTACAAATTTATAAAGGTGTCTATTTGTCAAACCAAGGCCTGTTACGTAACCCAAAAAGTGTCAGAAAACAGAATTAGGGTGAGAGGGTAAACCCTACAAACTTTTAAAGGTGTCTATTTGACAAACCAAGACCTCCTAGAGAAGGTGAATCCAAGTGTTTATTTGTCAAACCAAGGCTTGTTACACAACCTAAAATTAAATTGCCTTTGACGATTTGTTGTCGCGCTTTTGTTAGGTATTATTAATTAAATCATGTGATATAACAATAATGGTAGGAGAATCGTTAACAACTAGATCGAGAGCAATTAGAGGCTATAAAGAAATTCATCCCTGTGAAAAATTCTGTGAAATAAAAGCTTTAACAGCGACAGGAAGCTCAAGTCGATTTTGCAAAAGGTGCTGAACGAATGTTTAAACCTGTTACTACAACAACTAAAGAGGTTAGGTATGGAAAATAAGGAGATGAGGAAGAAACAAGAAAAGAGTTCTTCCTGAACTTAAAAGAATAGCGATAGAAACTAAGCAAACATCAGAATTTTTGCAAAATAATCCTGGTCCAGCAAGATTTCAATCTGGTCCGAAATAAAAACGATGATGAAATAGTACAAAAATTATGAAATAATTTTACCGATTAAGGTTTAACATAGATCGATAAAAGTGATCCGAAAGATTTTGTCGAACTTGTTGCTACTCGTTACGAAGATAAAACAAAAGGGCGTTGAAACCGAGGCATAAAACATACATAACAAATTTGCAAAGCAGGGTTGATGTACTTTATAAAGTTAAAACTAACACAAGCCGAATATATTCAACAAATAGACCGAATATGTGAGTGAGTTAAATAAACTATATAATCAATACGAAGACCTAAAAGAGCACGAAGTACAAACACTAAAACAGCGAATAGAAGAACGAAAACAGAAAACAAAGGAAGAACAAGAACAGCGAAGAGAAGAATTAAAGCAGCGAAAAGAAGAATTATAAGAGCGAAAATCGCAAATAAATAGACAAAAATCTTCACAGCAAGATTCTTTCTTATCTCAACAAGAAGAAATACCTGATGATGTTTAAGAAGGAATTAACAAATCACTGGAATCTCTACAAAAAGAATTTGATGATACGCAAAGCACAACTGGTGTTGTCGGTGAGGGATTTCCTCTTTCTGGAACCCATGGCAGTGGTCTTGTTCCCTGACCTAATAATACCCGGCATAGCTCGATTAGAAATTCTCATCGGTAATAAACGAGCTGGAAATAACTAAAAAAATAAAAATTAATGAAGCCGCTGATACATGCTGATGATTGTTTGAAAGTGGTGTCATGGATATCGGTGTATATCGAGAATTTATTGATGAACTCGTTGATGATTATCATAGTGATTGATTGTTCATGACAATTAGTCACGCGATTAGATCAATAATATTTTTTAAAAAATGATCATACATCGTAATCACAACAAGCCAACCATGGCCTACATAATAAATTCACAATTGCCTTCTGATAGAGTATATTATGGAGATGGTCTCGGTGTTGCTGTTCAAATGTCATGTTCAAGGATTGCTCCAAAAATGGCAACACTCGCAAAACAATTATAGATGAAAGCTATTGATATTATTCTTGATAAGGGTATTAACGCTGTTGGTGATGTTGCCGGTAAAGCATCTCCCGCGGCCAAGGGAAAACTAATCACGCAGAGTCGACGACGAGAAAAACACAACCAGGAAAACCACCACCAACAGACGTTATGCTTGCAAGTGTTAATAAAATAACAAAAAAAGCGGTGAATTAAAAAACAACAGAACGAATTAATGGAGGATTTGATAATCAAGGAAATATCACTGCAAATACGATAGCGGGAAGTGGTTTGAAATCGCGATTTAGATAGAAAAATATATTTTAAAATGTTCAAATTTTCAACCGATCCAGCATTGGATATGGATGCCCCTTTGCTCAAACATAATTCTTTAAATAATTATCAGTTTTATCAGTATAAATCGATACAACCAAATGAACCACGTTGAATTGAACTTCAAGTTTATGATGCAAGTAAATACCTTCTACCCGCTGAACATTTATTGATGTAGAAGGAGCACCTGTAACAAATGTTGCGGCTAATGCGCCATTTGACGCAAATATTTGAACTGGTTTTGTTAATAACGGTATTAAGGCATTATTTAGTAGCGCTACATATATGACTGAAGATAGAGAAATTAAAGCTATTCAGAAGGAATTTGATATCGCCACAACAACATTTGGGTTAGCGAGATATTATAATGATTATACAAGATCGGATGGACCATCCTTAATGTCCGTTAAGGATACAATTGATCACGCTGATCATAATAAGTATGTAAAATTACGGACACCAGTAGCAGCACAACCAGACAACGATGAACATGAAGATAGACCAGGTTCTGCTTTTGATGTAATAAAAGGTGATAATCTCAATTACAACTTCGGGTTTGCAACTCGTATAAGTATATTGCAGGGAGCACGTAGATTATGTAAATGCGCAATTTCTCTTTCTCAAATATTTGGATTTTGTAGAAATGTTTGAAACGTTATCTTTGAAGCTAAACGTAGAATTGTTCTCGTGCGAAAAGGTGATGATAATGATGCAATCTGGCGTGGTGCTGGTGTTCCTGCCGTTAAAATAAATATAACAAAACTCTTATTATAGATGCCATCTCTTGTCGCAAAACAAAAATTAATATAATGTATGAGTGTAGGTGGTAAATCATTACTATCATGTGTAACTACAACGAAAGCTAGTCTGCATAGTAACATTAATGAAGCTTTGTTATGGCATGTTACATCAAAGAGAGTTGTTTCTCTGCACCTCAAAATATATTTATTGCGTTACAGGATTATACGCGATTAAATTCTGAGGAGCGCAGCTATATTATATTTAATCAGCTAGGGTTTAAATATGTCACGTTAAAAGTAAACGGTCAACATGAACCAGCTGTGAATATTCTACTTAATTACGGACAAAATCGAGTAGCGCACACATATCATCGTTTGCTCACATTTATGGGACGTGATGAAAATGTAGATACCGGTCTGCAAATATCAAAATTAGATTTTAGAACCCTATATCCGATTCATTACTTTCTTGCAACATCTTGACTGAACTAGACAATCTGACGTTGACGTATACTTATACAAATCTTTTTGCTGGTGGTGATCACAGATCAATTGCCGTCTTTCTCAGTGACAAATTAATGCTACTCGAATGTTTTGGTGGACGAATGAGTATATTTGATGCTTCAATGGAAAACACATAGACAATTATATCAATCTTGTATAAATAAAATGTCATATAATCATGTTAGTGGTATTCTGAATCCTGAACAGATTAAAAAGTTTAAATCGGATTCAGCTAAAAAATGTGGAACTACGATATCGTTAAAACACAATAAGATGTCTGGTGGTCAAATAACAAACTATCACTGAAATAAACATTTCAAAGATGGTAAAAGAGAATAAAAGGTGTTCAGGTTACTCTCTGTCTCTGTCTCTGTCTGTCTCTGTCTCTCTCTCTCTCTCTCTCTCTCTGCATCCGCGATCAAAGATAAACTTAAATCAGGTGGTATATTTCCACTTCCCACTGCGTTACCAGCGCTGATTGCCTACACCGCCCCCGCAGTCGCGAAAGCGGCCACTCTAGAAGCTGTTTGTACCGCCACTGGGATGGTACTAAAGAAAGCGACTGGGCAAGGATACAACAAAAGGGACGATCCGTTCACGGATTGAGTCTAAGACTACCAGGATCTCCGTATTCATGGTACAGCGGAAAAGGCCTGAGAGTGTCAGGGACGGTTTACTAGCACCGTTCTCAAATTTTGATTTACTCCATTCTGACAAAGAATTAGGAATACAAAATTTCAGAGGTGTTTTTATGCGAGATCAATTACCACAAACACCAAACAGCGCTGAAACTGGTATCGTTAATCTAGATAACAGCACCGGATCTGGAACTGACTGGGCTACATACACGATTAATCCATGTGGAATTGATTATGTTTATTCCTATGGGTTAGCGCCACCTAAAGAATGTATGCGTTATATACACCAATTAAAATCCTTTCATGAAATGAAGACCTGGTACTCCACGGTACCAAAACAAAAAAATGACCGGCCCACTAATTTGCGGCCAAGAAGTAATAAACTTAGTTAAAGCTGTATCATCATCAAACAAACCACTCTACAAAACAGCAGACGAATACACGAGTAATCGCTTCTTAGAGATATATTAAAACCATCCGGGGGAATATTTTCAACAAGAGATGTAAAGAAAATATTTGACTATGAAATATCTGTTATTTTAAACTTCGAATGTGGGGATCCAAACGAAATAGTCGTACCTCAAGACAAATAGGGAACATTGACACGAGTAATGTTTCTCTGAATGATATTCTAATTAAAATTAATGGAGTAGCCGAAAATATCCTAGCGGTGTTTGATTCCACCGGTAAGATTAAACGAGGAGTTCTTTTTCCAACTGTGATAGATGGTATTAACAATCGAGTAAAAGCATCCGGTGACACAATAAAAGGTGAACTCGGCATGAACTCGAATTTAAAAAACACACTTGGTAATCCAGCGTTGAACACTGACGCTGTGACAAAGAATATGTAGATGTCATAGACAATAAACTAATGATGTTCATGTAGGCGCGTATGCACACCTCCGTAGGAATTTTGGAAAATCGGATGAACCATGGATAATTTCTTTGGTACTCCGTTGATTGTCCCAAAAAATTTTCTGATATTAAAACAAATATTGATAAAATTAAACAAACACAGAACAATATCGTTAGTGATTTTTCTGCTATCGCTCCACGTCTTGTTAAAATCGAGATACCACATAAACAAAATATAATACTGTGTACTCGACACATTATGGATCTTTCGCCTGGACACCTGAACATAATTGCAACAATATTAGCGCAGAAGTCAAGGGTATCTATAGAGTGACCTTGCATTCAGCAGACCAGTTTAATGTTTCATCGGGTACATCTACGTGTTTCAAACTAAACTAAAAAATCTTATTGACGAATATACGATGAGGATAAACAAATACCGCAGACGAATTACCAGTGTTGACATGATTGTGTATTCGGTTTTAAGTGTAATTGCTGCAACGGGTAAATTGTTATCAGCGATAACATAACTGGCACCTGTAGCTGTCACAATTTGTGTGTCATCAGCGCCGAGAATTGCAGGGGTTCTTAACATCATCACACACAAATATCCACATGCAGTAAGAATAAACTACACGAGTATATAATTAAGTTAGATATTACATCTACCGCGTATTCCCTATTGTCGTCGCTGATATCATCTAGTCTCGATGACACAGCAATATCAGATAACTAAATCTCTGCGATGATGAACATATACCACACAGCAACATCAAAATTAGAAAAACAGCACCATAATAACAACATTGACATAGACAACATAATTACCTCAGGAAATAGCCACAAACACAAACTTGGCCAAAGATAACCATGATCTCAATAACCTCAACCAACCCTGAATTTAGTGTGAATTTCCCCACTGCAATACCTGCACGTTATGTATATTTATAGTGGGGATTGGAATCCCATGAAGGACAAAAACTATTATACACGTACACAAATCCCTGGAAGAGTTACATCCCTTTGGTAATGGTTTATTCTATGTATGTAAACTGAATGTTCACCTATTTTTCTTTGATAGAGCTGATTTTTGTATTTTATTTGCAACACGTCGAACCTAAAGCATGCAAAATATCAAAATGCTTGCCAGCTTCCTTCGTTTATTCAAATATTAATTCTTCACCCGTATGGACAATAATAGACTTGACAGGTTTCGCAATTGTTTTGGGTACATTCCTGTGCGACCGCGTTTGGTATTCTCACTCTGATTAATAGCTTGAAGATTAATTTCCCAAATTGTTAATTTTTGGGGAATTTTATTATTATAGTCAATCAAAAGCTAACTTTGATCAATCCGTGGAAACATTCAAAAACGAATCTAGACAAATAATTGTTTCCTTCCAGCAGGAAATGTAAATTACCCATGATTATCAACAAACCCGACTGACTTTTTAGCCTGCAGTGTCTGAGTAAACCATCAGGTGGTGCTTCATAGGTGCTGTTCGTGGGATGTGATTAAAATTATTGGCTCATTCATGTACACACATATTTATCGGTCTAATTGATTATTTGGTTTAATTATTATTTACTGAGAGTCTAGTAATATAGTCCTGGGGTGTTCTTATGACTTTATCATTGACAAAGTCAGGGTCACGTTTTCTTTCATAATAACGCTTAAGCTACCTCTATCGCTTACCAGCAAAACTGAGACCAAATGGTGACTTGCCTAATACTCCTACACCGTTTTGTATACAGGGTTTCGGAGCTAAGCTTCTTCGTCGCACACTCTGTGTGTGATATCCACAAAATTCGTTTCTGCAAGATTTGTTACAAACGGTTACTGATCCTATCATAAACCATTTACGGTGATTCATACTATATAAATTCTTTATTTAAATACTTGTTTTAGTTATAATATGAAGGAGTTTGAGAGATGATTCAAAATCAAATGTGGAAACATATTAAATTCAATCTCGATAGAGTCTTGATAGATGCACCAAAATTTAGGTCTAATAAGTAACAGAAGCATGAGAGGTAAAATCCATGATGCATTTAACAAATTTAATCGCAATGATGCATCTCATTATTTGTCAACTTTTCGAATCGCTGGTAGTGTTGATGCTACCATGAACGACCAACGGGCAGCAAAAAATAATAACGCATCTTGGACACCGAAAGTTTTTTCACAGCGTAATGTATTATACTATCAAAACAGGTAGTTGCATTATTCGTGGTGAATTCGATCCTCTCTTGAAAATTAAAACGTTGTCACCGTGAGTCAGGATTCCGAACCAAAAATATTGACTGGAATTGACAGACCGTAATACGAGCGAGCTTATCCTGTGAAGGAGGATGTTTTGGGGATTTATCCGATAAATTGAAACGGGTTGACAGATCTAAGACGTAACAAAATAATCCAATTGGAGCTAACAGTTAAGGAGCCACAATTAAAAATGTAGCTGAGCTAGAAAATATATTAAGATTCCCAATAACCGTAGCAACCATAACATTATAAGTATGATACGAATCGAAATATAAAAAACGGGTCTCCTAAAAAGATCATTGATCATAATGGACTAACACAGTAACGCTATTTCCGCGGGATAGAAACGTAACATATCTTCCCGTGGAGTTCTCATGGGAGAATTTGTTTTGATTTTGTTCTCGCGGTAAGTAAAAACGATTCTTTGTCAGTGTGGTTATTTCAGAGTTTTGAAGAACAAAATGTTAGTAGGGTTCACCCTCTCTACTACTTATTAGAACATTAGCACCTCACCTTATGTTTAGACGTTTTGTATAAAGTAATTATCCGTACAGTTTGTACAGAAATAAACACAGCTTTTTCTAATCACATTATTATGATCTCACCAATTGAGATGTTTGCTAATTTGCCAATTATTGTGCTTATAATCAGTATTTTTTATTACTTGGACAAACAGTTATGTTTCATAATGCAATAAATATTGTACATGCCATTTTATGTTTGTATTTGTGTACTTATTCACACTGTATTAGTCCATAATGGTCGGATGTGTATTAACTATAAAAAGTAGTAGTATGATCCATCACTACTTTAAAAACTATAACCCGAAATGATATACAGTGGACTGAAATAATTTTATTACTCTTCGAATTATTTTTATTTTCAACTAGTATTAAATTAGCAATTAAATGCATATATATATATGCATGAGCATGAGCTTTTATGATAACTAAATTGATGATGGCGCTAGAAGGTTCCCTTTTCACATACGAATACATCTCTAAAGATTAAAAACCGTATTCTACCTGGAATATAAAATGTCAGCACTCTCAGGTAATATATATTATGCTTTTATCGCAGATGCAAACGTTAAAGTGGTTTGTACACCAATCCCAAACATTATTGTATTATTGTATTGTATAGTGGCCGAACTACACATCATCTGTATACGAATACTTGCATTAAAGTAACAAAGGTAAAGAAAATTAACGAAAACCGTGATAAGGGTAAAACTATATTTCTCAAATGTTCTGTGGGTGCATCGGCATGATTGCTAGATTTGATGAATATTATAAGTAAATAAAACTAAATAAAATATGTATTTGCAAGGCAATACTAATCACATAAATATATATCTTCTAAATTGGTTACACTCTGCCCTGGTGCAACGCTTCACAATCATTTTCAAACTTCGTCGAGAGAGTCAGTGTCTATTCCTTTTAGTCACTCTTTGATTTATCAAATACAATATTAATATATGTCAGATAAAATTCCTTTGACAAATTTTCCCCTTCAAGGTTCATTTTCTCAACGATATTAACATCGTATTTTCTATCTTCAGATGCCATCGAATTTACGCATCGTTCTTCGTCTCATTCTGTGAAAGAGGAGAGGATGATTTTGGAACGTATATATCAAATATTATGCAATAATTTGTGCAAAATGTAAATAAAGCTATTTAATTTCTCATTTCTTTCGATGATGATTTATGTTTAATTATTGCACCCCTCCTTGATGTTTTATTTACTTTATCCGTCCATGAAATATACATTTCTTCATCGCTAACAAATTAGACAATTATTCATGCTTAAAAGTACCTTTCTGTATGTATGTATGTATGTATGTATGTATGTATGTATGTATGTATGTATGTATGTATGTATGTATGTATGTATGTATGTATGTATGTATGTATGTATGCATGTATGTATGTATGAATGCATCATGCCTTCATGCATGTGTGTCGGTCTGTCGGTAGGTAGGTAGGTGTGTTAGACAATGCACTTCAGTATGTCTTAACTTTACATTTACATGCTGTAAAAGGTAGAAGGCGTGATCAGAATGATTAAATGTTTGTTTGATACTGCATCAAAATACATAAGGAAATCTTGTATTGATCACCTATTGATGTGGATCTATAGATTTTAAAATACATGTGAAATTCTCGGTTATGTATTTTAGGCGGTTTCTATCAACTGCAATATATTACAATTAGAAGCTGGATCATAATGCACTGTAAAGCTTATAATCATATATGCATGATCGATATTATAATGATAACTCATTTCTGTTTTTAGAAGCAATAACAACCGCTCCGGTGGTCTAGTGGTTAGAGCGTCCGCCCCGGAAGCGGATGGTCGTCGATTCGATCCCCGGCCGAGTCATACCAAAGACTTACAAAAATAGTACTAACAGCTGCCTCGCTTGACGCTCAGCATTAAGAGGTTAGTATTAGGACTGATCGGCCTGGTTTCAGGATAATGTGACTGGGTGAGACATGTCTGCGGCATGATGTCTCAGTGCTAGACATCACTATAAACTGCCTCACTGCAGACGTAGCGATATGACTGAAAAAATGTTAAAGCCACGTTAAAAATCCTTAGCAGCAACAACATGTTTTTAATTTTCTCATACATTTAAATGATTCAACAATTTTATGTTAGTGACACTGTAAACTATATTATTTCAGTATTAATTAGGAGGAGAAATACATATTCAATTTGTCTCTTCCTAAGTCTCTTTTTAAGCGTTTTTCTATTGAACTCTGGTATGTTAATGTTGATCTGGTATCTATGGTAAGAGGAATAAAAACTTCCGTTTTGGAACTGAATACATTTCATCAATATAGCCAAATTGAAATCAACCTGTTAGATGACAGAAGTCACATACACACATTATGGTACGGATCTTAATTTACTTATTTAAGTTTCATTAATCCATTGTGAATGAATATCGACTCACCTAAGACACCAATATAATTTGAATCTGTATTTATTTGATTCATAAATACATATGAAAAGTCTGTATCAATCATTGGCTAATATTAACACTGTGAAGCATGGAATATCAAAACCTATTTGTTTTCATATTTCATCATATTGGTCATTTTGAATTAGTTCACATAGTATCACTTGTATGCATTGGCAAAGAGACAGATCTATCAATTCAATACGCATAATATTCACAGTGACCAATTTATAATATATATTACAAGCAAGTTTCACGAACATTTCATCGCTGACGGTCTTAAGCACAAATTGACCTTCTACACAGTGCATCAAATAACGCATACTTTGTATCATACCTTCGAGTCTGTTGGGCACAAACACAGACAATCAGAAGTACAGTAATGACAAGCACACCTGCAAGAGAGCCAACAACTGCGCGAAGAACGGTAAGTTCTTTAGTGGATCCTGACAAAGAGAACACAAGCTGGGTTATTACTGTTTACTGCACCCACTTTTACAATACGTCATAGCTACATATAGAAAATCATTAAAATAAAATCACCACACATGCGATATTAAAACAAATTGCATATCATTTGATACACATTTTAAAGGACAAATTAATACAAAATGGCCCTGAACAGGAGGTATGTTTTCAGATTATGTTTCACCTTATCGTGCATCATACACAAACAGTAACAGATACAAGTATATGCAAACAGATGTAGGTGCAAATACACTTTTGTTCACACAGCTTATTGTCGACTAAGTCAACACGAGATTAGTCTTTTTGCAGAAATGATCTAGTGAGAGGGACATCAATATTAGTTTTAAACTGATTTTCAACGAGTTGTGCCTTTTTAGTTATCTACCTTAATACGACCTTCCTACCTGTATACCTACCTCCCTACTTAAATACATACATGCCTACATACCTACAACTAATATTACAGATACAGAAAGCAGGAGTTAATAAAATGTTTTTAGAGCAAGCCTTTAAAATGAATCATCATCGTTAGTAATTAGAATAATTGCTATATAAGCTCTAAAATATATACATAAGTTATATATATATTAAATAAAGCACATAATATACTTTACAACATTTTAAATACATTACATATTTACATATAAACTAAAGGTGATCATGCGATGACGCTAATAATAATTTGCTATAATTCATTCCATATTTATCAGATCTATTATCATTCAAAAAGAAATTTTGTAGTATGGTAGGTTAGTCATGTAAAAAAAAGCAGGATCATTGAAAGCTTGGAAAGGATAGTAACTCTAGCGTTAATTATAAAATGCTTCCAATAAGTAAACGTTTTGAATAATTTTAAAAAACTTTTATTATACTTGAGTACACTTGACAACGTTACTAAATCTCAACACTTTTAATAAACGTCTGACAATTAATATACTTCTGATCCTATATTATAAATCAATGATAGCATCAGGTATATAGGCAAAAACGTGGTTTATAGAAATGATAGGACCTAATTTTAATTAAGATAAATATCGTTTTGAGCCAGTAACTAGAACAGAGCACAACTTGAAACAATTCAGAACTCAATCTTATAACGGTTACTAGCATTTTATTTCATCTTTGTATCATCCTTCTTACAAGTAATGAACACTTGGTTTGTTCTGACAAGTTCCTTGGTTGCGTCGTGTAGTTAACTTCAAATATTGCTGTAAACATCTAATCCACCTGTCAACATACAAACGTTAACAGCTGTAACATTAATAAGTTCAATATTTGATGAAAGATTGGACTTGTTCCATTTACTCTTCGAAGCACGGATTTCGGCCTATTGTATACACACATATAGACAGACAGACACAGAAACATACACACATACACAGTCACATACATATGCAGGCAAGCACACAAACGCACACACACAAACACACACACACATTGATAGTGGGACAGAGGAAAATGAAACCCAAACCCATTATTAATTTATCACGTTTAAGAACAACTGATACGTTTAATAGAATGTACGCTCTTGTGTGAGGACTACTTTGTATATATGGAGAGAGAGAGAGAGAGAGAGAGAGAGAGAGAGAGAGAGAGAGAGAGAGAGAGAGAGAGAGAGAGATAACATACATATCAAATTCGGTTGGGAGGTTGTTGCAACCTCGGTCTTTTAATACGAAACTGAAAGAAACGGTAACGATCATGCATATAGTTATGAATATATCTCAATCATGCCAAATACCTTTATAATAACTATAATTGTCATTATTTACTGCCACGACATTATTAATTCCTACAAATTAAACACACTCTAACCTGTATGTTAGTGTTCTATCTATCCATCCATCCATCCATCCATCCATCCATCCATCCATCCATCCATCTGTCTATTATATTGCTTTACAATATCCATTAGTATTATTGCGGAAGGGCTTTGTTCTTGGGTTTATACATGTGCCCATGTTCGTGGTGTGTGTGTATTTGTGTGTGTGCATGTGTGTGCATGTGTGTGTGTGTGTGTGTATGTGTGTGTGTGTGGATAAAAGTGCGCCAGCAAATCATAGTTGCCTGCTAAAGTTTGATCATTTGTTGTCTCTGAGCTAATTGTATCCAAACTGTTCACAACTGGTTCTGTTGTAGACGTTGTCTCATTCAATTAAAGAGATAAGAAGAACACAAATAACATAATATTATAGAGCAACGTTGTAAGATGACACATGTACATCCTCTGGCAATGGAAACTAATCTACAACTGTAAAAAATGATATTCTGGCAGAAGCATGTGACGCTTGGTGTGTATATATGAAACGATACATCGCTTTGATATATCGTACATTACACGTCATCCAAAATTAATAGAAAGTTACAAAGGACAAAATGCAAAAAACATTTTTATCAAGCTTCAAACTAGCACACTCAATCATAAACATATGTGTTTTAGCATTCACGAGTGGCTCCGATTATATTTGTCTATAGTTTTAGTAGATACAAAATTGTCTTTGTTGATACAAATTAAAATAAGATTTCAAACACCAATACTATTATGAACTCAACAATAATAGTCATTCACAGTGTGACGGGTTTCCATACTAACGTTTCCACACGAAGTTTTCTATGATGTAATATTTACAATTGTAACATTTAGACAGAGATATGTCCTTTTCTTTGATATGCAATGATACATAGTATCATAAAAGTGTCTATAGAATAACTATTCGTAGAGTATCATAGTCTTTGTTTAGTGATGAAATACATTTTGGTTTGAAGGTGATACTCTAGGTGATCTTTAATTATGTTCAACACAATTTAATTTTTCATACCTTTAGTACGCAAATGTAACAACACAGACCATACTGGGAGCGTCATACGTTTAGCTAAAAATTTCTTTACGTACACGAACATTAGTATTGTTATCATGCCAATAGTTTACAAGTCATCTATACAATGACACAAATACTACTGAGAAAAACATACCTTATATATATAAATGTCTATGCAACCAACCCAATATTAATTGGAGTATTATGCAAATAATTCTATATTCAAGAAGAATGAAAAATACATATTTTGGTCTATATGTGTGTGTGTTTGTATGTTTTTCATACACTGAGCTTCACATATATTTAAGATAACATTGGAATATCATAACCCTAGTCACATAAACATCAAAGAAACAACAATTAGATGGGTATTATATCCTTAGTTCGCCAAACGTGTAGTCAAGGAAAAAATTCTTAAAGGGAATACCAAATACTTAGATAAACATTACTATGCTAAACGTTCATTGAGTGAAACAAAATATTAACGGAAATGACATACCTTTACTACGATAAACGTCTAATCAGTGAAATAAAACATTACTTGGAATAATATATCCTTAGTTTCCTAAATGTCTATTCAACGACATGATACATCTGACGAGCTTGAACACCTGCTGTATATCATATACATATATGCCTTATTAGAAAAGTGTCTTTAACATGGAAGACATTTCTTTCATCTATAGAGGTATGTGGAATGAAGGCTGTGTTAATGCTCGTTAAAATTGCATGTTCTGCATTCGTTTAATACATTCAATTGTATAGTATTAAATTATACTGATGTTTGTTATTAATGTGTCAGTTTCATTTATGAACGATATCGTTGTTTTACTTCCGTTGTTACTTGTATGCGCATGAGTGATGCGGCTTATTTTGTAAATCATTATTTTGCGTTATAAATAAATCTCACCTTCACGTAATTGTAGCCAGCTTCTGTCTATAAATCCAATCAAACATCACTTATCCTGCGACAATTGTACCTTATTAATTTAAATCAAACACAAAACCATCGATCTAAAAGCTAATGACCTAAACTATTAGGTAAGGGTGATTCAGTGCATACTGTTTTATCCCCTTCGTAAGGTTAAAACCCCGTTTCTCAGTAGGACATCATACCTAGTTTTAATATGGACCTATTGTTCATTAAAGGTATGTTCGATATAGATGAGAGTAATGTGGATTCAGTAATTATGTTCACTATATAAGCAGGACTGCGTGTGTGAGCTATGCATTCATGCTTGGCAATTGCGCTCTTATTTTAGACTGATATGTATTAACATTTCGTTTTAATTTAAGCTTAGTTTGCGTATAATGATATTAGCAGCAGAGAGGGTGAACAGACCAACTTTTTAAGCAAAATATTTCGTAAGCGATTCGTTACAAAACCGAAACAAAAAAAAAATCTTACGATGATAGTATGCTAATCTAGTTTCACAATACACGGCTGCGACATCCTAATCTTACAACCTTTTTGCCATATAGTTGGCGTTCACCCTCTCTGCTGCTATGCGCTAACAATTTTTTTACGATGAAAGTAGTAGGGTGAACAGACCAAGTTTTCAAGCAAAACTAAGCCTTCCACGGAGATTTATTTTTTAATTAAAGGCTTCCTTGTAAGGTTCCATTTAGTAAAAAAAAAGGACGCCATATAGTTTGCAGTTCACCTCCTCTGCTGCTAATGCGCTAACAATTTTTTTACGATGAAAATCCTTTGTTGAAATTCGAAGAATTTTCACGATAAAAGTCTTTAAGACTTTACAAACAGACTAATTTGCAAAACTTCACCTCGCAGATCAATTAAATTATTAGATTGGTCAGTGAGTTTGAAATTAATTCTCGTTAAAGAATTATTATGACATCGCATATAGACTAGATTAGAAATCCTGGAGGAGCCGTTGGTGCAAATGAATATAGAATATACCCCTGCTGAGCTTGATTTGATTGTTCGAGATTTATTTGATAGCTTCCTTCGATAACGTCACATACTAAATTTAATGATATCACCGAGGATATATTTACGTTGTTCGGAGCGATATGTCTACCACCACCATCTGGGTCGTTATTGGACGTTAGAATATTTGTTTTGGGATTCTTCGAATTTTTCCAATTATCGTGGATTCTTTTGAACCCAATATCAATAGCATCGTTAAGATGTTTCTTTAATTTATCTGGGTTATATCCAGGGATATTAAATTTTAAAATATCTTTATTGGGAATATTGTATAGATCCGCAAACTTGTCTTGTATGATCTGATGTTCATTTAATACTTCTTGAATAATTTTCGAGTGAAATATTTTCATATCGTCGATGATTTTATTACTTGTTTCTACGACGCTAATAAATTCATCTCGGGTGAGAGAGCCGGATTTAAGAGATATTAGCAGTAGTGAAAAATCATTATTCATCGCTGTGAAATTTCCGTTGATGATAGGAACGTAAATTGAATAATAATTTTTGTTGTCTATGAACTTACCGGGAGAATAATCTTGATAACTCTTGACTTCATTGACGGGTTTTATTTTGTCGGTGATATAATCGGATTTTTTAGGTTCAGGTGGTATAATAATATTTTGCGAGTCATCCGGTGGTAATTCGGGCCATCCTAGCACTGATCTTATAGAACTCTGATAAATATCGACAACGTATCCTTCTGTATTTATTTCGATAGCAGATGATAGCGTCGGTTCATGAACCGTTTTAGCGATTTTCGATTCTTTCCCACTGAGAGATTTTATTCTTCGTTGAAATTCAGCATTGATCTGTTCGATTTGGTATGACCCAGTTGGTAACGAGACAACGTTCCAGTCTGGGGTTCCGTCTTCACGATTTTTCCACGCGAACACCAAGGAATTATTTGGTTGTTGACCACCAAATGATACCGATCTGATATTGGGCCAGCTATGATACACTCGTAGTTTTGCTAGCGCGATCTCGCTCACGGGAACGGGAATCGGAAAATTCACATTGAATTCAGGACGCGTTGAGGTTACTGATATCGTGCTTGTTTTCACCGGTGTTGTATTTGTTACTATTTGTTGAAGTAGTTTTTGCGACGACATTGTTATTATTATTATTCTGCTCTAATTTTAGCATTGTCTGTTTATACAATTGAGCCATCGTTGAGAATTCGCTATCTGATATTTGTGTGTCGTCGAGTGACGATGATATCAACGAGGATAATTGCGAGTAACCGGCAGATGCAATGTGAAATTTAATTACATAATTGTGTAGTTTACTCTGGCTACACGATGATAGTTTTTTTGTGATCCCGGTTAATATACCCGCGATTGTAGCCACCACGGAAATAGCGATTGGAACTACGACCGGAGCAATCATTGTAACCGAAGATAGTATTATTCCAGCAGCAGTGATTACTCCCGACACCGAGTACACGGTGATATCAACTGCGGTTATTCTTCGTTGGTATTTTTTGATTTTTATTTGATACTCCTCACAGAGAGAACTGAGTTTAGTTTGAAATTCTCTGACTTGATCATAGCGATACTGATTCGATGATGGAATCATTTGGATCGTCATTTTATTTTAAAAGCGCTAGTATTTTCAATTGCGAAATCGAAGGATTTCTTTTTCAATTTAATTGTTTACTTAAATCCACTACGAATTCTACGTACCACGTTACTGAAACTCTGACTAGATTTCTATCTGTAGTCGTTATCGTGAATTGTTCAATTGTATCCTTGTCGATGATCGTTGATATCGTATTATTGACTCCAGATGAACTCGACGATGATATATTAAATTGATTCGGTGATACTATTGTTAATCGATAAATACCCTTTACGGTTGCGGTTATGTTTAAAATGTTGTTTGTGGGAGTCCACGTATATGAACCGTGTTGAATCGTGTATACGACGTAGTTGACGATAGATTTATCATGAGGAATTTTTACTTTTTCAATGACGCTTATCATCCTCGTTGCATCATCCTTCATTGCGCTGTTGAATGTTTTAAGTTCATCGATGGATTTTTTAATATCAGGAAGGGTTATTTCAATTTTATCAAATGAGGTTCCAATAAACTTGTCAATGATGTTTTTACGAAACGATGAAAACTGTTTCACGTGTTTTTCATATTCGGATTGAAGAGTTGCTAGTTCCAACATAGAATCTTTTATCGAGGTGAGTTTTGGTGTGGTCACTGGTGGATTTCCCAAGAATTCTAGCATGGGTTTATCAATTTTGTCAATTATATTTCTTTGTAATTCAGTAAACTGGTCAAATACAACTATATGATCATCATATTTATCATTGAGTGATTTCAATGAATTCGCCGTGTTATCGAATGTTGTGAATTTATCAGTGATCGTTGAAACAAGTACACCTGGTTTGAGTTTACCCTGATCGGAAAATAACGCGATAGCATCTTCTGCTGCGTCTCGTCGTTTAACCAAAATATCATTAAGAGAGATATTACTACTTTTCAATTTACCCTGACGATCTTGAAATACAACTATTTCACCAGGATCAACATTTGCTAGGTTCAATATTTCGGCTATTTCATCTTCGATTAGTTTTTTAATATCCTTGTTATCAAAGGTTTCAACTCCACTATCAGGTTTCTTCAGCGATGATAAAGGTCGTCCCCAAATATCAATCATTATTATAGAAATATTTTCTCTTTCTAACGGATTTCCAATCAATGATTTTCAATCCAACGACCGCTAGTATACTCATTCACTACTACATGGGGTGGCTTTGATTCCTTTGAAATAGCATCAAGTACGTTTAATACTTCATTGCCACATATGGGTGGGTCAAGCATTGTTTGCGTTGGTAATGTGGAATACCAACGGGGTATTTTTAATTTACTTACATAGCGGTTAAATTCTTTCGGCGGCGCTAGTCCATATGAGTCAAAATAAATAATCCCACGTGGATCAATCGCGTACGCAACCCAGTGAGTTCCAGGTCCGGAGCTGTTATCTAAATTAATAATACCGGTTTCAACATCATTTGGTTGTGTTGGTAACTGATCTCTCATAAAAACACCTCTGAAGTTTTTAATCGCGAGTTTTTTAGCGGCATCAATTAAATCAAAATTGGACATTGGAACTATCGGTTTGGAAATCGAAGATTTCGGAACTATATCGTTCCTGGAATTCGAAGACCCTTTCCGCTGTACCATGAATACGGGGTTCCTGGTAGTCTTAGACCCTTTCCTTTTTTTTTATAACCCTTCCCAGTTGCTTTTTTCAACGCCATTCCTGCCGCGGTACCAATGGCTCCTAACGCTGCCGCCTTAACCACCGCTGGGGCCGCTGCGGCAATCAACCCTGGAATCAACCCTAACAACGGGAATATACCACCAGTCTTTTCCATGTTACGGATCGCGCTCGTAGAAAGAGTAACCTGAACTCCCTTTTTTTCTTTAAACGCTTTATTAAAATGATTAACCTGAGTTTTCGTTAATGATAGTTTATTTCCCCCGCCATTCATTTGATTAGGTTTCAGCGTTATTGTGGTTCCGCATTGCTTAGCTGATTTGGATTGTAATTTTTTTATCTGACCAGGTGTCAACGTGAAATTGATATTACTATACGACATTATACAAAACAGATTGATTCTAAATCGCAAGTAAAATTGCAAACAAAAATCCAAGGGTGAAATTGCAAAGCAATAAAAATCCAAGGGATTTTAACTAAAGATTTTCCACTGGTGCATCTACCAGTCTCATTCGTCCACCAACACCTTCGAGTATCATTGATTTATCACTGAGAATGACAGCAACCGCTCTATAATTAGCAATAGCACCAGGGTTTACACGAGCTCGGAAGTGTATATCAACTACGGATTGTTTCATCAAGTCGAGATGTTCCAGTGAAAAGTAATGAATCGGATATAGATTTTGAAAATCAGCTTGTGATATTTGTAGACCAGTATCTACATTTTGATCACGTCCCATAAATGATAGCAACCGATGATAAACTCGTGCAATGTGGTTGTTTTCATAATTAAGTTGTATATCCTCTGGTGGTTCTTGTTGTCCGTTTATTTTTAGTGAAACTTCATTACACCCGATTTGATCAAATATCATATGGGAGGTGAGTTGATTACCTAATCGCGCTTTATCCTGTAATGCAATAAAAATATGCCTCGGAGCTGAAATACCCTGTCGTGCTGCCAAGTGCCATGTAAGTGTACCATCAATAGTAGAATCTAAGGTATCTGTTGACGTTGACAACCAGCTTAATAATCTCTTTCCCCCTTGATCCATAAATGATAGTAACCGTGGTTCTATTGACAACGATGGAGTCAACACTGGCATCCATAGTGATAATTTTGATAAAATGACTTTACCCGCATCAGCAGCTGGGTTTGCAGCATCTGCTGGAATCCTCCAAATTGCATTATTATCATCACCTTTTCGCACAACCGCTATAGTATGCTTTACTCCATAAATAACTTTTCTGACGTTTCTACAAAACCCAAATATATGATGTAGTAGAATCGCACATGAAAATGATCTACGGCCCCCTTTCAACATTGATATAGGTGTTGCAGCTCCTAGATTGAAATTATCATCATTGTTTATAATCATATCCTCAATACCACCAGCAGCACCAGCACCAGGACCAGCAAAAGCAACAGGAGGAGCAGCACGATCATTTGGTCGTCTTATAACAAATGGATTTTTTCCCGCTGTATTTTTAACATCCTTTGCAAACATCATAGAGGGACCGGCCGATCTTGTATAATCATCAGAGTATCTTGCTAGCCCTAGTATTGTTGTTGCTACATCAACCTCACGTTCAATAGATTCGATTTCTTTTCCATCAATAAGATATCTTGCACTCTCGAATAATGCCATGATACCATTATTGACAAAACCAACTTGAGTACCGGCTGGATATGGTGTATTAGCTACAACATCTGTTACGATTTCACCTTCAACTTCAATAAAAGCTTCAGCGGGTAAAAAGTATTTACTAGTATCATGAACTTGAAGTTCAATTCTTCCTCGAAGATTAGGTTGTACTGCGTGATAGGCAAAAAATTGATAATCGCGTACAGAAGTATCTTTAAGCACTGGGGCTTCCATGTCAAATGCAACATCAGGGTTTTGTCTGAACATTTTTTATTATATATCCGATGGTCTAAATCAAAAATTATTTTAAAATAGTTTCATATGAAAACCCCAGGAATTCATTTAAAGAAAATCGATTTTCATGAAATTATGTCGACGGATTAGCCAAAACACTACAAAATCAATGAAAAAAAAACATCGAAAATTCGATGAAACAACATAAAATTTATCTCACAGGATAAAAATCTGATCAAAATCGATTTTCTCTAAATGAATTCCTTGGATTTTCACCCTCGATTTTCATGAAATTTTGTCGATGAATTGCATAAAAACACTAGAAAAATGAGTAAAAACACCAGAAAAAGAGTAAAAACAGTAAAAATCTAACAAAATTAGCAAAAAATAAATATTTTATAATATAAAAATTATTTTTATAAATTAATTATTTAGTTGGGTGTATTTAATAATGAAAATATCTGAAAATGATAATGAAGATAGCGTTGGAAACACAAGTGATTCTGATTCTGATGTTAGCATTTCTACAATAACCATAACAACTGAGAATCCTATTCAAATAACTAGAATCATAAATGATTCTAACACTAGCATAAGAAATACAAGTATTTCTACAATAACCATAACAATTGGAAATCCTGTCCAAATAAATATTTCTAGCGTAAGAAATACAAGTATTTCTAACGTTTCCGTCGAAATTTCCTAAAACCACTTCCCGCTATCATATTTGCTGTTATATTATCCTGCGGAGTCATTGATGATGTAATCATTGACTGTAGTTTTTCATCTACTGCATTGTTTATTATTTTACTAACACTAGCAGGCATTACCGCAGTAGATGGTAAAACGCTTGCGTTTGAAACACTAGTGTTTCTAGGTAGATTCTTCAAGTTTCTACGTCGAACTAACGCTGTTAATTTATCCTTAGCAGCTGAAAATGCCTTCCCAGCAAGATCACCAATAGTATTAAAACCCTTATCTCGAATAACATCAATTGCTTTCATCGATAATTGTTTTGCTAACGGAGCCATTTTTGGAGCCATTCTTGAAAATAATCCCATTATAGTGTTACCAAGACCATCTCCATAGTATGCATGATATTTTGGTAATCGTGAGTTTACCACGTAGACGCTAGTTGGTTTATTATGGTTGTAGTGTATGATCATTCTCTATATAGAAATGCTAGCATTTCAAATGCTAGTGTTTTCAATTCAAAATTGCAAAGCAATTTTTTAAGTAATTTCAATCGCTATGATAACCGTAAAAATCCTTTGGTGAAACTCTTTGAGTTTCTTCGGCTAGCTCCTCAATAAAATCCCGATATATTGAAATATCCATGATACCACCTTGAAATAACCTCCTACAGATATCAGCGGCTTCATTTATTATCTCTGGTGAATTATTCCCAGCTCGTTTTCCTCCTACGAGTACTTCTAATCGTGCTATATCACTAAGAATATTAACAGGACAAGAAATGCTTGCATTTCCAACGCTAGAGTTTCCAATGCTAGCGTTTCCATATCCCTTTCCTTTTATTTTTTTAGTGATACCAGTTGCACCCTCCAGAGTTTTACTCTGGGAATCAGCCTCTGCCATTATTTGTATTTCATCAGGGATTGGGTCTGCTGTGTATACTGGTGGTGGTAATGTGACTCCCTTTACCATAGCTAGAAATTGATTATAATCAGATTTTATTTCTTTTATGATTCTATTTTCCCCGCGATTTGCTAAAAACACCTTATTTGCCCAAATGTCTAAACTATTTATAAAATTTTTAGACGTGTCGTCTATTAAATACTCATCTCTCTTCGCTTTTTTTACGTTGTCGTTAGTAAATTTAACTAATTCATAGTCTGTTTGGATATTTCTGATTGTATTTAACGCATCAACTGTAAATATATTTTCAGGATTATAGTCCCCCCTTGGAACAGCTTCCTTTTTTTCTTGTTGTTGTTGTGGTTGTTGTTCTTGAAATTCTTCAGGTTCAGGTGGTGGTGAGGAAATATCAACATCACCTAATCGTTCAATTTCTTCCTGAAGTTCTCGTTGTTGTTCTTCTTGTTGTCCTACAGCAGTTATTATATCACCAGGAAGTGTTTTTAATGATTTTTTTGTTTGTTTAGTTCGTTTTGCTATTTTCTCTAACACAGGGAGAAGAGGCCTCTCTGTTCGTTTTCCTTTCTCAGGGACATCTCCATATATAGCTCGTTCAGTTGCTGTTTTCACACCCTCAGTGGCACTAACAATAGGCTTGAATAGTTGTTCAGAACCCTCTGTAAAATCAGTCTGAAGTAATTGCCGCTGTTGAAGTTTTTCACGTATACGATCACGAAGTGGTAATATTTTCTTAAGAGCGCTAAGTCGCTCTTTTACGTTCCGTGTGGTTAATGATTGTCCTACCATTATTGAAAGAGTATCACTATTGTTAAATTGCTTTACAATTTCAATTAAAAAATCCAAAAGATTTTACTCTTTACTAACTTGTTATACTTCCTTGTTGTTACACACACAATTTTACTTCCTCATAGGTAGTGATTATACATGTCATATACCGTACTGGTTATATACAAACAAAGGAGGCTCTCTACGCGTGGGGCTCATCAAAATCTCCTTGAGATTTTTCCATTAACATTTTTAATTGTCTCGCCTTATGGTTAATAAGCTTTCTTTGTTCATAATCTAAGCCTAATTGCTTTCGTACACGTTCAACGATGCTACATAATGGTACGAATACATTAACATCTTCCGTATTGACTAAACTCTCACGTATAAGCTTTTGGATCCGCTTAGTTAAAAAATATTTTTTCGCTAGTGTATATTTTCCCGTCTGTTCTGCAAATTGTATATCCTCGAAATCGGTCATAATTTGATCACAATCTAACCCTGAACATAATTTTACATTTTGATCTTTAAGTTTGTTGATTTCAATAATAATCGATTTGAGATTTTCAATATTCATATTATATTAAAATATATTTGTTCAAAATGAATTCTGGATACACTAAGGTGTTTATCAGCTGAGTATACCCAGAAGCTTAATGCGATTATAGGTGATTATGATTATATACAATGAATGACGACGGCACAATTACACATTCACCGTTTTGAACCCCCTTGGTGTTTTATACATCAAGCAGCGCTCAACGGTTACAACCGACAAACACATAACAATAGATTATAGGTGACACAATGAATGAATTGATTTCAATGACAATGACGACGGTACAACAATAGATTATAGGTGAATGAATTGATTTTAATGACAATGACGACGGTACAACAATAGACACAATGACAATGGATGACGCGGGCTATTCTACATTCAATTGTAAAAACCAAACCTGAAATCACACCTGGTTTGAATGTCAATAAGAACGTTCACGCCACGTGTGATTTCAGGTTTGGTTTACAATTGAATTTCGGCTAATGCCCAATTATAATAAGGACGGATTTGTATATATACTACTCATTACAACAAAGTGACATAAAGAGGTGTAGTGATTGTAATTGTTTGTTTTGTTTATTAGCGATCACTGACAATGTTGAAACACGCATAAGACTTGAAACAGACACTAAAAAAAATGTTTAAATACGACGTGTCTATAAAACAGTTCTGTTAATACTTGAAAAAAGACAAAATTGATTGTGTGTTGTTCAGATTTATGTAATTATAACAGCCAATCAAAATCAATGACTGTGTTTAAGATCCGTAACTCTGTCATTGGTGATTTGTCACACGCGTTATACCTAACGGAGTTATCTCCTGCAAAGCAATTTATACATAAACAAATTTAATTTTTTGTCTGTTTTCTCCAGAAATCGCCGATTTTTGTACTCCTTCTGCTACTTTTTGTACTGAGGAGGGGTGAATATCGAAATGCCTACCAGCTGCGTTTATTGATTGAAATACTATCTCCGTGTTATTTTAAGTATTAATTGACTTTACTTGTCTAGCAATTTTCGAGTATTTCCCAGTTCCTCCTCGTTTGGAATTTTCACGTTGAGAAATTGCTTGTAGATTCGATAAAGAATTATTAGTCTTAATGCTATTTATGTGATCAATCACAAAACCATCCTTGATCAATCCATTAAACACTTCATAAACGAAACGATGATTAAGATGTATTTTCCCTCCAGTATTAAATATCAAATACCCTTGATTATTCACAACACCAACAGATTTCTTGAGTCTATAGTGTCTAACAATACCATCACGAGAAGCTTCGTTATTTTCAATAACAGGATGTCTTTGAAATTCTTGGCTCATTTATATATAATATATCTATTTGTCTAATTCGTTAATTGGCTGAATTATAACATTGGCAAATCTGCCTATGTAGTCATGAGCAGTTTTTATGATTTTGCCGTTGGCAACGTCATTGACGTCGTCAGGATTTTTGATTCTTCGCTTGTCATAATAACGCTTCAACTCTCTATAACGCTTACCCCCGCAATTAATGCATAACTGCGACTTGCCTCTTACACCTACCCCACAATGCAGGCATGGTAGAGGCCCCTCCGAACCGTTTCTCACACTTTGCATATGATACCCACAGAATTCATTTCTGCATGATTTGTTACACGGAGTCTTTGATCCAATCATAAGCCATTTGCAATGATTCATTATATAAAAATTTTTTTATTTAAATACTTGCTTTAATTATAATATGAAGGAATTCAAGAGATTATCGAAAATTACGCCTTGGAAAAATGCTAGATTTAATCTCGATAGAATCTCTGATATACCTAAAAGTCTAATAGATGACAAACCACTGCTGAGTAAAATCAGCGACTGTTTTAATGAATTTAAGCGCGATGGAGCATCTCATACGTGGTCGACATTTCGAATTATTGATGTACCCGTAATTGATGCTACTATGAACGATACAAGAGCAGCTGAGATACTTTCACACCTTGGCCAGAAATCTCAGCGGAGGTATTTTTTTAGAATAAAATTCATTATCGAAGAGGAAGGTGAATGGATTATCAGAGATAAATTTGAACCAATCCTCAAGGATAAAAAATTTGTTATTGTGAGTAGAGATTCCAAACCAGGAATTCTAACTGGAATTGACAAACCATACTATGAGAAATCTTACCCTGTAACAGCAGTTGTTTACGGAATATACCCGCTAAATGATAAGCCAAGTATTGCAAAATTAGCACCTATGAAAGAGTCGTCATCATTAAATTGTGTAGCAACACGGTTAATGGAACACTTCACAAATGCATCCCGGGGAAACAAATTAACTGAACAACGACGAAAAAAAATAACCGAATGGGAACTGACAGTGAAACAACGCGGGGCAACGATTTCTGATATAGCTAAATTAGAAGCATTATTAAAATTTCCAATATCGGTAGCAACGATAACCGGAGAAGTATTATACGAACCGAAATATCAATCGCGAGGAGCTCCAATTGAAATTATCGATCATAACAAACACGCGTGGACACCCGCGGTAAATATATTTCCACGAGAAAGAACCATTAGATATATCCCTAAAGAATTTTCTAAGGATGGTTTCTATGAAAGGAAATTATTTGATGCTATTCACGCATTAACCAAAGACGACCCTGTGTCAATGTGGTTACTCAGGAGTAATGAGGATCCGGAAATAGGATTTGATCAGTTTGTAAAACCAAATGGTGAATTATATCGAACTGAAGAATTAGATACTAGAATGAGAAAAATCGCTAATGAGTACTTAGAGGGAAATGCTAGCATTTCTTCAGAAAAACTACTTACGGATAGCTTCACAATTCCATCAGTGGTAGCTCACTTCGCAAGAGAAAAGAACTCATGGCGGCCAACACGAAGTGATTTTCTCAATGACGTGAAGTTGAGTTGCGTCGAATTGGGTCATGGAGGATTGTGGAATACGAAATACTCACGTGATGGTATGATTTCAATTGATATTTCTGCGTGTTATCCTGGAAGTTTTCTCGGGTATGGAGAATGCTCTGAGTATTTTAAACGATTTGGACATCCCACACATGAAATGACTCGTGTTGCGATTAATGGTCGTTTGCCTGATTTTGATTTAACCGGGTTCGCTCGTGTGATATCGTTTAAACTCGCTAATGGGTTACATCCGTGTAGTTATGTTTGGCTTGGTAGACATATGTATGAAAAAGCGTGGATGCCAATAGTGCTATTGCGGTATATGATCGATTGTGGTATGCTAATATCGTTAATTGTCAGTGAAGCTATTATATGCTATAACGCGCAGAAGGATGTTTGGTTACCAAAACCCGATCTAGAAAAAATAATTAACGAACAACGAAAACAATTGGGAGATTGTGAAACACTTATGGATTGGTCTAAGAGGTTATTCGAAGGTAGGAAAAGAGAGGCTAAAGAGCTCGGACGAAGAATAATCGGTAAATTCACTCAAGGTGGAAGATTTGACAATGCAAAATATTCTTCGAGATTGATCTTAGACAATGAAGAATACGATTTTATCATAGCCGATTTAATGAAAAAAGGAAAATTTGTAACCCGTAAGAACGCTTTTCTATCGACCGAGATCAATGAGGAGAAATCTATAATTGAAAACACTAGTGTTTTTATAGAGAATGCCCTTCGATCAAATGGTAAGAAATTAGGTACGGTTGTTACCTACTGTGATGGATATAGTTGTCGATACACACATTTGAGAAGTTCTATGCTAGCCTATTCTTGTATTAATCTATTCTCGATGATAAATAGATTTCCCGATACCGCGGTTAGAGTAGCTACTGATTCGATGTATATTCATGAGAAATACAAATCAGATGTAGCTAAATTCACAGATCCTAAGGAAGCGTGGGGAAATTGGAGGTTTAAAAAAGAAACACTACATGAGTATTGTAAATCCGCAGACGTTACGATGGATGATAAATATATTTGTTATGAAATTGGAAACGCTAGCGTTTCTACTGCACCACATGTATCCGATCCGATTTGTAGATACAAGACAGTTTATTTAAACGGCTGTGGGGGGTCAGGAAAGACAACTCGTGCAATCGAATTATTTCGTCGTGGAAACGCTAGCGTTTCTAACATGGTTGTGTTAACACCAACTCACAGACTCGCCAGAGAGATGATAGCGCGGGGAGTAAAAGCCCGTACTTATCATAGCTTCTTTCGATGGAAAGGCGATACATGGACTCCTGAGCGAATGGGCGATAAATTCATTCCTGAAATAATAATCTGGGATGAAATATGCACGGTATCGTTGACAGTATTATAGATATTTCTTGAATGGTTGTTATTGAAAAATACAAAAGTCGTCATGTGTTGGTGGATCTCCACATGAATGGTTAAAGGGTTTTGTAGACTATTATGAGGAGATTAATACCGACCATAGATCACTTGATGAACAATTACGCGAGTTCAAAGCGCTAATTAGATTACAACCGGATAAAATCCAATGTGAAATAGCGCGTGAAATAATTTCAGAAACTCCCATGAATGATTTCTGGAAAGCGTGGAGACCAAATGATTTAATAACCGCGAGTAGAAAAATAGTCAGAGACGCACTTCAGATGAAATTATTTGAATTGCATAAGTGTAAATTTGCAACACTTCCAGTACCACTCTGTTATAGACCTAAGGATACACGAAAGCAGAATATCGACGTTGACATTCCTGGACAACAACAAAAGCAGAATTTAGTATTAAATGATATTGTGCTGGTTGATATCAGCGTCGTCGAAGATGCATTGCGTGCTGATAAATCCCCATGGACGTTAGGTTATGCAGCAACAATACACTCTTCACAGGGATTAACTATCACAGACACAATTGTTTGGATAGTAGATAATCGCATTGAGTGGTCAAATTTAGTTTATCTCGCAGTATCCAGAGTACGGCGAATAAACCAACTTCGAAGAATTGTTTTCGATGATGAAATCATTGGTGACGATATTATCACTGATGATTTTATCACTGGTGATATAATCAGAAAAAAACTCTCTGGCTATAAACAACAGGATAAAAAAAATAAACGAGAATTTGACATTGATGCTGAATTAATAATTACGCTAAAGCAACAACAGAATAATCACTGCGCGAGTTGCAATTGTATAATGCGTTGGCAGTATTCGGATAAAGATCCTCGCCAATTTACCGTAGACAGAAAAAATAACAATCTCGGTCATGTCAGAAACAATGTGAGGTTGACTTGTCTTGAGTGCAACAGACGCCGGGGTGCTAGTTAAGACCACGCGGTGGCAATTGAGTATCCTCGGGAATCACTTGTAACTGTTGTCGAGTAAATCCTCGCTGAGGAGCAGTTGAATCCAGTTTATAGATTGGAGGTCTACCAGTTGATCGTGTTATACCCGATATCTTGTGTGTAGTAACACTCCAAATAGGATTAGTAGCCCTTTTTTTACCACCTTCAAGTTCTCCTGGTTCGTATAAGTACCTAACAGTGACATTACTACCAAGAATTGGTTGGGAAACGCTAGCGTTGGAAACACTTGTGTTTCTAGAGAAATCTTTTTGTGGTTGTACGGGTATATACTTCTTTTTAATAGCGTTGACAGGTTTCATATTAATTGTTCTAGTAATCTCATTATTGATTGCGGTAACTACACCTGGTAATCTCTTGACCCATTCACGGGATCGCTTTTCTTGAATGAATTCTTTCGCGTATTGATATCCAAATAACCGCTCAGCAATCGTCCGATTAAACCGTTCAACAATTGCCTGATCGCGATGTAGCGCAGTGTCCTCGTCTGATGGCGACATTATGATGTTTCATCGTTGTTAAAACAGCGCCTTGAAATTCCTTGCTAGGATCAACTTGTAACAGATTTGGCCAGCGCAGAGGACCTCGTCGATAAATTTTTTCAAATGCAGAAGCTACTTCAGTAGATGATTTTGTCCTTAACGGTTCTGCTTCTTTGTATCGACTTGCAATATCAACTAACGTTAACGCGTATTTGTAACCGTTGTCATGCGGCAAAAATAGTCTATCAGCTTGATGAACTTCATTAGGTGTTGTAACATCAAAATGCGAATAGTTAATTTGTTTAGGAGCTGGTAGATAAATTTGCCATATTGCTTGTTTAGATAACCAGTTTGCCGCTGTAGTTTTTTTTACTTTTGATGCGCTAGCGAGTTTATTGATTGCTGCGTAACCTCTCCAGTATCCTTTCGGAGAATAATAAATAGATTCCATATTAAAATGCTAGCATTTTCAATTACCAGCACCTAACATCAAGTTACCCTTCATAGCAGATTTTACCAACCAAGAAGCCAACTTTTCTTTGAAGGATTTATCAGGAATAGCATTTAATGCATGAATTAATTTCACATCTGCGAGATGTCTGTGTTGAAGATTGCTGCTTTTATAAGCGACATCATGAGCATGACACGCCTTATCAATAGCGTTTATTGGATACTCGCCGGGTCGGGGTAGATTTTGATCATCAAGTCTGATATCTAATCGTGTTCCCGGTCCACAGTAGCTATATCCTGGAAGGTGCTTTTCTCCTGGATACTTTGCCCACGGTGTTCCTGGGAGTTTTTGTCAATTTGGCTGCAATATCACCTCCTCGTTTTTTTTTAAAGGTTTCGTGGAAGTAAATCTAAATTTTTTCGTACTACATTGTACGCATTTACCAGAAAGCGCTGATCGATTATTTTTCGTTGTAATCGTCGTCAAGTCATTTGTGCCAGTACGCGTCCTACACTTCACACAATATAGATCCATAATTTATATATAATATTATGAATGTAATTGATTATTCAGCTACTCGACGACGGGAACCTATTAAACATCATGCAATGTTACCAAATTCTATTCGCGCGATTATCATCGGACCATCTGGAAGTGGTAAAACACAATTGCTACTTAATTTGATAACGAGATGGATGAAGTGGGATAAGTTGTATTTGATTGCTCCGAGTGTAGATGATCAGCGATGTTATGAAGTGTTAAAGGATTTTAATGATGCCGCGCGAGAAATTAACGACGATGGTGTTATTGAGTTTATAACCGATATCGAAGAGGCACCTAGCATTGACTCCATTGACGGAAGTGTTAACAATTTAGTCGTATATGATGATATCATGTTAGATAATCAAACAAATCCTGCTAGAATATTTTCCCGAGGCAGACATAAAAACACCGATGTGATATATATCACTCAACGTTACACTCAAATACCAAAAGTGATCCGAGATAACTGCAATATGCTGTGTGTATTTAACGGAGTTGATACTCATACTCTTAGAAATATTTGGCAAACTTGGTGCGGTGGTGATATGGATCATAATCAATTTAGAAATTTCTTTAGCCGTGCTCAATCAATCCCACACGGATTTGTGACGATAAATTTATCAGACCCTCGGACAAGATATCGTGTCGGACTTGATCAAATATTTAGTTAGCGCATTAGCAGCAGAGGAAGTGAACGCCAACGACAATGGCGTCTTTTTATTTTACCAAATGGACCCTTTTAGTTAAATAATTTCGTTTCCGTAGAAGCCTTATTTTTGCTTGAAAACTTGGTCTGTTCACACTCTCTTCTGCTATATTTGGTTAGATGAGTGATTTGTTTTATGTTTTAAAATTCGCATTTTATTTCTTTTCTTTGTATTCTATATGTTCCCTGTATTCTATATTTCAAGAAAATATGTTGAGCTTTCAAAGGAATTTATTAAACACTTTTTACAATTTTAATTGATCAAATTGAAAAAGCTTAATTTGGATACCATGATATGTACAGGTAAGTTGTTAATCACGGCTAGGAAACAACCAGGTACATAACCTTATTAATGAAGTGCCTATTCAGAGATCCAATCGAATTTGTCTTCACGGTTTAAGTAAGACAGTTCCGACAATCATCAATTCATACACAAGTCGACCTGTCATAAAGTCTCATCTATTGAGTAAACATAATTTATAACCTATCTTTTAATAAAATCCAAATGACCTATTAACCTAATTCACTACGGAGGGCTACAACGTAATTAGCATAATGTATCGGTGCATTAACTTGTAATAAAACATGACCTATCCGATGGCCTATGGTAAGATCTACCACCTAAGATGCGGATGGTCGCGGGTTCGAACCAAATTGAGTCTCACCGAATACTTTTATACATGATACTATCAGCTGAATCTGCTGGTGCTCAACATTACGAGGTTAGTGTTGGGACTAGTCGGTATGGTGTCACGATAATGTAACTGTAAGGCTCATGATGCTACATGTCTACCGTAACATTTCCAGTGCTATGCATCACTATAAACTGTCACACTGCAGGTATCGTAGCGATATGACTTAAAACTTCTTTAAGGCATGTTAAAATTCCAAATCAAACACACACAGATATACAAACATTATAGGAAAACATAATCTAACTGATGTCATGTAATTTTGTTTGTTTCCACAATACAAATGTATTAATATTTCTACCTTTATAAACAATTTTATATAATGATCTTCACGAGACTAATCCTCCTTGAACGCTTCTGCAGCAATGAATGATCAAAACACATAATTAATCAACAGCAGTCAATCTTGTCAAACTGAATAAATAGCTACACAAATAGGGAAGCAATCAACAAATTCCCTCTAATATGGACTTCAGTTCTTCACAATACGTATGTTACAATTCGAAACTGTATCACTGAGCGAGGAGAATTAATTTGAAAGAAAATATTTTGGGACAATATATGGTAAATTGTGCAATTGACAGACTTATAATAATGACTTGTGGCTTAGATGTTTGTTTGTAGTCTGCTTCACTTGTCGCCTACATCTAACAACCGATGCATTAAATACTAATGTCCACTGAGGACCTAGTGATGTTTATCTCCAACGTCTATGAAGAAATATCATTGCCTATAACAAACTAACTACCGTGGAGCAAATGATTCTTACTTGTCCATGTTACAAGACTCATAGTTCTTGGATTATCAATGCACACACGTATCTAAGCCATGAGAGTGCAATTATGATGGTCATGCCCCACGTGGGTGGCGCCCAAGGTCTGCTAACGGTGTACACTAGATGATGTTCCGTATTCATGTTTGTACGAGACAATGTCCATATGCAACAGCGTCATTGCCATATACCTGATCACAATATAGTCGGCAATGTTTCAGGCTGGCTTTAAAAAACACATTTTAAGACATTAAACTCAAAAAATGATGTCTTTTACCAAAATGTCAACTGCGTAAGACACCAGCTCACACAGTATGACGTAATCTAGGAGTTCGAAAATATGTTTTATCATATAGACCAGGGGTGTTCAAATTCATTTCAAAGAGGACCAGATTTGATAAAGTGAAGATGCTCTGGGGCCAATGGTTCATTCTGCTGTTTATTTAACCACATATGTTAAATTGCAAATAAATATAAACTGTTATAGAACAATAAATGAATTTATTTTTAAAAAAAAACAAATAAGCATTTCATAAATACAATACTTTTCATTGCAACACTTATCTTTATTTTTCAAATGGCAAAGTAACTAAATATAAGCCATTCAGGTAGACATGAACAATTCTAAAAACACAATTCTGCCTTTCATATCTGGAGAGCCAGATATCATTGAACTGTATGTAATACCTTAAATGTCCATTAGTTAAATACATATGTTTGCCTCATTGTGATTTTAAACAGGAGTTATAACTAATGGAAAGTTTTATGTTATCATGTTTGTTACCCAGGCACATACCATCAATAGTTATAACCAAATGTTATTCAAGAGTTTAATAAAATAAGTGTCCTTTTGGCTTTTCACATTTAATAGTGACATATGTTACAGTTCAAAACACTCAATGTGAGAATGATTAATAAACAGATAACTTGATGATAACAATGAGACGGGTGATACTGATGGTGTAGAGCTTTAGAGCGAAGATAATTGATTGCTTTAAACCACTGGTTTCATAAAATGATCAAATTTGTTTGGCGCAGGGGGCTGCTGATAAACTATACAGTGTTGTTTAATAGCCTCACGACATATTTGTTGACTTTATTGCAGATCTGTATGGGCAAGGCATTTCGCTCACCAGCCATGTCAAGAGCACCATAGGTAATACCAAAAAAAAAAACAATTGTTGCCAGCCCTTTTTCAGTCCACTTTGCTAAATGGAGTAATACTTCCACAAAATGTTAGTGGTCATCAGTCAGACGTTTCAATATATGTCTTATATGAAAATTAAGAACGAACGTTTCGTAACTGTTTGTCTCTCGAAACACCATTCGGTATGATGGCTTCGACTTCCACGTACAAGCATAAAGACTGGGTCAATCAAGCTTCCAAAATCAAGTTCATCGTTATGTCTAATCTAAATAAGTAAAATCATGGGCTAGTAACATGCAATCTATCATGCAAAATAAATAGTAATCATTATTACCGTCTGCTGTTCTTGCCGCTATCAAACTACATGCATGACAACAGTATACGTAAAATTAATTAGTGCAAATGTATATGCGTATCTTTGTGGTTAACACATACATTGGAAGATGAGGTTGCAAAGAAAATTGAAATCAAATACACATCTAAAATTAATGAAAAGAAAGAAAGAAAGATAGGCATAAAGTAAGAAAGAAAGAAAAGAGAGAAAGATAACAAAAAGAAACGTTAAGGGTAAGATCAATAGCAAAAATAACAGTTATATTTGACTGATCCTCTGCACCCTATTGATCAGGCAGAACAGCACTAAGTTTACGAACCTGTGAGTGTCCTGCGTAGTATTTGTGGTCCATATTTTGCGTGCAAGCAGGTGTTCAAAAAAATGTCCCATTTTGTTCACTGATGCCTTCTTTGCTTGACAGCAGTTTAAACCGGATACCATGTTTGCATGTTATATTTGTCCGAAGATGGGCAAACTCTTCCAATCAGCATATCATATCACTATGCTTTATAAGGAATAATGTCACTGAAACAAAATAAAAACAAAAACAGAACCATGCTATGTGTTTGATTGAAAAGGACTTGTGATATGTAATCTAATTGGCAGAGTGAAAAGTACAAACGTACAATAAACGTGGTGAATGATGCTGATCATACACACACACACACACATATATATATATATATATATATATATATATATATATATATGTGTGTGTGTGTGTGTGTGTCTCATGGAAATTATTTCGTATGGAAGTCGCAATTATAAACAAAACTCATCACAACATCTAATAACTCGGCGGCCAATGAAAATGTATATAGATTTATACGGTGCAGCAGATATGAAATATGTACTAACAGACACCTAAAAGAGAATGTACGCAACCGATATAGCTCCTGGAACAATCGGAGCGTGTCTAATAAAATGACTAAATTTACGTTGCATTTTACGGCAGCTTTAGCACCTGCCTACGAAATAGTTGCTAAATAATAGTTTTAATATAATACAGAGGCAATTGAACTGTGATGCCCTGGGTGAGTATTGAATACGTGACCACTGGATTAGAGTCCGACAATTTATTGATCGATGTACGACTGGTGCAAGGTCCTGTGCCTGAAGTCCACCAGGAAACTTGTTTAAATGTAGCTGTTAACAATGTATGACATGGTCTGAAGAGCTCATGTCCTATCCAATAGCGGTTCAGCGTGGTCCACATATGACTGACTTAGAAGTTTGAAGCAAGGAGTCCAGACACATTGCTATAATATATTTTAGTGGTTTAAATATTTATTGAAGACCACTCTACACATCATTACCAACAGCTGTCATATCCTGTGGCAACGATTCTAACCAGACTGGGCGTCTCCGGTCATGTTGATTGCTGAATGTGAGGTGATGTCCATGTAAGTGCAAGGTTTTCACTGGCATAGACCATGTCCACAACGTCTGTGTTTGCTTCCTGGGGACGCCGATATGGAGGTGGAATGTTGCTTAGTACTGGCAACCATGGAAAAGGAGTAGGACGCAGTGTTCCTCAATATCATTTAATTGTCGTGGGATGATCGTGCCCAGACAGGTTAATTGATTCTTGGGGCACAACTCAATGTTTACAGTTTCTTAATCATTGCCTTTTATGCAGAAAAGAGATATTTAGCAAAGACAACACCAGCTAAAAACGAGGTAAATGCAAACGGAAGAGAGGGAGAGAGAAAGAGAGAGAGAGAGAGAGAGAGAGAGAGAGAGAGAGAGAGAGAGAGAGAGAGAGAGAGAGAGACAGACAGACAGACAGACAGACAGAAAGAGAGAGAGAACGAGAGAGAGGAGACATACAGACGGACAAGAATATATACACAACGTATAATGTATGTAATATGGATACATGTGGGATATGAAATAATTGGTCATCGATTTTGGTTTTGTTTCTTTCCATGTGAAATGTGTTACTCTGGTTAGACCCATTTATTGTGTCTTGTTTTGAATGTATATCTCGTTTACTCGTTTTAATTTTGTTTTTATTTTATGTTGGTGGAAACATATGGTCTTTGTATATATACTCACAAATGTTATGTAAGAGTAGAGTATTTATTTGTGCAATCCGCAAATACAACAGCTGTAACATATTGTTGATGCCCTGGTAAGGTAATAATGTTTTACATATCATGTTAACGCGGTGCGACTAAGTGGTAATGTACATGACAGGCATAACCAGAATCTCTGAAATGCTTTTTCTTGAGTATGTGGCGTCCAATGAGAAACTAGCACATGATAATCTGGAGTATATATTGCCTTGATAAAGTAAAGTGTCTTGTTTTCATAATTAATAATTTCCATTTTGTTGTTTATGTATGTATTGACAATTGTGGTATCTAATTTAGTTTGATATTTTTTTAATCCTATTACGGAGTGGAATAATTTTCAATGCGCACCGTCTGGTTGCTAAAATATTTATGTTATAGGTTTACGTTATCTCTGATCTCAATAAAAATGATATTGGTAAGACATTTGTATGGCTAAATATGAAGTTGACTAACACTGCCATATTGTTATCTGCAATGAATGTCCTTATTCAATTTATTATCTGCATAGTAGTGAGTGCGTCTCCTGTCGATGTGGTCGGGTGGAGGTAAATTGGATCATATTTTCCAATATACAGATGGAGTCTTCCTTTTCTGAATTCGTGAAGGGCACTTGAATTTACAATGTGATAAATAGCAGGTAGGAATTATGGTTTTCACCACTTAACTGAAACAAT